>CM055116.1:775075421-775464908 GCA_029206835.1 Rana muscosa | reverse complement strand
CGTCTTCGTCCTTCGTCCTTCGGTCCTTCGTCCTTCGTCCTTCTTCGTCCTTCGTCCTTCGTCCTTCGTCTTCTTCTTCGTCCTTCGTCCTTCGTCCTTCGTCCTTCGTCCTTCTTCTTCGTCCTTCGTCCTTCGTCCTTCGTTCTTCGTCCTTCGTCCTTCGTCCTTCGTCCTTCGTCCTTCGTCCTTCGTCCTTCGTCCTTCGTCCTTCGTCCTTCGTCCTTCTTTCTTCTTTCTTCGTCCTTCTTTCTTCTTTCTTCGTCCTTCGTCCTTCGTCCTTCGTCCTTCGTCCTTCGTCCTTCGTCCTTCTTTCTTCGTCCTTCGTCCTTCGTCCTTCGTCCTTCTTTCTTCTTTCTTCGTCCTTCGTCCTTCGTCCTTCTTTCTTCGTCCTTCTTTCTTCGTCCTTCGTCCTTCGTCCTTCTTTCTTCGTCCTTCGTCCTTCTTTCTTCGTCCTTCGTCCTTCGTCCTTCGTCCTTCTTTCTTCTTTCTTCGTCCTTCGTCCTTCTTTCTTCTTTCTTCGTCCTTCGTCCTTCGTCCTTCGTCCTTCGTCCTTCGTCCTTCGTCCTTCGTCCTTCGTCCTTCGTCCTTCTTTCTTCTTTCTTCGTCCTTCGTTCCTTCGTCCTTCGTCCTTCGTCCTTCGTCCTTCTTTCTTCGTCCTTCGTCCTTCGTCCTTCGTCCTTCTTTCTTCGTCCTTCGTCCTTCGTCCTTCGTCCTTCGTCCTTCGTCCTTCTTTCTTCGTCCTTCGTCCTTCGTCCTTCTTTCTTCGTCCTTCGTCCTTCGTCCTTCGTCCTTCGTCCTTCTTTCTTCGTCCTTCGTCCTTCGTCCTTCTTTCTTCGTCCTTCGTCCTTCGTCCTTCTTTCTTCGTCCTTCGTCCTTCGTCCTTCGTCCTTCGTCCTTCGTCCTTCGTCCTTCGTCCTTCGTCCTTCGTCCTTCGTCCTTCGTCCTTCGTCCTTCGTCCTTCTTTCTTCTTTCTTCTTTCTTCGTCCTTCGTCCTTCGTCCTTCGTCCTTCGTCCTTCGTCCTTCTTTCTTCGTCCTTCGTCCTTCGTCCTTCGTCCTTCGTCCTTCGTCCTTCGTCCTTCGTCCTTCGTCCTTCTTTCTTCGTCCTTCGTCCTTCGTCCTTCTTTCTTCGTCCTTCGTCCTTCGTCCTTCGTCCTTCTTTCTTCTTTCTTCGTCCTTCGTCCTTCTTTCTTCGTCCTTCGTCCTTCGTCCTTCTTTCTTCGTCCTTCGTCCTTCGTCCTTCGTCCTTCTTTCTTCTTTCTTCGTCCTTCGTCCTTCTTTCTTCGTCCTTCGTCCTTCGTCCTTCTTTCTTCGTCCTTCGTCCTTCGTCCTTCTTTCTTCGTCCTTCGTCCTTCGTCCTTCTTTCTTCGTCCTTCGTCCTTCGTCCTTCTTTCTTCGTCCTTCGTCCTTCGTCCTTCTTTCTTCGTCCTTCGTCCTTCGTCCTTCTTTCTTCGTCCTTCGTCCTTCGTCCTTCTTTCTTCGTCCTTCGTCCTTCGTCCTTCTTTCTTCGTCCTTCGTCCTTCGTCCTTCTTTCTTCTTTCTTCGTCCTTCGTCCTTCTTTCTTCTTTCTTCGTCCTTCGTCCTTCGTCCTTCTTTCTTCTTTCTTCGTCCTTCGTCCTTCGTCCTTCTTTCTTCGTCCTTCGTCCTTCGTCCTTCTTTCTTCGTCCTTCGTCCTTCGTCCTTCTTTCTTCTTTCTTCGTCCTTCGTCCTTCTTTCTTCTTTCTTCGTCCTTCGTCCTTCGTCCTTCTTTCTTCTTTCTTCGTCCTTCGTCCTTCGTCCTTCGTCCTTCGTCCTTCGTCCTTCGTCCTTCGTCCTTCGTCCTTCGTCCTTCGTCCTTCGTCCTTCTTTCTTCGTCCTTCGTCCTTCGTCCTTCGTCCTTCTTCTTCGTCCTTCGTCCTTCGTTCTTCGTCCTTCGTCCTTCGTCCTTCGTCCTTCTTTCTTCGTCCTTCTTTCTTCTTTCTTCGTCCTTCGTCCTTCTTTCTTCGTCCTTCGTCCTTCGTCCTTCGTCCTTCTTTCTTCTTTCTTCGTCCTTCTTTCTTCTTTCTTCGTCCTTCGTCCTTCGTCCTTCGTCCTTCGTCCTTCTTTCTTCGTCCTTCGTCCTTCGTCCTTCGTCCTTCTTTCTTCTTTCTTCGTCCTTCGTCCTTCGTCCTTCTTTCTTCGTCCTTCTTTCTTCGTCCTTCGTCCTTCGTCCTTCTTTCTTCGTCCTTCGTCCTTCTTTCTTCGTCCTTCGTCCTTCTTTCTTCGTCCTTCGTCCTTCGTCCTTCTTTCTTCGTCCTTCGTCCTTCTTTCTTCTTTCTTCGTCCTTCGTCCTTCTTTCTTCGTCCTTCGTCCTTCGTCCTTCTTTCTTCGTCCTTCGTCCTTCGTCCTTCGTCCTTCGTCCTTCGTCCTTCTTTCTTCGTCCTTCGTCCTTCGTCCTTCGTCCTTCGTCCTTCGTCCTTCGTCCTTCGTCCTTCGTCCTTCTTTCTTCGTCCTTCGTCCTTCGTCCTTCTTTCTTCGTCCTTCGTCCTTCGTCCTTCGTCCTTCTTTCTTCTTTCTTCGTCCTTCGTCCTTCTTTCTTCGTCCTTCGTCCTTCGTCCTTCTTTCTTCGTCCTTCGTCCTTCGTCCTTCTTTCTTCGTCCTTCGTCCTTCGTCCTTCTTTCTTCGTCCTTCGTCCTTCGTCCTTCTTTCTTCTTTCTTCGTCCTTCGTCCTTCGTCCTTCTTTCTTCGTCCTTCGTCCTTCGTCCTTCTTTCTTCGTCCTTCGTCCTTCGTCCTTCTTTCTTCTTTCTTCGTCCTTCGTCCTTCTTTCTTCTTTCTTCGTCCTTCGTCCTTCGTCCTTCTTTCTTCTTTCTTCGTCCTTCGTCCTTCGTCCTTCTTTCTTCGTCCTTCGTCCTTCGTCCTTCTTTCTTCGTCCTTCGTCCTTCGTCCTTCTTTCTTCTTTCTTCGTCCTTCGTCCTTCTTTCTTCTTTCTTCGTCCTTCGTCCTTCGTCCTTCTTTCTTCTTTCTTCGTCCTTCGTCCTTCGTCCTTCGTCCTTCGTCCTTCGTCCTTCGTCCTTCGTCCTTCGTCCTTCGTCCTTCGTCCTTCGTCCTTCTTTCTTCGTCCTTCGTCCTTCGTCCTTCGTCCTTCTTTCTTCGTCCTTCGTCCTTCGTTCTTCGTCCTTCGTCCTTCGTCCTTCGTCCTTCTTTCTTCGTCCTTCTTTCTTCTTTCTTCGTCCTTCGTCCTTCTTTCTTCGTCCTTCGTCCTTCGTCCTTCGTCCTTCTTTCTTCTTTCTTCGTCCTTCTTTCTTCTTTCTTCGTCCTTCGTCCTTCGTCCTTCGTCCTTCGTCCTTCTTTCTTCGTCCTTCGTCCTTCGTCCTTCGTCCTTCTTTCTTCTTTCTTCGTCCTTCGTCCTTCGTCCTTCTTTCTTCGTCCTTCTTTCTTCGTCCTTCGTCCTTCGTCCTTCTTTCTTCGTCCTTCGTCCTTCTTTCTTCGTCCTTCGTCCTTCTTTCTTCGTCCTTCGTCCTTCGTCCTTCTTTCTTCGTCCTTCGTCCTTCTTTCTTCTTTCTTCGTCCTTCGTCCTTCTTTCTTCGTCCTTCGTCCTTCGTCCTTCTTTCTTCTTTCTTCGTCCTTCGTCCTTCTTTCTTCTTTCTTCGTCCTTCGTCCTTCGTCCTTCGTCCTTCGTCCTTCGTCCTTCGTCCTTCGTCCTTCGTCCTTCGTCCTTCTTTCTTCTTTCTTCGTCCTTCGTCCTTCGTCCTTCGTCCTTCGTCCTTCGTCCTTCTTTCTTCGTCCTTCGTCCTTCGTCCTTCGTCCTTCGTCCTTCGTCCTTCTTTCTTCGTCCTTCGTCCTTCGTCCTTCTTTCTTCGTCCTTCGTCCTTCTTTCTTCGTCCTTCTTTCTTCGTCCTTCGTCCTTCGTCCTTCGTCCTTCTTTCTTCGTCCTTCGTCCTTCGTCCTTCGTCCTTCTTTCTTCGTCCTTCGTCCTTCGTCCTTCGTCCTTCGTCCTTCGTCCTTCGTCCTTCGTCCTTCGTCCTTCGTCCTTCGTCCTTCGTCCTTCGTCCTTCGTCCTTCGTCCTTCGTCCTTCGTCCTTCGTCCTTCTTTCTTCGTCCTTCGTCCTTCGTCCTTCGTCCTTCTTTCTTCGTCCTTCGTCCTTCGTCCTTCGTCCTTCGTCCTTCGTCCTTCGTCCTTCGTCCTTCGTCCTTCGTCCTTCGTCCTTCTTTCTTCTTTCTTCGTCCTTCGTCCTTCGTCCTTCGTCCTTCGTCCTTCGTCCTTCTTTCTTCTTTCTTCGTCCTTCGTCCTTCGTCCTTCTTTCTTCGTCCTTCGTCCTTCGTCCTTCTTTCTTCGTCCTTCGTCCTTCGTCCTTCTTTCTTCGTCCTTCGTCCTTCGTCCTTCTTTCTTCGTCCTTCGTCCTTCGTCCTTCTTTCTTCGTCCTTCGTCCTTCGTCCTTCTTTCTTCGTCCTTCGTCCTTCGTCCTTCGTCCTTCTTTCTTCGTCCTTCGTCCTTCGTCCTTCGTCCTTCTTTCTTCGTCCTTCGTCCTTCGTCCTTCGTCCTTCGTCCTTCGTCCTTCGTCCTTCGTCCTTCGTCCTTCGTCCTTCGTCCTTCGTCCTTCGTCCTTCGTCCTTCGTCCTTCGTCCTTCGTCCTTCGTCCTTCGTCCTTCGTCCTTCGTCCTTCTTTCTTCTTTCTTCTTTCTTCGTCCTTCGTCCTTCGTCCTTCGTCCTTCGTCCTTCGTCCTTCGTCCTTCTTTCTTCTTTCTTCGTCCTTCGTCCTTCGTCCTTCGTCCTTCGTCCTTCGTCCTTCGTCCTTCGTCCTTCGTCCTTCGTCCTTCTTTCTTCGTCCTTCGTCCTTCGTCCTTCTTTCTTCGTCCTTCGTCCTTCGTCCTTCGTCCTTCTTTCTTCGTCCTTCGTCCTTCGTCCTTCTTTCTTCGTCCTTCGTCCTTCGTCCTTCTTTCTTCGTCCTTCGTCCTTCGTCCTTCTTTCTTCGTCCTTCGTCCTTCGTCCTTCTTTCTTCTTTCTTCGTCCTTCGTCCTTCTTTCTTCTTTCTTCGTCCTTCGTCCTTCTTTCTTCGTCCTTCGTCCTTCTTTCTTCGTCCTTCGTCCTTCGTCCTTCGTCCTTCGTCCTTCGTCCTTCGTCCTTCGTCCTTCGTCCTTCGTCCTTCGTCCTTCGTCCTTCGTCCTTCGTCCTTCGTCCTTCGTCCTTCGTCCTTCGTCCTTCGTCCTTCGTCCTTCGTCCTTCGTCCTTCTTTCTTCGTCCTTCGTCCTTCGTCCTTCGTCCTTCGTCCTTCGTCCTTCTTTCTTCGTCCTTCGTCCTTCGTCCTTCGTCCTTCGTCCTTCGTCCTTCTTTCTTCTTTCTTCGTCCTTCGTCCTTCGTCCTTCGTCCTTCGTCCTTCGTCCTTCTTTCTTCGTCCTTCGTCCTTCGTCCTTCGTCCTTCTTTCTTCTTTCTTCGTCCTTCGTCCTTCGTCCTTCGTCCTTCGTCCTTCGTCCTTCTTTCTTCGTCCTTCGTCCTTCGTCCTTCGTCCTTCGTCCTTCGTCCTTCTTTCTTCTTTCTTCGTCCTTCGTCCTTCGTCCTTCGTCCTTCGTCCTTCTTTCTTCTTTCTTCGTCCTTCTTCCTTCGTCCTTCTTTCTTCGTCCTTCTTTCTTCTTTCTTCGTCCTTCGTCCTTCTTTCTTCGTCCTTCGTCCTTCGTCCTTCGTCCTTCGTCCTTCGTCCTTCTTTCTTCTTTCTTCGTCCTTCGTCCTTCGTCCTTCGTCCTTCGTCCTTCGTCCTTCGTCCTTCTTTCTTCTTTCTTCGTCCTTCGTCCTTCTTTCTTCGTCCTTCGTCCTTCGTCCTTCTTTCTTCTTTCTTCGTCCTTCGTCCTTCTTTCTTCGTCCTTCGTCCTTCGTCCTTCGTCCTTCGTCCTTCGTCCTTCGTCCTTCGTCCTTCGTCCTTCGTCCTTCTTTCTTCTTTCTTCGTCCTTCGTCCTTCGTCCTTCGTCCTTCGTCCTTCGTCCTTCTTTCTTCTTTCTTCGTCCTTCGTCCTTCGTCCTTCTTTCTTCGTCCTTCGTCCTTCGTCCTTCTTTCTTCGTCCTTCGTCCTTCGTCCTTCTTTCTTCGTCCTTCGTCCTTCGTCCTTCTTTCTTCGTCCTTCGTCCTTCGTCCTTCTTTCTTCGTCCTTCGTCCTTCGTCCTTCTTTCTTCGTCCTTCGTCCTTCGTCCTTCGTCCTTCTTTCTTCGTCCTTCGTCCTTCGTCCTTCGTCCTTCTTTCTTCGTCCTTCGTCCTTCGTCCTTCGTCCTTCGTCCTTCGTCCTTCGTCCTTCGTCCTTCGTCCTTCGTCCTTCGTCCTTCGTCCTTCGTCCTTCGTCCTTCGTCCTTCGTCCTTCGTCCTTCGTCCTTCGTCCTTCGTCCTTCGTCCTTCTTTCTTCTTTCTTCTTTCTTCTTTCTTCGTCCTTCGTCCTTCGTCCTTCGTCCTTCGTCCTTCGTCCTTCGTCCTTCTTTCTTCTTTCTTCGTCCTTCGTCCTTCGTCCTTCGTCCTTCGTCCTTCGTCCTTCGTCCTTCGTCCTTCGTCCTTCTTTCTTCGTCCTTCGTCCTTCGTCCTTCTTTCTTCGTCCTTCGTCCTTCGTCCTTCGTCCTTCTTTCTTCTTTCTTCGTCCTTCGTCCTTCTTTCTTCGTCCTTCGTCCTTCGTCCTTCTTTCTTCGTCCTTCGTCCTTCGTCCTTCTTTCTTCGTCCTTCGTCCTTCGTCCTTCTTTCTTCTTTCTTCGTCCTTCGTCCTTCTTTCTTCTTTCTTCGTCCTTCGTCCTTCTTTCTTCGTCCTTCGTCCTTCTTTCTTCGTCCTTCGTCCTTCGTCCTTCGTCCTTCGTCCTTCGTCCTTCGTCCTTCGTCCTTCGTCCTTCGTCCTTCGTCCTTCGTCCTTCGTCCTTCGTCCTTCGTCCTTCGTCCTTCGTCCTTCGTCCTTCGTCCTTCGTCCTTCGTCCTTCGTCCTTCGTCCTTCTTTCTTCGTCCTTCGTCCTTCGTCCTTCGTCCTTCGTCCTTCGTCCTTCTTTCTTCGTCCTTCGTCCTTCGTCCTTCGTCCTTCGTCCTTCTTTCTTCTTTCTTCGTCCTTCGTCCTTCGTCCTTCGTCCTTCGTCCTTCGTCCTTCTTTCTTCGTCCTTCGTCCTTCGTCCTTCGTCCTTCGTCCTTCGTCCTTCTTTCTTCTTTCTTCGTCCTTCGTCCTTCGTCCTTCGTCCTTCGTCCTTCGTCCTTCTTTCTTCTTTCTTCGTCCTTCGTCCTTCGTCCTTCGTCCTTCGTCCTTCGTCCTTCTTTCTTCTTTCTTCGTCCTTCGTCCTTCGTCCTTCTTTCTTCGTCCTTCGTCCTTCGTCCTTCTTTCTTCGTCCTTCGTCCTTCGTCCTTCTTTCTTCGTCCTTCGTCCTTCGTCCTTCTTTCTTCGTCCTTCGTCCTTCTTTCTTCGTCCTTCGTCCTTCGTCCTTCGTCCTTCTTTCTTCGTCCTTCGTCCTTCGTCCTTCTTTCTTCGTCCTTCGTCCTTCGTCCTTCGTCCTTCTTTCTTCGTCCTTCGTCCTTCTTTCTTCTTTCTTCGTCCTTCGTCCTTCGTCCTTCGTCCTTCGTCCTTCGTCCTTCGTCCTTCGTCCTTCTTTCTTCTTTCTTCGTCCTTCTTTCTTCGTCCTTCGTCCTTCGTCCTTCGTCCTTCGTCCTTCGTCCTTCTTTCTTCTTTCTTCGTCCTTCGTCCTTCGTCCTTCGTCCTTCGTCCTTCTTTCTTCTTTCTTCGTCCTTCGTCCTTCGTCCTTCGTCCTTCGTCCTTCGTCCTTCTTTCTTCTTTCTTCGTCCTTCGTCCTTCGTCCTTCGTCCTTCGTCCTTCTTTCTTCTTTCTTCGTCCTTCGTCCTTCGTCCTTCGTCCTTCGTCCTTCGTCCTTCTTTCTTCTTTCTTCGTCCTTCGTCCTTCGTCCTTCGTCCTTCGTCCTTCTTTCTTCGTCCTTCGTCCTTCGTCCTTCGTCCTTCGTCCTTCGTCCTTCTTTCTTCTTTCTTCGTCCTTCGTCCTTCGTCCTTCGTCCTTCGTCCTTCTTTCTTCTTTCTTCGTCCTTCTTCCTTCGTCCTTCTTTCTTCGTCCTTCTTTCTTCTTTCTTCGTCCTTCGTCCTTCTTTCTTCGTCCTTCGTCCTTCGTCCTTCGTCCTTCGTCCTTCGTCCTTCTTTCTTCTTTCTTCGTCCTTCGTCCTTCGTCCTTCGTCCTTCGTCCTTCGTCCTTCGTCCTTCTTTCTTCTTTCTTCGTCCTTCGTCCTTCTTTCTTCGTCCTTCGTCCTTCGTCCTTCTTTCTTCTTTCTTCGTCCTTCGTCCTTCTTTCTTCGTCCTTCGTCCTTCGTCCTTCGTCCTTCGTCCTTCGTCCTTCGTCCTTCGTCCTTCGTCCTTCGTCCTTCGTCCTTCTTTCTTCGTCCTTCGTCCTTCGTCCTTCGTCCTTCGTCCTTCTTTCTTCTTTCTTCGTCCTTCGTCCTTCGTCCTTCTTTCTTCGTCCTTCGTCCTTCGTCCTTCTTTCTTCGTCCTTCGTCCTTCGTCCTTCTTTCTTCGTCCTTCGTCCTTCGTCCTTCTTTCTTCGTCCTTCGTCCTTCTTTCTTCGTCCTTCGTCCTTCGTCCTTCGTCCTTCTTTCTTCGTCCTTCGTCCTTCGTCCTTCTTTCTTCGTCCTTCGTCCTTCGTCCTTCGTCCTTCTTTCTTCGTCCTTCGTCCTTCTTTCTTCTTTCTTCGTCCTTCGTCCTTCGTCCTTCGTCCTTCTTTCTTCTTTCTTCGTCCTTCGTCCTTCGTCCTTCGTCCTTCGTCCTTCGTCCTTCGTCCTTCTTTCTTCTTTCTTCGTCCTTCGTCCTTCTTTCTTCGTCCTTCGTCCTTCGTCCTTCGTCCTTCGTCCTTCGTCCTTCGTCCTTCGTCCTTCGTCCTTCGTCCTTCGTCCTTCTTTCTTCTTTCTTCGTCCTTCGTCCTTCGTCCTTCGTCCTTCGTCCTTCGTCCTTCTTTCTTCTTTCTTCGTCCTTCGTCCTTCGTCCTTCGTCCTTCGTCCTTCGTCCTTCTTTCTTCTTTCTTCGTCCTTCGTCCTTCGTCCTTCTTTCTTCGTCCTTCGTCCTTCGTCCTTCTTTCTTCGTCCTTCGTCCTTCGTCCTTCTTTCTTCGTCCTTCGTCCTTCGTCCTTCTTTCTTCGTCCTTCGTCCTTCTTTCTTCGTCCTTCGTCCTTCGTCCTTCGTCCTTCTTTCTTCGTCCTTCGTCCTTCGTCCTTCTTTCTTCGTCCTTCGTCCTTCGTCCTTCGTCCTTCTTTCTTCGTCCTTCGTCCTTCTTTCTTCTTTCTTCGTCCTTCGTCCTTCGTCCTTCGTCCTTCGTCCTTCGTCCTTCGTCCTTCGTCCTTCTTTCTTCTTTCTTCGTCCTTCTTTCTTCGTCCTTCGTCCTTCGTCCTTCGTCCTTCGTCCTTCGTCCTTCTTTCTTCTTTCTTCGTCCTTCGTCCTTCGTCCTTCGTCCTTCGTCCTTCTTTCTTCTTTCTTCGTCCTTCGTCCTTCGTCCTTCGTCCTTCGTCCTTCGTCCTTCTTTCTTCTTTCTTCGTCCTTCGTCCTTCGTCCTTCGTCCTTCGTCCTTCTTTCTTCTTTCTTCGTCCTTCGTCCTTCGTCCTTCGTCCTTCGTCCTTCGTCCTTCTTTCTTCTTTCTTCGTCCTTCGTCCTTCGTCCTTCGTCCTTCTTTCTTCTTTCTTCGTCCTTCGTCCTTCGTCCTTCGTCCTTCGTCCTTCGTCCTTCTTTCTTCTTTCTTCGTCCTTCGTCCTTCGTCCTTCGTCCTTCGTCCTTCTTTCTTCTTTCTTCGTCCTTCTTCCTTCGTCCTTCTTTCTTCGTCCTTCTTTCTTCTTTCTTCGTCCTTCGTCCTTCTTTCTTCGTCCTTCGTCCTTCGTCCTTCGTCCTTCGTCCTTCTTTCTTCTTTCTTCGTCCTTCGTCCTTCGTCCTTCGTCCTTCGTCCTTCGTCCTTCGTCCTTCTTTCTTCTTTCTTCGTCCTTCGTCCTTCTTTCTTCGTCCTTCGTCCTTCGTCCTTCTTTCTTCTTTCTTCGTCCTTCGTCCTTCTTTCTTCGTCCTTCGTCCTTCGTCCTTCGTCCTTCGTCCTTCGTCCTTCGTCCTTCGTCCTTCGTCCTTCGTCCTTCGTCCTTCTTTCTTCTTTCTTCGTCCTTCGTCCTTCGTCCTTCGTCCTTCGTCCTTCGTCCTTCTTTCTTCTTTCTTCGTCCTTCGTCCTTCGTCCTTCTTTCTTCGTCCTTCGTCCTTCGTCCTTCTTTCTTCGTCCTTCGTCCTTCGTCCTTCTTTCTTCGTCCTTCGTCCTTCGTCCTTCTTTCTTCGTCCTTCGTCCTTCGTCCTTCTTTCTTCGTCCTTCGTCCTTCGTCCTTCTTTCTTCGTCCTTCGTCCTTCGTCCTTCGTCCTTCTTTCTTCGTCCTTCGTCCTTCGTCCTTCGTCCTTCTTTCTTCGTCCTTCGTCCTTCGTCCTTCGTCCTTCGTCCTTCGTCCTTCGTCCTTCGTCCTTCGTCCTTCGTCCTTCGTCCTTCGTCCTTCGTCCTTCGTCCTTCGTCCTTCGTCCTTCGTCCTTCGTCCTTCGTCCTTCGTCCTTCGTCCTTCTTTCTTCTTTCTTCGTCCTTCGTCCTTCGTCCTTCGTCCTTCGTCCTTCGTCCTTCGTCCTTCGTCCTTCGTCCTTCTTTCTTCGTCCTTCGTCCTTCGTCCTTCGTCCTTCGTCCTTCGTCCTTCGTCCTTCGTCCTTCGTCCTTCGTCCTTCTTTCTTCGTCCTTCGTCCTTCGTCCTTCTTTCTTCGTCCTTCGTCCTTCGTCCTTCGTCCTTCTTTCTTCTTTCTTCGTCCTTCGTCCTTCTTTCTTCGTCCTTCGTCCTTCGTCCTTCTTTCTTCGTCCTTCGTCCTTCGTCCTTCTTTCTTCGTCCTTCGTCCTTCGTCCTTCTTTCTTCTTTCTTCGTCCTTCGTCCTTCTTTCTTCTTTCTTCGTCCTTCGTCCTTCTTTCTTCGTCCTTCGTCCTTCTTTCTTCGTCCTTCGTCCTTCGTCCTTCGTCCTTCGTCCTTCGTCCTTCGTCCTTCGTCCTTCGTCCTTCGTCCTTCGTCCTTCGTCCTTCGTCCTTCGTCCTTCTTTCTTCGTCCTTCGTCCTTCGTCCTTCGTCCTTCGTCCTTCGTCCTTCGTCCTTCGTCCTTCGTCCTTCGTCCTTCGTCCTTCGTCCTTCGTCCTTCTTTCTTCTTTCTTCGTCCTTCGTCCTTCGTCCTTCGTCCTTCGTCCTTCGTCCTTCTTTCTTCTTTCTTCGTCCTTCGTCCTTCTTTCTTCTTTCTTCGTCCTTCGTCCTTCGTCCTTCGTCCTTCGTCCTTCTTTCTTCTTTCTTCGTCCTTCGTCCTTCGTCCTTCGTCCTTCGTCCTTCGTCCTTCGTCCTTCGTCCTTCGTCCTTCTTTCTTCTTTCTTCGTCCTTCGTCCTTCGTCCTTCGTCCTTCGTCCTTCGTCCTTCTTTCTTCTTTCTTCGTCCTTCGTCCTTCGTCCTTCTTTCTTCGTCCTTCGTCCTTCGTCCTTCTTTCTTCGTCCTTCGTCCTTCGTCCTTCTTTCTTCGTCCTTCGTCCTTCGTCCTTCTTTCTTCGTCCTTCGTCCTTCTTTCTTCGTCCTTCGTCCTTCGTCCTTCGTCCTTCTTTCTTCGTCCTTCGTCCTTCGTCCTTCTTTCTTCGTCCTTCGTCCTTCGTCCTTCGTCCTTCTTTCTTCGTCCTTCGTCCTTCTTTCTTCTTTCTTCGTCCTTCGTCCTTCGTCCTTCGTCCTTCGTCCTTCGTCCTTCGTCCTTCTTTCTTCTTTCTTCGTCCTTCTTTCTTCGTCCTTCGTCCTTCGTCCTTCGTCCTTCGTCCTTCGTCCTTCTTTCTTCTTTCTTCGTCCTTCGTCCTTCGTCCTTCGTCCTTCTTTCTTCTTTCTTCGTCCTTCGTCCTTCGTCCTTCGTCCTTCGTCCTTCGTCCTTCTTTCTTCTTTCTTCGTCCTTCGTCCTTCGTCCTTCGTCCTTCGTCCTTCTTTCTTCTTTCTTCGTCCTTCGTCCTTCGTCCTTCGTCCTTCGTCCTTCGTCCTTCTTTCTTCTTTCTTCGTCCTTCGTCCTTCGTCCTTCGTCCTTCTTTCTTCTTTCTTCGTCCTTCGTCCTTCGTCCTTCGTCCTTCGTCCTTCGTCCTTCTTTCTTCTTTCTTCGTCCTTCGTCCTTCGTCCTTCGTCCTTCGTCCTTCTTTCTTCTTTCTTCGTCCTTCTTCCTTCGTCCTTCTTTCTTCGTCCTTCTTTCTTCTTTCTTCGTCCTTCGTCCTTCTTTCTTCGTCCTTCGTCCTTCGTCCTTCGTCCTTCGTCCTTCGTCCTTCTTTCTTCTTTCTTCGTCCTTCGTCCTTCGTCCTTCGTCCTTCGTCCTTCGTCCTTCGTCCTTCTTTCTTCTTTCTTCGTCCTTCGTCCTTCTTTCTTCGTCCTTCGTCCTTCGTCCTTCTTTCTTCTTTCTTCGTCCTTCGTCCTTCTTTCTTCGTCCTTCGTCCTTCGTCCTTCGTCCTTCGTCCTTCGTCCTTCGTCCTTCGTCCTTCGTCCTTCGTCCTTCGTCCTTCTTTCTTCTTTCTTCGTCCTTCGTCCTTCGTCCTTCGTCCTTCGTCCTTCGTCCTTCTTTCTTCTTTCTTCGTCCTTCGTCCTTCGTCCTTCTTTCTTCGTCCTTCGTCCTTCGTCCTTCTTTCTTCGTCCTTCGTCCTTCGTCCTTCTTTCTTCGTCCTTCGTCCTTCGTCCTTCTTTCTTCGTCCTTCGTCCTTCGTCCTTCTTTCTTCGTCCTTCGTCCTTCGTCCTTCTTTCTTCGTCCTTCGTCCTTCGTCCTTCGTCCTTCTTTCTTCGTCCTTCGTCCTTCGTCCTTCGTCCTTCTTTCTTCGTCCTTCGTCCTTCGTCCTTCGTCCTTCGTCCTTCGTCCTTCGTCCTTCGTCCTTCGTCCTTCGTCCTTCGTCCTTCGTCCTTCGTCCTTCGTCCTTCGTCCTTCGTCCTTCGTCCTTCGTCCTTCGTCCTTCGTCCTTCGTCCTTCGTCCTTCTTTCTTCTTTCTTCTTTCTTCGTCCTTCGTCCTTCGTCCTTCGTCCTTCGTCCTTCGTCCTTCGTCCTTCTTTCTTCGTCCTTCGTCCTTCGTCCTTCGTCCTTCGTCCTTCGTCCTTCGTCCTTCGTCCTTCGTCCTTCGTCCTTCTTTCTTCGTCCTTCGTCCTTCGTCCTTCTTTCTTCGTCCTTCGTCCTTCGTCCTTCGTCCTTCTTTCTTCTTTCTTCGTCCTTCGTCCTTCTTTCTTCGTCCTTCGTCCTTCGTCCTTCTTTCTTCGTCCTTCGTCCTTCGTCCTTCTTTCTTCGTCCTTCGTCCTTCGTCCTTCTTTCTTCTTTCTTCGTCCTTCGTCCTTCTTTCTTCTTTCTTCGTCCTTCGTCCTTCTTTCTTCGTCCTTCGTCCTTCTTTCTTCGTCCTTCGTCCTTCGTCCTTCGTCCTTCGTCCTTCGTCCTTCGTCCTTCGTCCTTCGTCCTTCGTCCTTCGTCCTTCGTCCTTCGTCCTTCGTCCTTCGTCCTTCGTCCTTCGTCCTTCGTCCTTCGTCCTTCGTCCTTCGTCCTTCGTCCTTCGTCCTTCGTCCTTCGTCCTTCGTCCTTCGTCCTTCGTCCTTCGTCCTTCTTTCTTCTTTCTTCGTCCTTCGTCCTTCTTTCTTCTTTCTTCTTTCTTCGTCCTTCGTCCTTCGTCCTTCGTCCTTCGTCCTTCGTCCTTCTTTCTTCTTTCTTCGTCCTTCGTCCTTCGTCCTTCTTTCTTCGTCCTTCGTCCTTCGTCCTTCGTCCTTCTTTCTTCGTCCTTCGTCCTTCTTTCTTCGTCCTTCGTCCTTCGTCCTTCGTCCTTCGTCCTTCTTTCTTCGTCCTTCGTCCTTCGTCCTTCTTTCTTCGTCCTTCGTCCTTCGTCCTTCGTCCTTCTTTCTTCTTTCTTCGTCCTTCGTCCTTCGTCCTTCTTTCTTCGTCCTTCTTTCTTCTTTCTTCGTCCTTCGTCCTTCTTTCTTCGTCCTTCGTCCTTCGTCCTTCGTCCTTCGTCCTTCGTCCTTCTTTCTTCTTTCTTCGTCCTTCGTCCTTCGTCCTTCGTCCTTCGTCCTTCGTCCTTCTTTCTTCTTTCTTCGTCCTTCTTCCTTCGTCCTTCTTTCTTCGTCCTTCTTTCTTCTTTCTTCGTCCTTCGTCCTTCTTTCTTCGTCCTTCGTCCTTCGTCCTTCGTCCTTCGTCCTTCGTCCTTCTTTCTTCTTTCTTCGTCCTTCGTCCTTCGTCCTTCGTCCTTCGTCCTTCGTCCTTCTTTCTTCTTTCTTCGTCCTTCTTCCTTCGTCCTTCTTTCTTCGTCCTTCTTTCTTCTTTCTTCGTCCTTCGTCCTTCTTTCTTCGTCCTTCGTCCTTCGTCCTTCGTCCTTCGTCCTTCGTCCTTCTTTCTTCGTCCTTCGTCCTTCGTCCTTCGTCCTTCGTCCTTCGTCCTTCTTTCTTCTTTCTTCGTCCTTCGTCCTTCGTCCTTCTTTCTTCGTCCTTCGTCCTTCGTCCTTCTTCCTTCGTCCTTCTTTCTTCGTCCTTCTTTCTTCTTTCTTCGTCCTTCGTCCTTCTTTCTTCGTCCTTCGTCCTTCGTCCTTCGTCCTTCGTCCTTCGTCCTTCTTTCTTCTTTCTTCGTCCTTCGTCCTTCGTCCTTCGTCCTTCGTCCTTCGTCCTTCTTTCTTCTTTCTTCGTCCTTCGTCCTTCGTCCTTCTTTCTTCGTCCTTCGTCCTTCGTCCTTCTTTCTTCTTTCTTCGTCCTTCGTCCTTCTTTCTTCGTCCTTCGTCCTTCTTTCTTCTTTCTTCGTCCTTCGTCCTTCGTCCTTCGTCCTTCGTTCTTCGTCCTTCGTCCTTCTTTCTTCTTTCTTCGTCCTTCGTCCTTCGTCCTTCTTTCTTCGTCCTTCGTCCTTCGTCCTTCGTCCTTCGTCCTTCTTTCTTCTTTCTTCGTCCTTCGTCCTTCGTCCTTCGTCCTTCTTTCTTCGTCCTTCTTTCTTCTTTCTTCGTCCTTCGTCCTTCGTCCTTCGTCCTTCTTTCTTCTTTCTTCGTCCTTCGTCCTTCGTCCTTCGTCCTTCTTTCTTCTTTCTTCGTCCTTCGTCCTTCTTTCTTCTTTCTTCGTCCTTCGTCCTTCGTCCTTCGTCCTTCTTTCTTCTTTCTTCGTCCTTCGTCCTTCGTCCTTCTTTCTTCGTCCTTCGTCCTTCGTCCTTCTTTCTTCGTCCTTCGTCCTTCTTTCTTCTTTCTTCGTCCTTCGTCCTTCGTCCTTCTTTCTTCGTCCTTCGTCCTTCTTTCTTCGTCCTTCGTCCTTCGTCCTTCGTCCTTCTTTCTTCGTCCTTCGTCCTTCTTTCTTCGTCCTTCGTCCTTCGTCCTTCGTCCTTCTTTCTTCGTCCTTCGTCCTTCTTTCTTCTTTCTTCGTCCTTCGTCCTTCGTCCTTCGTCCTTCGTCCTTCGTCCTTCTTTCTTCTTTCTTCGTCCTTCGTCCTTCTTTCTTCGTCCTTCGTCCTTCGTCCTTCTTTCTTCTTTCTTCGTCCTTCGTCCTTCGTCCTTCGTCCTTCGTCCTTCGTCCTTCGTCCTTCTTTCTTCTTTCTTCGTCCTTCGTCCTTCGTCCTTCGTCCTTCGTCCTTCTTTCTTCTTTCTTCGTCCTTCGTCCTTCTTTCTTCTTTCTTCGTCCTTCGTCCTTCTTTCTTCTTTCTTCGTCCTTCGTCCTTCTTTCTTCGTCCTTCGTCCTTCGTCCTTCGTCCTTCTTTCTTCGTCCTTCGTCCTTCGTCCTTCTTTCTTCGTCCTTCGTCCTTCGTCCTTCTTTCTTCGTCCTTCGTCCTTCTTTCTTCTTTCTTCGTCCTTCGTCCTTCGTCCTTCGTCCTTCGTCCTTCGTCCTTCTTTCTTCGTCCTTCGTCCTTCGTCCTTCGTCCTTCTTTCTTCTTTCTTCGTCCTTCGTCCTTCTTTCTTCTTTCTTCGTCCTTCGTCCTTCGTCCTTCGTCCTTCTTTCTTCTTTCTTCGTCCTTCGTCCTTCGTCCTTCTTTCTTCGTCCTTCGTCCTTCGTCCTTCTTTCTTCGTCCTTCGTCCTTCGTCCTTCTTTCTTCTTTCTTCGTCCTTCGTCCTTCGTCCTTCGTCCTTCGTCCTTCGTCCTTCGTCCTTCTTTCTTCGTCCTTCGTCCTTCGTCCTTCGTCCTTCTTTCTTCTTTCTTCGTCCTTCGTCCTTCGTCCTTCGTCCTTCGTCCTTCGTCCTTCGTCCTTCGTCCTTCGTCCTTCTTTCTTCGTCCTTCGTCCTTCGTCCTTCTTTCTTCTTTCTTCGTCCTTCGTCCTTCTTTCTTCGTCCTTCGTCCTTCGTCCTTCTTTCTTCGTCCTTCGTCCTTCTTTCTTCTTTCTTCGTCCTTCGTCCTTCGTCCTTCGTCCTTCGTCCTTCGTCCTTCGTCCTTCTTTCTTCGTCCTTCGTCCTTCGTCCTTCGTCCTTCTTTCTTCTTTCTTCGTCCTTCGTCCTTCTTTCTTCTTTCTTCGTCCTTCGTCCTTCGTCCTTCGTCCTTCTTTCTTCTTTCTTCGTCCTTCGTCCTTCGTCCTTCTTTCTTCGTCCTTCGTCCTTCGTCCTTCTTTCTTCGTCCTTCGTCCTTCGTCCTTCTTTCTTCTTTCTTCGTCCTTCGTCCTTCTTTCTTCTTTCTTCGTCCTTCGTCCTTCGTCCTTCTTTCTTCGTCCTTCGTCCTTCTTTCTTCGTCCTTCGTCCTTCGTCCTTCGTCCTTCTTTCTTCTTTCTTCGTCCTTCGTCCTTCTTTCTTCGTCCTTCGTCCTTCGTCCTTCGTCCTTCTTTCTTCTTTCTTCGTCCTTCGTCCTTCTTTCTTCGTCCTTCGTCCTTCTTTCTTCTTTCTTCGTCCTTCGTCCTTCGTCCTTCGTCCTTCGTCCTTCGTCCTTCGTCCTTCGTCCTTCGTCCTTCGTCCTTCGTCCTTCGTCCTTCGTCCTTCTTTCTTCGTCCTTCGTCCTTCTTTCTTCTTTCTTCGTCCTTCGTCCTTCGTCCTTCTTTCTTCTTTCTTCGTCCTTCGTCCTTCTTTCTTCTTTCTTCGTCCTTCGTCCTTCTTTCTTCGTCCTTCGTCCTTCGTCCTTCTTTCTTCGTCCTTCGTCCTTCGTCCTTCGTCCTTCGTCCTTCGTCCTTCGTCCTTCGTCCTTCTTTCTTCTTTCTTCGTCCTTCGTCCTTCGTCCTTCGTCCTTCGTCCTTCGTCCTTCGTCCTTCGTCCTTCTTTCTTCTTTCTTCGTCCTTCGTCCTTCGTCCTTCTTTCTTCGTCCTTCGTCCTTCGTCCTTCTTTCTTCTTTCTTCGTCCTTCGTCCTTCTTTCTTCGTCCTTCTTTCTTCGTCCTTCGTCCTTCGTCCTTCGTCCTTCGTCCTTCGTCCTTCTTTCTTCTTTCTTCGTCCTTCGTCCTTCGTCCTTCTTTCTTCGTCCTTCGTCCTTCGTCCTTCGTCCTTCTTTCTTCTTTCTTCGTCCTTCGTCCTTCTTTCTTCGTCCTTCGTCCTTCGTCCTTCGTCCTTCTTTCTTCTTTCTTCGTCCTTCGTCCTTCGTCCTTCGTCCTTCGTCCTTCGTCCTTCGTCCTTCGTCCTTCGTCCTTCGTCCTTCTTTCTTCTTTCTTCGTCCTTCTTTCTTCGTCCTTCGTCCTTCTTTCTTCTTTCTTCGTCCTTCGTCCTTCGTCCTTCGTCCTTCTTTCTTCTTTCTTCGTCCTTCTTTCTTCGTCCTTCGTCCTTCTTTCTTCTTTCTTCGTCCTTCGTCCTTCGTCCTTCGTCCTTCTTTCTTCGTCCTTCGTCCTTCGTCCTTCGTCCTTCGTCCTTCGTCCTTCGTCCTTCGTCCTTCTTTCTTCGTCCTTCTTTCTTCGTCCTTCGTCCTTCGTCCTTCTTTCTTCTTTCTTCGTCCTTCGTCCTTCTTTCTTCTTTCTTCGTCCTTCGTCCTTCTTTCTTCTTTCTTCGTCCTTCGTCCTTCTTTCTTCTTTCTTCGTCCTTCGTCCTTCGTCCTTCGTCCTTCTTTCTTCTTTCTTCTTTCTTCGTCCTTCGTCCTTCGTCCTTCGTCCTTCGTCCTTCGTCCTTCTTTCTTCTTTCTTCGTCCTTCGTCCTTCGTCCTTCGTCCTTCGTCCTTCGTCCTTCGTCCTTCGTCCTTCGTCCTTCTTTCTTCGTCCTTCGTCCTTCGTCCTTCTTTCTTCGTCCTTCGTCCTTCGTCCTTCTTTCTTCTTTCTTCGTCCTTCGTCCTTCTTTCTTCGTCCTTCGTCCTTCGTCCTTCGTCCTTCGTCCTTCGTCCTTCTTTCTTCTTTCTTCGTCCTTCGTCCTTCGTCCTTCTTTCTTCTTTCTTCGTCCTTCGTCCTTCGTCCTTCTTTCTTCGTCCTTCGTCCTTCGTCCTTCGTCCTTCTTTCTTCTTTCTTCGTCCTTCGTCCTTCTTTCTTCGTCCTTCGTCCTTCGTCCTTCGTCCTTCTTTCTTCTTTCTTCGTCCTTCGTCCTTCGTCCTTCGTCCTTCGTCCTTCGTCCTTCGTCCTTCTTTCTTCGTCCTTCTTTCTTCGTCCTTCGTCCTTCGTCCTTCTTTCTTCTTTCTTCTTTCTTCGTCCTTCGTCCTTCGTCCTTCGTCCTTCGTCCTTCGTCCTTCGTCCTTCGTCCTTCGTCCTTCGTCCTTCTTTCTTCTTTCTTCGTCCTTCGTCCTTCGTCCTTCTTTCTTCGTCCTTCGTCCTTCGTCCTTCTTTCTTCTTTCTTCGTCCTTCGTCCTTCTTTCTTCGTCCTTCGTCCTTCGTCCTTCGTCCTTCTTTCTTCTTTCTTCGTCCTTCGTCCTTCGTCCTTCTTTCTTCGTCCTTCGTCCTTCGTCCTTCGTCCTTCTTTCTTCTTTCTTCGTCCTTCGTCCTTCTTTCTTCGTCCTTCGTCCTTCGTCCTTCGTCCTTCTTTCTTCGTCCTTCGTCCTTCGTCCTTCGTCCTTCGTCCTTCGTCCTTCGTCCTTCTTTCTTCTTTCTTCGTCCTTCGTCCTTCTTTCTTCGTCCTTCGTCCTTCGTCCTTCGTTCTTCTTTCTTCTTTCTTCGTCCTTCGTCCTTCTTTCTTCTTTCTTCTTTCTTCGTCCTTCGTCCTTCTTTCTTCTTTCTTCGTCCTTCTTTCTTCGTCCTTCGTCCTTCGTCCTTCGTCCTTCTTTCTTCGTCCTTCGTCCTTCGTCCTTCGTCCTTCGTCCTTCGTCCTTCGTCCTTCGTCCTTCTTTCTTCGTCCTTCGTCCTTCGTCCTTCGTCCTTCGTCCTTCGTCCTTCGTCCTTCGTCCTTCGTCCTTCGTCCTTCGTCCTTCGTCCTTCGTCCTTCTTTCTTCTTTCTTCGTCCTTCGTCCTTCTTTCTTCTTTCTTCGTCCTTCGTCCTTCGTCCTTCTTTCTTCTTTCTTCGTCCTTCTTTCTTCGTCCTTCGTCCTTCGTCCTTCTTTCTTCGTCCTTCGTCCTTCGTCCTTCTTTCTTCGTCCTTCGTCCTTCTTTCTTCTTTCTTCGTCCTTCGTCCTTCTTTCTTCGTCCTTCGTCCTTCGTCCTTCTTTCTTCGTCCTTCGTCCTTCTTTCTTCGTCCTTCGTCCTTCTTTCTTCTTTCTTCTTTCTTCGTCCTTCGTCCTTCTTTCTTCGTCCTTCGTCCTTCGTCCTTCGTCCTTCGTCCTTCTTTCTTCGTCCTTCGTCCTTCGTCCTTCGTCCTTCGTCCTTCGTCCTTCTTTCTTCTTTCTTCGTCCTTCGTCCTTCTTTCTTCGTCCTTCGTCCTTCGTCCTTCGTCCTTCGTCCTTCGTCCTTCGTCCTTCTTTCTTCTTTCTTCGTCCTTCGTCCTTCGTCCTTCTTTCTTCGTCCTTCGTCCTTCGTCCTTCTTTCTTCTTTCTTCGTCCTTCGTCCTTCTTTCTTCGTCCTTCGTCCTTCGTCCTTCGTCCTTCTTTCTTCTTTCTTCGTCCTTCGTCCTTCGTCCTTCGTCCTTCGTCCTTCGTCCTTCTTTCTTCGTCCTTCTTTCTTCGTCCTTCTTTCTTCGTCCTTCTTTCTTCGTCCTTCGTCCTTCGTCCTTCTTTCTTCGTCCTTCGTCCTTCTTTCTTCTTTCTTCGTCCTTCGTCCTTCTTTCTTCTTTCTTCGTCCTTCGTCCTTCTTTCTTCTTTCTTCGTCCTTCTTCCTTCGTCCTTCTTTCTTCGTCCTTCGTCCTTCTTTCTTCGTCCTTCGTCCTTCGTCCTTCGTCCTTCTTTCTTCGTCCTTCGTCCTTCGTCCTTCGTCCTTCGTCCTTCGTCCTTCTTTCTTCTTTCTTCTTTCTTCGTCCTTCGTCCTTCGTCCTTCGTCCTTCGTCCTTCGTCCTTCGTCCTTCGTCCTTCGTCCTTCGTCCTTCTTTCTTCGTCCTTCGTCCTTCGTCCTTCTTTCTTCGTCCTTCGTCCTTCGTCCTTCTTTCTTCTTTCTTCGTCCTTCGTCCTTCGTCCTTCGTCCTTCGTCCTTCGTCCTTCGTCCTTCGTCCTTCGTCCTTCTTTCTTCTTTCTTCGTCCTTCGTCCTTCGTCCTTCTTTCTTCGTCCTTCGTCCTTCGTCCTTCGTCCTTCTTTCTTCGTCCTTCGTCCTTCTTTCTTCGTCCTTCGTCCTTCGTCCTTCGTCCTTCTTTCTTCTTTCTTCGTCCTTCGTCCTTCGTCCTTCGTCCTTCGTCCTTCGTCCTTCTTTCTTCGTCCTTCTTTCTTCGTCCTTCGTCCTTCGTCCTTCTTTCTTCTTTCTTCGTCCTTCGTCCTTCTTTCTTCTTTCTTCGTCCTTCGTCCTTCTTTCTTCTTTCTTCGTCCTTCGTCCTTCTTTCTTCTTTCTTCGTCCTTCGTCCTTCGTCCTTCTTTCTTCTTTCTTCGTCCTTCGTCCTTCTTTCTTCGTCCTTCGTCCTTCGTCCTTCTTTCTTCTTTCTTCTTTCTTCGTCCTTCGTCCTTCGTCCTTCGTCCTTCGTCCTTCGTCCTTCGTCCTTCGTCCTTCTTTCTTCTTTCTTCGTCCTTCGTCCTTCGTCCTTCTTTCTTCGTCCTTCGTCCTTCGTCCTTCTTTCTTCTTTCTTCGTCCTTCGTCCTTCTTTCTTCGTCCTTCGTCCTTCGTCCTTCGTCCTTCGTCCTTCGTCCTTCTTTCTTCTTTCTTCGTCCTTCGTCCTTCGTCCTTCTTTCTTCGTCCTTCGTCCTTCGTCCTTCGTCCTTCTTTCTTCGTCCTTCGTCCTTCTTTCTTCGTCCTTCGTCCTTCGTCCTTCGTCCTTCTTTCTTCTTTCTTCGTCCTTCGTCCTTCGTCCTTCGTCCTTCGTCCTTCGTCCTTCGTCCTTCTTTCTTCGTCCTTCTTTCTTCGTCCTTCGTCCTTCGTCCTTCTTTCTTCTTTCTTCGTCCTTCGTCCTTCTTTCTTCTTTCTTCGTCCTTCGTCCTTCTTTCTTCTTTCTTCGTCCTTCGTCCTTCGTCCTTCTTTCTTCTTTCTTCGTCCTTCGTCCTTCTTTCTTCGTCCTTCGTCCTTCTTTCTTCTTTCTTCGTCCTTCGTCCTTCTTTCTTCTTTCTTCGTCCTTCGTCCTTCTTTCTTCTTTCTTCGTCCTTCGTCCTTCGTCCTTCTTTCTTCTTTCTTCGTCCTTCGTCCTTCTTTCTTCGTCCTTCGTCCTTCTTTCTTCTTTCTTCGTCCTTCGTCCTTCTTTCTTCGTCCTTCGTCCTTCTTTCTTCTTTCTTCGTCCTTCGTCCTTCGTCCTTCTTTCTTCGTCCTTCGTCCTTCGTCCTTCTTTCTTCTTTCTTCGTCCTTCGTCCTTCTTTCTTCGTCCTTCGTCCTTCGTCCTTCTTTCTTCGTCCTTCGTCCTTCGTCCTTCGTCCTTCTTTCTTCTTTCTTCGTCCTTCGTCCTTCTTTCTTCGTCCTTCGTCCTTCGTCCTTCTTTCTTCTTTCTTCGTCCTTCGTCCTTCGTCCTTCGTCCTTCGTCCTTCGTCCTTCGTCCTTCTTTCTTCGTCCTTCGTCCTTCTTTCTTCTTTCTTCGTCCTTCGTCCTTCGTCCTTCGTCCTTCTTTCTTCTTTCTTCGTCCTTCGTCCTTCGTCCTTCTTTCTTCTTTCTTCTTTCTTCGTCCTTCGTCCTTCTTTCTTCTTTCTTCGTCCTTCGTCCTTCTTTCTTCTTTCTTCGTCCTTCGTCCTTCTTTCTTCGTCCTTCGTCCTTCGTCCTTCGTCCTTCTTTCTTCTTTCTTCGTCCTTCGTCCTTCTTTCTTCGTCCTTCGTCCTTCGTCCTTCGTCCTTCTTTCTTCTTTCTTCGTCCTTCGTCCTTCGTCCTTCGTCCTTCGTCCTTCGTCCTTCTTTCTTCGTCCTTCGTCCTTCTTTCTTCTTTCTTCGTCCTTCGTCCTTCGTCCTTCTTTCTTCTTTCTTCGTCCTTCGTCCTTCTTTCTTCGTCCTTCGTCCTTCGTCCTTCTTTCTTCTTTCTTCGTCCTTCGTCCTTCGTCCTTCGTCCTTCGTCCTTCTTTCTTCGTCCTTCGTCCTTCTTTCTTCGTCCTTCGTCCTTCGTCCTTCGTCCTTCGTCCTTCTTTCTTCTTTCTTCGTCCTTCGTCCTTCGTCCTTCTTTCTTCTTTCTTCTTTCTTCGTCCTTCGTCCTTCTTTCTTCGTCCTTCGTCCTTCTTTCTTCGTCCTTCGTCCTTCTTTCTTCGTCCTTCGTCCTTCGTCCTTCGTCCTTCGTCCTTCGTCCTTCGTCCTTCTTTCTTCTTTCTTCGTCCTTCGTCCTTCTTTCTTCGTCCTTCGTCCTTCGTCCTTCTTTCTTCGTCCTTCGTCCTTCTTTCTTCTTTCTTCGTCCTTCGTCCTTCGTCCTTCGTCCTTCGTCCTTCGTCCTTCGTCCTTCTTTCTTCGTCCTTCGTCCTTCTTTCTTCTTTCTTCGTCCTTCGTCCTTCGTCCTTCGTCCTTCGTCCTTCTTTCTTCTTTCTTCGTCCTTCGTCCTTCGTCCTTCTTTCTTCTTTCTTCGTCCTTCGTCCTTCTTTCTTCGTCCTTCGTCCTTCGTTCTTCTTTCTTCTTTCTTCGTCCTTCGTTCTTCTTTCTTCTTTCTTCGTCCTTCGTCCTTCTTTCTTCTTTCTTCTTTCTTCGTCCTTCGTCCTTCTTTCTTCTTTCTTCTTTCTTCGTCCTTCGTCCTTCTTTCTTCTTTCTTCGTCCTTCTTTCTTCGTCCTTCGTCCTTCGTCCTTCGTCCTTCTTTCTTCGTCCTTCGTCCTTCTTTCTTCTTTCTTCGTCCTTCGTCCTTCGTCCTTCGTCCTTCGTCCTTCGTCCTTCGTCCTTCGTCCTTCGTCCTTCTTTCTTCTTTCTTCGTCCTTCGTCCTTCTTTCTTCGTCCTTCTTTCTTCTTTCTTCGTCCTTCTTTCTTCGTCCTTCGTCCTTCTTTCTTCGTCCTTCGTCCTTCTTTCTTCTTTCTTCGTCCTTCGTCCTTCGTCCTTCGTCCTTCTTTCTTCGTCCTTCGTCCTTCGTCCTTCTTTCTTCGTCCTTCGTCCTTCGTCCTTCTTTCTTCTTTCTTCGTCCTTCGTCCTTCTTTCTTCTTTCTTCGTCCTTCGTCCTTCGTCCTTCTTTCTTCGTCCTTCGTCCTTCTTTCTTCGTCCTTCTTTCTTCGTCCTTCGTCCTTCGTCCTTCTTTCTTCTTTCTTCGTCCTTCTTTCTTCGTCCTTCGTCCTTCTTTCTTCTTTCTTCGTCCTTCGTCCTTCGTCCTTCGTCCTTCTTTCTTCTTTCTTCGTCCTTCTTTCTTCGTCCTTCGTCCTTCTTTCTTCGTCCTTCGTCCTTCGTCCTTCGTCCTTCGTCCTTCGTCCTTCGTCCTTCGTCCTTCGTCCTTCGTCCTTCGTCCTTCGTCCTTCGTCCTTCGTCCTTCGTCCTTCGTCCTTCGTCCTTCGTCCTTCGTCCTTCTTTCTTCTTTCTTCGTCCTTCGTCCTTCGTCCTTCTTTCTTCGTCCTTCGTCCTTCGTCCTTCGTCCTTCTTTCTTCTTTCTTCGTCCTTCGTCCTTCTTTCTTCGTCCTTCGTCCTTCTTTCTTCGTCCTTCGTCCTTCGTCCTTCGTCCTTCGTCCTTCGTCCTTCGTCCTTCGTCCTTCGTCCTTCGTCCTTCGTCCTTCGTCCTTCTTTCTTCGTCCTTCGTCCTTCTTTCTTCTTTCTTCGTCCTTCGTCCTTCGTCCTTCGTCCTTCGTCCTTCGTCCTTCGTCCTTCGTCCTTCGTCCTTCTTTCTTCGTCCTTCGTCCTTCTTTCTTCGTCCTTCGTCCTTCTTTCTTCGTCCTTCGTCCTTCGTCCTTCTTTCTTCGTCCTTCGTCCTTCGTCCTTCGTCC
The DNA here is from genome assembly GCA_029206835.1 of Rana muscosa. Lineage (NCBI taxonomy): Eukaryota > Metazoa > Chordata > Amphibia > Anura > Ranidae > Rana > Rana muscosa. Next base: position 775,440,760 of record CM055116.1, on the reverse strand, counting down.
TTCGTCCTTCGTCCTTCTTTCTTCTTTCTTCGTCCTTCGTCCTTCTTTCTTCTTTCTTCGTCCTTCGTCCTTCTTTCTTCTTTCTTCGTCCTTCGTCCTTCTTTCTTCTTTCTTCGTCCTTCGTCCTTCGTCCTTCTTTCTTCGTCCTTCTTTCTTCGTCCTTCTTTCTTCGTCCTTCGTCCTTCGTCCTTCGTCCTTCTTTCTTCTTTCTTCGTCCTTCGTCCTTCTTCCTTCGTCCTTCGTCCTTCGTCCTTCGTCCTTCTTTCTTCTTTCTTCGTCCTTCGTCCTTCGTCCTTCGTCCTTCGTCCTTCTTTCTTCTTTCTTCGTCCTTCTTTCTTCGTCCTTCTTTCTTCTTTCTTCTTCCTTCGTCCTTCGTCCTTCGTCCTTCGTCCTTCGTCCTTCGTCCTTCTTTCTTCTTTCTTCGTCCTTCTTTCTTCTTTCTTCGTCCTTCGTCCTTCTTTCTTCTTTCTTCGTCCTTCGTCCTTCGTCCTTCTTTCTTCGTCCTTCTTTCTTCGTCCTTCTTTCTTCGTCCTTCGTCCTTCTTTCTTCTTTCTTCGTCCTTCGTCCTTCGTCCTTCTTTCTTCTTTCTTCGTCCTTCGTCCTTCGTCCTTCTTTCTTCTTTCTTCGTCCTTCTTTCTTCGTCCTTCGTCCTTCTTTCTTCTTTCTTCGTCCTTCGTCCTTCGTCCTTCGTCCTTCTTTCTTCGTCCTTCGTCCTTCGTCCTTCGTCCTTCTTTCTTCTTTCTTCGTCCTTCGTCCTTCTTTCTTCGTCCTTCGTCCTTCGTCCTTCGTCCTTCTTTCTTCTTTCTTCGTCCTTCGTCCTTCTTTCTTCGTCCTTCTTTCTTCGTCCTTCGTCCTTCTTTCTTCTTTCTTCGTCCTTCGTCCTTCGTCCTTCGTCCTTCTTTCTTCTTTCTTCGTCCTTCTTTCTTCGTCCTTCGTCCTTCTTTCTTCGTCCTTCGTCCTTCGTCCTTCGTCCTTCGTCCTTCTTTCTTCTTTCTTCGTCCTTCGTCCTTCGTCCTTCTTTCTTCGTCCTTCGTCCTTCGTCCTTCTTTCTTCTTTCTTCGTCCTTCGTCCTTCTTTCTTCGTCCTTCGTCCTTCGTCCTTCGTCCTTCGTCCTTCGTCCTTCTTTCTTCTTTCTTCGTCCTTCGTCCTTCGTCCTTCTTTCTTCGTCCTTCGTCCTTCGTCCTTCGTCCTTCTTTCTTCTTTCTTCGTCCTTCGTCCTTCTTTCTTCGTCCTTCGTCCTTCGTCCTTCGTCCTTCTTTCTTCTTTCTTCGTCCTTCGTCCTTCTTTCTTCTTTCTTCGTCCTTCATCCTTCGTCCTTCGTCCTTCGTCCTTCGTCCTTCGTCCTTCGTCCTTCGTCCTTCGTCCTTCGTCCTTCGTCCTTCGTCCTTCTTTCTTCTTTCTTCGTCCTTCGTCCTTCTTTCTTCTTTCTTCGTCCTTCGTCCTTCGTCCTTCGTCCTTCGTCCTTCGTCCTTCGTCCTTCGTCCTTCTTTCTTCTTTCTTCGTCCTTCGTCCTTCTTTCTTCGTCCTTCGTCCTTCTTTCTTCTTTCTTCGTCCTTCGTCCTTCGTCCTTCGTCCTTCGTCCTTCGTCCTTCTTTCTTCTTTCTTCGTCCTTCGTCCTTCGTCCTTCTTTCTTCGTCCTTCGTCCTTCGTCCTTCTTTCTTCTTTCTTCGTCCTTCGTCCTTCTTTCTTCGTCCTTCGTCCTTCGTCCTTCTTTCTTCGTCCTTCGTCCTTCTTTCTTCGTCCTTCGTCCTTCTTTCTTCTTTCTTCGTCCTTCGTCCTTCGTCCTTCTTTCTTCGTCCTTCGTCCTTCTTTCTTCTTTCTTCGTCCTTCGTCCTTCGTCCTTCGTCCTTCTTTCTTCTTTCTTCGTCCTTCTTTCTTCGTCCTTCGTCCTTCTTTCTTCGTCCTTCGTCCTTCGTCCTTCGTCCTTCGTCCTTCGTCCTTCGTCCTTCTTTCTTCTTTCTTCGTCCTTCGTCCTTCGTCCTTCGTCCTTCGTCCTTCGTCCTTCGTCCTTCGTCCTTCGTCCTTCGTCCTTCGTCCTTCGTCCTTCTTTCTTCTTTCTTCGTCCTTCGTCCTTCTTTCTTCGTCCTTCGTCCTTCGTCCTTCGTCCTTCTTTCTTCTTCCTTCGTCCTTCGTCCTTCGTCCTTCGTCCTTCGTCCTTCGTCCTTCGTCCTTCGTCCTTCTTTCTTCTTTCTTCGTCCTTCGTCCTTCGTCCTTCTTTCTTCGTCCTTCGTCCTTCTTTCTTCTTTCTTCGTCCTTCGTCCTTCTTCCTTCGTCCTTCGTCCTTCGTCCTTCGTCCTTCTTTCTTCTTCCTTCGTCCTTCGTCCTTCGTCCTTCGTCCTTCGTCCTTCGTCCTTCTTTCTTCTTTCTTCGTCCTTCTTTCTTCGTCCTTCGTCCTTCTTTCTTCGTCCTTCGTCCTTCGTCCTTCGTCCTTCGTCCTTCTTTCTTCTTTCTTCGTCCTTCTTTCTTCGTCCTTCGTCCTTCTTTCTTCTTTCTTCGTCCTTCGTCCTTCGTCCTTCGTCCTTCTTTCTTCTTTCTTCGTCCTTCTTTCTTCGTCCTTCGTCCTTCTTTCTTCGTCCTTCGTCCTTCGTCCTTCGTCCTTCTTTCTTCTTTCTTCGTCCTTCGTCCTTCGTCCTTCGTCCTTCGTCCTTCGTCCTTCGTCCTTCGTCCTTCGTCCTTCTTTCTTCGTCCTTCGTCCTTCGTCCTTCGTCCTTCTTTCTTCTTTCTTCGTCCTTCGTCCTTCTTTCTTCTTTCTTCGTCCTTCGTCCTTCGTCCTTCGTCCTTCTTTCTTCTTTCTTCGTCCTTCGTCCTTCGTCCTTCTTTCTTCGTCCTTCGTCCTTCGTCCTTCTTTCTTCTTTCTTCGTCCTTCGTCCTTCTTTCTTCTTTCTTCGTCCTTCGTCCTTCGTCCTTCTTTCTTCGTCCTTCGTCCTTCTTTCTTCGTCCTTCGTCCTTCGTCCTTCGTCCTTCTTTCTTCGTCCTTCGTCCTTCGTCCTTCTTTCTTCGTCCTTCGTCCTTCGTCCTTCGTCCTTCTTTCTTCGTCCTTCGTCCTTCTTTCTTCGTCCTTCGTCCTTCGTCCTTCTTTCTTCGTCCTTCGTCCTTCTTTCTTCTTTCTTCGTCCTTCGTCCTTCGTCCTTCGTCCTTCGTCCTTCGTCCTTCGTCCTTCGTCCTTCTTTCTTCTTTCTTCGTCCTTCGTCCTTCTTTCTTCGTCCTTCGTCCTTCGTCCTTCTTTCTTCTTTCTTCGTCCTTCGTCCTTCGTCCTTCGTCCTTCGTCCTTCGTCCTTCGTCCTTCTTTCTTCTTTCTTCGTCCTTCGTCCTTCGTCCTTCGTCCTTCGTCCTTCGTCCTTCTTTCTTCTTTCTTCGTCCTTCGTCCTTCTTTCTTCTTTCTTCGTCCTTCGTCCTTCTTTCTTCTTTCTTCGTCCTTCGTCCTTCTTTCTTCGTCCTTCGTCCTTCGTCCTTCGTCCTTCTTTCTTCTTTCTTCGTCCTTCGTCCTTCTTTCTTCGTCCTTCGTCCTTCGTCCTTCTTTCTTCGTCCTTCGTCCTTCTTTCTTCTTTCTTCGTCCTTCGTCCTTCGTCCTTCGTCCTTCGTCCTTCGTCCTTCGTCCTTCTTTCTTCGTCCTTCGTCCTTCGTCCTTCGTCCTTCTTTCTTCTTTCTTCGTCCTTCGTCCTTCTTTCTTCTTTCTTCGTCCTTCGTCCTTCGTCCTTCGTCCTTCTTTCTTCTTTCTTCGTCCTTCGTCCTTCGTCCTTCTTTCTTCGTCCTTCGTCCTTCGTCCTTCTTTCTTCGTCCTTCGTCCTTCGTCCTTCTTTCTTCTTTCTTCGTCCTTCGTCCTTCGTCCTTCGTCCTTCGTCCTTCGTCCTTCGTCCTTCGTCCTTCGTCCTTCTTTCTTCGTCCTTCGTCCTTCGTCCTTCGTCCTTCTTTCTTCGTCCTTCGTCCTTCGTCCTTCGTCCTTCGTCCTTCGTCCTTCGTCCTTCGTCCTTCGTCCTTCGTCCTTCGTCCTTCTTTCTTCGTCCTTCGTCCTTCGTCCTTCTTTCTTCTTTCTTCGTCCTTCGTCCTTCTTTCTTCGTCCTTCGTCCTTCGTCCTTCTTTCTTCGTCCTTCGTCCTTCTTTCTTCTTTCTTCGTCCTTCGTCCTTCGTCCTTCGTCCTTCGTCCTTCGTCCTTCGTCCTTCGTCCTTCGTCCTTCGTCCTTCGTCCTTCTTTCTTCTTTCTTCGTCCTTCGTCCTTCTTTCTTCTTTCTTCGTCCTTCGTCCTTCGTCCTTCGTCCTTCTTTCTTCTTTCTTCGTCCTTCGTCCTTCGTCCTTCTTTCTTCGTCCTTCGTCCTTCGTCCTTCTTTCTTCGTCCTTCGTCCTTCGTCCTTCTTTCTTCTTTCTTCGTCCTTCGTCCTTCTTTCTTCTTTCTTCGTCCTTCGTCCTTCGTCCTTCTTTCTTCGTCCTTCGTCCTTCTTTCTTCGTCCTTCGTCCTTCGTCCTTCGTCCTTCTTTCTTCGTCCTTCGTCCTTCGTCCTTCTTTCTTCGTCCTTCGTCCTTCGTCCTTCGTCCTTCTTTCTTCGTCCTTCGTCCTTCGTCCTTCTTTCTTCGTCCTTCGTCCTTCGTCCTTCGTCCTTCGTCCTTCGTCCTTCGTCCTTCGTCCTTCGTCCTTCGTCCTTCGTCCTTCGTCCTTCGTCCTTCGTCCTTCGTCCTTCGTCCTTCTTTCTTCTTTCTTCGTCCTTCGTCCTTCTTTCTTCGTCCTTCGTCCTTCTTTCTTCTTTCTTCGTCCTTCGTCCTTCTTTCTTCTTTCTTCGTCCTTCGTCCTTCTTTCTTCGTCCTTCGTCCTTCGTCCTTCTTTCTTCGTCCTTCGTCCTTCGTCCTTCGTCCTTCGTCCTTCGTCCTTCGTCCTTCGTCCTTCTTTCTTCTTTCTTCGTCCTTCGTCCTTCGTCCTTCGTCCTTCGTCCTTCGTCCTTCGTCCTTCGTCCTTCGTCCTTCGTCCTTCTTTCTTCTTTCTTCGTCCTTCGTCCTTCTTTCTTCTTTCTTCGTCCTTCGTCCTTCTTTCTTCGTCCTTCGTCCTTCGTCCTTCGTCCTTCGTCCTTCGTCCTTCTTTCTTCTTTCTTCGTCCTTCGTCCTTCGTCCTTCTTTCTTCGTCCTTCGTCCTTCGTCCTTCTTTCTTCTTTCTTCGTCCTTCGTCCTTCTTTCTTCGTCCTTCGTCCTTCGTCCTTCGTCCTTCTTTCTTCTTTCTTCGTCCTTCGTCCTTCGTCCTTCGTCCTTCGTCCTTCGTCCTTCGTCCTTCTTTCTTCTTTCTTCGTCCTTCTTTCTTCGTCCTTCGTCCTTCTTTCTTCTTTCTTCGTCCTTCGTCCTTCGTCCTTCGTCCTTCTTTCTTCTTTCTTCGTCCTTCTTTCTTCGTCCTTCGTCCTTCTTTCTTCTTTCTTCGTCCTTCGTCCTTCGTCCTTCGTCCTTCTTTCTTCGTCCTTCGTCCTTCGTCCTTCGTCCTTCGTCCTTCGTCCTTCGTCCTTCGTCCTTCTTTCTTCGTCCTTCTTTCTTCGTCCTTCGTCCTTCGTCCTTCTTTCTTCTTTCTTCGTCCTTCGTCCTTCTTTCTTCTTTCTTCGTCCTTCGTCCTTCTTTCTTCTTTCTTCGTCCTTCGTCCTTCTTTCTTCTTTCTTCGTCCTTCGTCCTTCTTTCTTCGTCCTTCGTCCTTCGTCCTTCTTTCTTCTTTCTTCTTTCTTCGTCCTTCGTCCTTCGTCCTTCGTCCTTCGTCCTTCGTCCTTCTTTCTTCTTTCTTCGTCCTTCGTCCTTCGTCCTTCGTCCTTCGTCCTTCGTCCTTCGTCCTTCGTCCTTCGTCCTTCGTCCTTCTTTCTTCGTCCTTCGTCCTTCGTCCTTCTTTCTTCTTTCTTCGTCCTTCGTCCTTCTTTCTTCGTCCTTCGTCCTTCGTCCTTCGTCCTTCGTCCTTCTTTCTTCTTTCTTCGTCCTTCGTCCTTCGTCCTTCTTTCTTCTTTCTTCGTCCTTCGTCCTTCGTCCTTCTTTCTTCGTCCTTCGTCCTTCGTCCTTCTTTCTTCTTTCTTCGTCCTTCGTCCTTCTTTCTTCGTCCTTCGTCCTTCGTCCTTCGTCCTTCTTTCTTCTTTCTTCGTCCTTCGTCCTTCGTCCTTCGTCCTTCGTCCTTCGTCCTTCTTTCTTCGTCCTTCTTTCTTCGTCCTTCGTCCTTCGTCCTTCTTTCTTCGTCCTTCGTCCTTCGTCCTTCGTCCTTCTTTCTTCTTTCTTCGTCCTTCGTCCTTCGTCCTTCGTCCTTCGTCCTTCGTCCTTCGTCCTTCGTCCTTCGTCCTTCTTTCTTCGTCCTTCGTCCTTCGTCCTTCGTCCTTCTTTCTTCGTCCTTCGTCCTTCGTCCTTCTTTCTTCTTTCTTCGTCCTTCGTCCTTCTTTCTTCGTCCTTCGTCCTTCGTCCTTCGTCCTTCTTTCTTCTTTCTTCGTCCTTCGTCCTTCGTCCTTCGTCCTTCGTCCTTCGTCCTTCGTCCTTCTTTCTTCGTCCTTCGTCCTTCTTTCTTCGTCCTTCGTCCTTCGTCCTTCGTCCTTCTTTCTTCTTTCTTCGTCCTTCGTCCTTCGTCCTTCGTCCTTCGTCCTTCGTCCTTCGTCCTTCTTTCTTCTTCCTTCGTCCTTCGTCCTTCTTTCTTCGTCCTTCGTCCTTCGTCCTTCGTTCTTCTTTCTTCGTCCTTCGTCCTTCTTTCTTCTTTCTTCTTTCTTCGTCCTTCGTCCTTCTTTCTTCTTTCTTCGTCCTTCTTTCTTCGTCCTTCGTCCTTCGTCCTTCGTCCTTCTTTCTTCGTCCTTCGTCCTTCGTCCTTCGTCCTTCGTCCTTCGTCCTTCGTCCTTCTTTCTTCGTCCTTCGTCCTTCGTCCTTCGTCCTTCGTCCTTCGTCCTTCGTCCTTCGTCCTTCGTCCTTCGTCCTTCTTTCTTCTTTCTTCGTCCTTCGTCCTTCTTTCTTCTTTCTTCGTCCTTCGTCCTTCGTCCTTCTTTCTTCTTTCTTCGTCCTTCTTTCTTCGTCCTTCGTCCTTCGTCCTTCTTTCTTCGTCCTTCGTCCTTCGTCCTTCTTTCTTCGTCCTTCGTCCTTCTTTCTTCTTTCTTCGTCCTTCGTCCTTCTTTCTTCGTCCTTCGTCCTTCGTCCTTCTTTCTTCGTCCTTCGTCCTTCTTTCTTCGTCCTTCGTCCTTCTTTCTTCTTTCTTCGTCCTTCGTCCTTCGTCCTTCTTTCTTCGTCCTTCGTCCTTCGTCCTTCGTCCTTCGTCCTTCGTCCTTCTTTCTTCGTCCTTCGTCCTTCGTCCTTCGTCCTTCGTCCTTCGTCCTTCTTTCTTCTTTCTTCGTCCTTCGTCCTTCTTTCTTCGTCCTTCGTCCTTCGTCCTTCGTCCTTCGTCCTTCGTCCTTCGTCCTTCTTTCTTCTTTCTTCGTCCTTCGTCCTTCGTCCTTCTTTCTTCGTCCTTCGTCCTTCGTCCTTCTTTCTTCTTTCTTCGTCCTTCGTCCTTCTTTCTTCGTCCTTCGTCCTTCGTCCTTCGTCCTTCTTTCTTCTTTCTTCGTCCTTCGTCCTTCGTCCTTCGTCCTTCGTCCTTCGTCCTTCTTTCTTCGTCCTTCTTTCTTCGTCCTTCGTCCTTCGTCCTTCTTTCTTCTTTCTTCGTCCTTCGTCCTTCTTTCTTCTTTCTTCGTCCTTCGTCCTTCTTTCTTCTTTCTTCGTCCTTCGTCCTTCGTCCTTCTTTCTTCGTCCTTCGTCCTTCGTCCTTCGTCCTTCTTTCTTCTTTCTTCGTCCTTCGTCCTTCTTTCTTCGTCCTTCGTCCTTCGTCCTTCGTCCTTCTTTCTTCTTTCTTCGTCCTTCGTCCTTCGTCCTTCGTCCTTCGTCCTTCGTCCTTCGTCCTTCTTTCTTCTTCCTTCGTCCTTCGTCCTTCTTTCTTCGTCCTTCGTCCTTCGTCCTTCGTTCTTCTTTCTTCTTTCTTCGTCCTTCGTCCTTCTTTCTTCTTTCTTCTTTCTTCGTCCTTCGTCCTTCTTTCTTCTTTCTTCGTCCTTCTTTCTTCGTCCTTCGTCCTTCGTCCTTCTTTCTTCGTCCTTCGTCCTTCGTCCTTCGTCCTTCGTCCTTCGTCCTTCGTCCTTCGTCCTTCTTTCTTCGTCCTTCGTCCTTCGTCCTTCGTCCTTCGTCCTTCGTCCTTCGTCCTTCGTCCTTCGTCCTTCGTCCTTCTTTCTTCTTTCTTCGTCCTTCGTCCTTCTTTCTTCTTTCTTCGTCCTTCGTCCTTCGTCCTTCTTTCTTCTTTCTTCGTCCTTCTTTCTTCGTCCTTCGTCCTTCGTCCTTCTTTCTTCGTCCTTCGTCCTTCGTCCTTCTTTCTTCGTCCTTCGTCCTTCTTTCTTCTTTCTTCGTCCTTCGTCCTTCTTTCTTCGTCCTTCGTCCTTCGTCCTTCTTTCTTCGTCCTTCGTCCTTCTTTCTTCGTCCTTCGTCCTTCTTTCTTCTTTCTTCGTCCTTCGTCCTTCGTCCTTCTTTCTTCGTCCTTCGTCCTTCGTCCTTCGTCCTTCGTCCTTCGTCCTTCTTTCTTCGTCCTTCGTCCTTCGTCCTTCGTCCTTCGTCCTTCTTTCTTCTTTCTTCGTCCTTCGTCCTTCTTTCTTCGTCCTTCGTCCTTCGTCCTTCGTCCTTCGTCCTTCGTCCTTCTTTCTTCTTTCTTCGTCCTTCGTCCTTCGTCCTTCTTTCTTCGTCCTTCGTCCTTCGTCCTTCTTTCTTCTTTCTTCGTCCTTCGTCCTTCTTTCTTCGTCCTTCGTCCTTCGTCCTTCGTCCTTCTTTCTTCTTTCTTCGTCCTTCGTCCTTCGTCCTTCGTCCTTCGTCCTTCGTCCTTCGTCCTTCTTTCTTCGTCCTTCTTTCTTCGTCCTTCGTCCTTCGTCCTTCTTTCTTCTTTCTTCGTCCTTCGTCCTTCTTTCTTCTTTCTTCGTCCTTCGTCCTTCTTTCTTCTTTCTTCGTCCTTCTTCCTTCGTCCTTCTTTCTTCGTCCTTCGTCCTTCTTTCTTCGTCCTTCGTCCTTCGTCCTTCTTTCTTCTTTCTTCGTCCTTCGTCCTTCGTCCTTCGTCCTTCGTCCTTCGTCCTTCGTCCTTCTTTCTTCTTTCTTCGTCCTTCGTCCTTCGTCCTTCGTCCTTCGTCCTTCGTCCTTCGTCCTTCGTCCTTCGTCCTTCGTCCTTCTTTCTTCTTTCTTCGTCCTTCGTCCTTCGTCCTTCTTTCTTCGTCCTTCGTCCTTCGTCCTTCTTTCTTCTTTCTTCGTCCTTCGTCCTTCTTTCTTCGTCCTTCGTCCTTCGTCCTTCGTCCTTCGTCCTTCGTCCTTCTTTCTTCTTTCTTCGTCCTTCGTCCTTCGTCCTTCTTTCTTCGTCCTTCGTCCTTCGTCCTTCGTCCTTCTTTCTTCTTTCTTCGTCCTTCGTCCTTCTTTCTTCGTCCTTCGTCCTTCGTCCTTCGTCCTTCTTTCTTCGTCCTTCGTCCTTCGTCCTTCGTCCTTCGTCCTTCGTCCTTCGTCCTTCGTCCTTCGTCCTTCTTTCTTCGTCCTTCGTCCTTCGTCCTTCTTTCTTCGTCCTTCGTCCTTCTTTCTTCTTTCTTCGTCCTTCGTCCTTCTTTCTTCTTTCTTCGTCCTTCGTCCTTCGTCCTTCTTTCTTCTTTCTTCGTCCTTCGTCCTTCTTTCTTCGTCCTTCGTCCTTCTTTCTTCTTTCTTCGTCCTTCGTCCTTCTTTCTTCGTCCTTCGTCCTTCTTTCTTCTTTCTTCGTCCTTCGTCCTTCGTCCTTCTTTCTTCGTCCTTCGTCCTTCGTCCTTCTTTCTTCTTTCTTCGTCCTTCGTCCTTCTTTCTTCTTTCTTCGTCCTTCGTCCTTCTTTCTTCGTCCTTCGTCCTTCGTCCTTCGTCCTTCTTTCTTCTTTCTTCGTCCTTCGTCCTTCTTTCTTCGTCCTTCGTCCTTCGTCCTTCTTTCTTCTTTCTTCGTCCTTCGTCCTTCGTCCTTCGTCCTTCGTCCTTCGTCCTTCTTTCTTCGTCCTTCGTCCTTCTTTCTTCTTTCTTCGTCCTTCGTCCTTCGTCCTTCGTCCTTCTTTCTTCTTTCTTCGTCCTTCGTCCTTCGTCCTTCTTTCTTCTTTCTTCTTTCTTCGTCCTTCGTCCTTCTTTCTTCTTTCTTCGTCCTTCGTCCTTCTTTCTTCTTTCTTCGTCCTTCGTCCTTCTTTCTTCGTCCTTCGTCCTTCGTCCTTCGTCCTTCTTTCTTCTTTCTTCGTCCTTCGTCCTTCTTTCTTCGTCCTTCGTCCTTCGTCCTTCTTTCTTCGTCCTTCGTCCTTCGTCCTTCGTCCTTCTTTCTTCTTTCTTCGTCCTTCGTCCTTCTTTCTTCGTCCTTCGTCCTTCGTCCTTCTTTCTTCGTCCTTCGTCCTTCGTCCTTCGTCCTTCTTTCTTCTTTCTTCGTCCTTCGTCCTTCTTTCTTCGTCCTTCGTCCTTCGTCCTTCTTTCTTCTTTCTTCGTCCTTCGTCCTTCGTCCTTCGTCCTTCGTCCTTCGTCCTTCTTTCTTCGTCCTTCGTCCTTCTTTCTTCTTTCTTCGTCCTTCGTCCTTCGTCCTTCGTCCTTCTTTCTTCTTTCTTCGTCCTTCGTCCTTCGTCCTTCTTTCTTCTTTCTTCTTTCTTCGTCCTTCGTCCTTCTTTCTTCTTTCTTCGTCCTTCGTCCTTCTTTCTTCTTTCTTCGTCCTTCGTCCTTCTTTCTTCGTCCTTCGTCCTTCGTCCTTCGTCCTTCTTTCTTCTTTCTTCGTCCTTCGTCCTTCTTTCTTCGTCCTTCGTCCTTCGTCCTTCTTTCTTCGTCCTTCGTCCTTCTTTCTTCTTTCTTCGTCCTTCGTCCTTCGTCCTTCGTCCTTCGTCCTTCGTCCTTCTTTCTTCGTCCTTCGTCCTTCTTTCTTCTTTCTTCGTCCTTCGTCCTTCTTTCTTCGTCCTTCGTCCTTCGTCCTTCGTCCTTCTTTCTTCTTTCTTCGTCCTTCGTCCTTCTTTCTTCGTCCTTCGTCCTTCGTCCTTCTTTCTTCTTTCTTCGTCCTTCGTCCTTCGTCCTTCGTCCTTCGTCCTTCGTCCTTCGTCCTTCTTTCTTCGTCCTTCGTCCTTCTTTCTTCTTTCTTCGTCCTTCGTCCTTCGTCCTTCGTCCTTCTTTCTTCTTTCTTCGTCCTTCGTCCTTCGTCCTTCTTTCTTCTTTCTTCTTTCTTCGTCCTTCGTCCTTCTTTCTTCTTTCTTCGTCCTTCGTCCTTCTTTCTTCTTTCTTCGTCCTTCGTCCTTCTTTCTTCGTCCTTCGTCCTTCGTCCTTCGTCCTTCTTTCTTCTTTCTTCGTCCTTCGTCCTTCTTTCTTCGTCCTTCGTCCTTCGTCCTTCTTTCTTCGTCCTTCGTCCTTCTTTCTTCTTTCTTCGTCCTTCGTCCTTCGTCCTTCGTCCTTCGTCCTTCGTCCTTCGTCCTTCTTTCTTCGTCCTTCGTCCTTCTTTCTTCTTTCTTCGTCCTTCGTCCTTCGTCCTTCGTCCTTCTTTCTTCTTTCTTCGTCCTTCGTCCTTCTTTCTTCTTTCTTCGTCCTTCGTCCTTCTTTCTTCTTTCTTCGTCCTTCGTCCTTCTTTCTTCGTCCTTCGTCCTTCGTCCTTCGTCCTTCTTTCTTCTTTCTTCGTCCTTCGTCCTTCTTTCTTCGTCCTTCGTCCTTCGTCCTTCTTTCTTCTTTCTTCGTCCTTCGTCCTTCTTTCTTCTTTCTTCGTCCTTCGTCCTTCTTTCTTCGTCCTTCGTCCTTCGTCCTTCGTCCTTCTTTCTTCTTTCTTCGTCCTTCGTCCTTCTTTCTTCGTCCTTCGTCCTTCGTCCTTCTTTCTTCGTCCTTCTTTCTTCTTTCTTCGTCCTTCGTCCTTCGTCCTTCGTCCTTCGTCCTTCGTCCTTCGTCCTTCTTTCTTCGTCCTTCGTCCTTCTTTCTTCTTTCTTCGTCCTTCGTCCTTCGTCCTTCGTCCTTCTTTCTTCTTTCTTCGTCCTTCGTCCTTCGTCCTTCTTTCTTCTTTCTTCGTCCTTCGTCCTTCTTTCTTCTTTCTTCGTCCTTCGTCCTTCTTTCTTCTTTCTTCGTCCTTCGTCCTTCTTTCTTCGTCCTTCGTCCTTCGTCCTTCGTCCTTCTTTCTTCTTTCTTCGTCCTTCGTCCTTCTTTCTTCGTCCTTCGTCCTTCGTCCTTCTTTCTTCGTCCTTCGTCCTTCTTTCTTCTTTCTTCGTCCTTCGTCCTTCGTCCTTCGTCCTTCGTCCTTCGTCCTTCGTCCTTCTTTCTTCGTCCTTCGTCCTTCTTTCTTCTTTCTTCGTCCTTCGTCCTTCGTCCTTCGTCCTTCTTTCTTCTTTCTTCGTCCTTCGTCCTTCGTCCTTCTTTCTTCTTTCTTCGTCCTTCGTCCTTCTTTCTTCTTTCTTCGTCCTTCGTCCTTCTTTCTTCTTTCTTCGTCCTTCGTCCTTCTTTCTTCGTCCTTCGTCCTTCGTCCTTCGTCCTTCTTTCTTCTTTCTTCGTCCTTCGTCCTTCTTTCTTCGTCCTTCGTCCTTCGTCCTTCTTTCTTCTTTCTTCGTCCTTCGTCCTTCTTTCTTCTTTCTTCTTTCTTCGTCCTTCGTCCTTCTTTCTTCGTCCTTCTTTCTTCTTTCTTCGTCCTTCGTCCTTCGTCCTTCGTCCTTCTTTCTTCTTTCTTCGTCCTTCGTCCTTCTTTCTTCTTTCTTCGTCCTTCGTCCTTCTTCCTTCGTCCTTCGTCCTTCTTTCTTCTTTCTTCGTCCTTCGTCCTTCGTCCTTCTTTCTTCGTCCTTCTTTCTTCGTCCTTCGTCCTTCGTCCTTCGTCCTTCTTTCTTCTTTCTTCGTCCTTCGTCCTTCTTTCTTCTTTCTTCGTCCTTCGTCCTTCTTTCTTCTTTCTTCGTCCTTCGTCCTTCGTCCTTCGTCCTTCTTTCTTCTTTCTTCGTCCTTCGTCCTTCTTTCTTCTTTCTTCGTCCTTCGTCCTTCTTCCTTCGTCCTTCGTCCTTCTTTCTTCGTCCTTCGTCCTTCTTCCTTCGTCCTTCTTTCTTCAAAAAACACTATTGCATTATAGAAAAATTTTATTTAAAAAAAAAAAAAAAAAAAAAAATTCCCCTCAGTTTAGGCCAATTTTATATATTCTACATATTTTTGGTAAAATTCACAATAAGCGTATATTGATTGGTTTGCGCAAACGTTATAGCGCCTACAAAATAGGTTATTTTTTTTTTTTTTTTTACTAGTAATGTCTGTGATCTGCGGGGTGTTTTTTTTTTTTTTTTTTTAAAACCATTGACTTTTATACAGCAATTGGTGCTATAAATGGCCACTGATTACTGTATAAATGTCACTGGCAGGGAAGGGGTTAACACTAGTGGGCGATCAAGGGGTTAAATGTGTTCTGACTGGGGGAGGAGACCGATCGGTGTTCCTATATACTAGGAACACACAATCTGTCACCTCTCCCCTGACAGGACGTGGATCTGCTATGCCAGCGGGAAGCCAAGGACATCATAGGATGCCTGCCCAGGATGGGAGAGCCACCTTGCGGATGTCATATGGCTATGGGTGGGATGGGAAGTGGTTAAAATATAAGCTGTGTGTGATTTTTGTTTATCGCTTGTTAGGTCGGGGGAAAGAGAATGGGAGGGTCATTGGGAGACATGGGGGCAGAGGTGACAGCTGGTGGAGGGAGGATGATTCAACACAGGAGCGCACAGTATGGGTGTCACTGGGCAGAACTCTGTCCCATCCCTGCATTGTACACCCCCCCCCTCCCCCCTGCCAGCACCTCTGCTCAGTGCTGCCTAACAGTACCATCTATCAGTGCTGCCCATCAGTGCCACCTGTTACAGGCAATCAGTACTGCCTTATCAGTGAAGGAGAACTTGATTATTTACAACGTTTTCTTTGTAGCAAAAAAAATTTTGTTTGGGTACAGTGTCGCATGATTGTGCAAGTGTCCTTCAAAATGTGAGGGCGCTGAAAATTGGTCTGGGCAGAAAGGTGTATAAGTACCCTGTATGGAAGTGGTTAAAGGTGCAGGTTCCAGGTCTTTAATCCTGATCTGGGCTAAATAATCTAACAACTAACTTGAAAAGCCGATGCAAAAGAGAAAGGTGCGCCAAACTAAGTGCAGTAAAACAGGCTTTAATGGCAAAATTATATAAAAACCAGCCAAATGGCTACTCACAGGATGCAGGACAAATTAAGGCATGTAAGGGGTTAATAGTGGTCCGGAGTCATCTAAGGTGGTCCTCAGGGGAGATGTAAGTTCCAGATGGCTGAAGGCAGGAAGGCTGGAAGCAGGTTGCGGTGTCAGCAGGGGAAGTCAAGGCATCCAAGCTGCAGGTGATGTGAAAAGCCCTGTATCGCTGGGATGGACATCCCATTGGTCGCTGGGATGGGATCCCATTGGTCCGTTCTATCCCCACGTCACTTCCGGCCTGACGGCGCGCTGCGCTCCACGCTGAAGCGCTCGCTGAACTGCAGCTTCCTGGTTGTTTCCTGTCCATCCCAGCGATACAGGGCTTTTCACATCACCTGCAGCTTGGATGCCTTGACTTCCCCTGCTGACACCGCAACCTGCTTCCAGCCTTCCTGCCTTCAGCCATCTTCAGCAACTTCTGTCATCTGGAACTTACATCTCCCCTGAGGACCACCTTAGATGACTCCGGACCACTATTAACCCCTTACATGCCTTAATTTGTCCTGCATCCTGTTAGTAGCCATTTGGCTGGTTTTTATATAATTTTGCCATTAAAGCCTGTTTTACTGCACTTAGTTTGGCGCACCTTTCTCTTTTGCATCATATTTTACAGAGCCTGCTTCTGCTCATGGTAGCTGCCGCTGGTGCTTACAACATTTATATTCATTGACTCTTTTTATTATTATATACTCTGCCTAGAACTCATTTTGCGCCATTTTTTTCTTTTTTATTCTTAACTTGAAAAGCCGACTGTTGTATTCTAGACTTTGCTGGTAGCATGCTATCTCGCTAAGCAGTTAAGCCCAGATCATGGAGCCTTCACCTTTAAAAAAAAAAAAAAAAAAAAGTGGTCAAAGGCAGCTTAAATACTTCTGTTTTTGAAATGGTAAATTGTATGGTTTCTGTAAAGGTCAGTAACATTTCATATATATATATATATATATATATATATATATATATATATATATATATATATAAATATTGCTGCTTTTAAACATTTTTTTAAGAGCAATATAGTTTTTTGAAAATGCACTTTTTTGTTTTGTTTTTCGCAGGAGTGAGAGTATTCGTAGAGAAGAAAGCACAGCTGACTTTATTAGGAACTGAAATGGACTATGTAGAAGATAAACTCACTAGTGAGTTCATTTTTAATAACCCCAACATCAAAGGAACCTGTGGGTGTGGAGAAAGCTTCAACATTTGATACAAAAGGCTGCAGCTTGCTTTTAAGCTACAAATGGGTTTTCTATCATAAAATCTTTCATTGCGAAGCACTTTTTCTCAGGCTTTTAAAATTTTTCTTTTAACTTGATTTGACCTAATAAAGGTTTAATTTGTTTTGCACAAAATAGCATTTTTTTGCTCCCAATCTTCCATCCTTGTATCACTGGAGTCATTATTGAAATGGGACACTTACATCCAGGCATTTCCAAAATGTTTTTCATGCCATTATTGGTCCTTTTTTAATAAAGTATGTCTTTTGACAGTTGCAGTCATAAATGCAAGAATTATGCGGCTCTCCTTCTATAGCAGTTATTATACTGGGCTTCCTGTGCCAGTTCCACTTACTGCTGTAGAAAACCCCATACCATGTATTTTGCAGCTCCGATCCCTAGGCTATTTTATCTGTATGCATTATGGACAATCCATCAGGCGAGTAGGATGCCACAATTTGTCTTTTTAATGGCTATAGCATTTGGCCAGTACTGACTGTTCTGGTGGGGATATCTTGCAACTTGAATCCCATAGAGATCCAATAAGCCAGCATGTGATATATAGCTTTCTATCTACCATCTATAAACTAGAATAGGATGAGCTTTTGGTGGAGTTTTACTTTTAAAACATCAACCGAACTTTAATGGAGTTGGATCACTAATTGAGCTGCTTCAGAATCCATTAAAGACCAATGGCTCTTAACATGGATGTGAAAATTGTCTATAGAATTGTTAATTTCTTGCAGCATGAAACAGTCAGTAAGCAATTCATTCAAAACTGTTCTCTTTATTTATTTTTTATTTTACAACTTGCATAGTGTTTGTATTTCTGATTTCTTTATTTACTTCATTGTACTAACAGATCCATAAAGGCAGTCTCTACTTTTTCTCTTTTTTTTTTTTTTTTTTTTTTGACCATGTTAAGCCTATCTGACAGTGCGGGAGTTCCTCAGATCTGCCAAAAAAGTTAACTACAAGGCTATCTTCTCAATGGAACAAAGTGGTGATTGCCACACTCTTAAGCCTCGTACACACGGGCGAGTTTAGATCCTTGGACAAGAAACTTGTCCCGACCGAGTGTACAGACTCTCGATTCAAAGAACCTGCGGTTCTTTGAATGGAGCGTACGCGGTGACGTCATCGACGAGCATGCGCTCGTCACATTCGATGCCGTCGCCGCCATCTTGGTATACCCTACCTATGCCTAGAAAGCTACAGCGCATGCGTCGAATTCATTTCGAACATGAGCGGGCTTCCCTGGGGACAGGTAAGTGTACACACACTCACTTTTCTCGTCGAAACAGGCTGACGAGAATCTCGACGAGAAAATAGAGAGCAGGTTCTCTATTTTCTTGTCGATTACTTGTCGGTTTTCTTGACGAGAAACCATACACACAAACGAATTTCTCGGCAAGACTTCTCTGCCAGCAAGGTTCTTGCTGAGAAACTCTGTCGTGTGTACGAGGCCTCAGTCCATGTTTTAGTCCTTTTAGTTCACTAACTGAAAGTCCGTGCCTTGGTACAGAAAAAGAGATGGAGGAAGAATCTTCAGGAGCCTGTGCACCATGATCCACTGATTGCGGTTGGAATATTTTGCAGGCTCGTTTTGCATAATAAATGCTAATTTTCTGCCAATATGGGTGCATTTGTTTAAAAATTATTTAAAGGTTGATTTGGCCTCTGATGTACTCCATATTTTATTACTCTATTCCTAACTTCATATAATCGAGTTCCTTCTTGAAAATGATGACCTCATTTTAGGGGAGAGTACGTAAACCTCTCAGCTATATCCAAAATAAAATGGCATGGGTAGGTTACCAAGATGCAGTTTTTGTAGGCATAATAAAATACTTGTCCTTTTGCAAATGCATTAGTCAGATATGAATGGCTAACTGCTGTGGACTTTTTATTCTGTGCAGGAATAACCACATTTTGCTGTATTTATTTAATATACCCTACACATCAAATGCATAATGCAAAGTATCATGGTTGGCATCCCTGTTCTATTCAACATTAAATCTGTAATATGCAGCTTTGGGGGATGACCAGAAATTAGTTCCCTAAAGTAGGACAGGTTTCCCATCAACTATATGATTTTTAAGACCTGTGCTTCAATACTACTAGTAACTGAAGAATTGGAACTATTTCAGAGGCACCAGTAATTTTTAAGTTCGAGCAGTCTTGAATCTGATTGCTGTCTGAGGGTAAATTTGTTCAATCCTGGTGACTGCTTATGCATTAGAGCTAAGATCTCTTAGTGCCCAATTCTAGCTTCTATTAAATAAGGTCAATCTATTGAAAGTGCAGTAAAAAGGTAAATGTCTTGCCATTTCCCTAAACACCACTACAAGTACCACTACAAGTACAACATCCTCTCCCCCAGGCAAGAGGCTGTCTTACTGTTCTATAGCTATAATTTGATCACCACTGAGTAGACCTTCCTTCCTCCTGTTAGTAAGGCCCTAGAGAAGGGGGCCTTGTTCTATATGTAACCAGCATTTTCTGCAGTGATTTTACACATTTCCCTCCTAGCAAGCGCTCTCCAATTAGCAGGAAGCTTGAGCTTAGCTGATTGCGGAGCTATTGTCCTGAGTGTATGCAGGGAGCATGTTGGGTCATTGTAGAGTCCACTGGTTTCACACAAGGGGGCAGGGGGTCCCTATCTGGAGCCTACAGATGAGGGTGATAGCGAGGAAAGCTAAACAATAAAATAGTATGACATCTGAACATTGCTGTATACTTAGTGTTTGTTAACCCACAGGGTACAATTTACATTATCCTCTTGGTTGATGAATCATCTAATGTCCCCCTGTGACTGCTTTTATAAAAAAAATGCAGCTATATACCTTGTTTACTGATTGCAGATCTGCGATCACACGACTCTTCTTTCTCCTCTCTCATGGCAGTGGGTGGGGCTGAGTATCCCCCGCTGATGTCATTTAGGAGGGGAGGAGGAGAGGCGGCCCGCTGCAGCTGTCATGCGAGAGGAGAAAGACGGCGGGTCAAGTAATCGCAGATCTGCGCTCTATAAACGAGGTGTATAGCTGCTTGCTTTTTTTTTTTTTTTTTTTCTCTCTACCGGCCTGTTGCATTTGGAGATGAGAAGTTACCAATGTTTACTTCTGGCCTGTTTTGACTTCTGTGTCAAAGATGAAGGAATTGTCATTGCCTTTATGAAATACTGATATTTAGTTTCACACTCCTTGTGGATGTAGGATAACTCCATTCTAGAATACTGACACAGCTGCCTCTGACCCTATGTTTTCATAATTCTCTTCAATTAATATGCTGCCACTGTAGGCCGTAATATGGTTTTTGTGAATCTTAATGGTCAGCTGCACCCATAATTGATATTTCAGTTTTGTGCAGTTGCTGGCAAATTGAGTGACATGCTTGCTTCAGGACCCCAGTGAAGAAAGGGTGCCCCCAAAATTCATAGTTCTATCCATCTACTTTGTCATTATGTCTATTTACAAAGGCAAATTATGGTGCATACTTTCTCAGTTTTCAATAATATAAACTAGAAAACTGGGGGAGTCTACCTCTTAAAAACGACACTGGAATCAGATGCCAGAAACAAACTGGTGGTCCATCCAACAGGTCTCTGCCCAAAACTGAAGAATCGGTTTAAAGTGGGCTTGGTATGTAACATCCTGAGAAGTAATGTTAAGGATTATTTCAGCATTACAAGCTACCTGGTATATTTTTCAGTTTTTGTCCCACTATTAAGGGATTTGTTTTAGTATGAATGTTTGTATGTACTATAATTGATTAATGTTAAGCTGACACACTGTTTGTTTTTTATTATTTTTTTTGAGCTCTTGAAACGCACAAGATTTTTTTTTGCCTTGAGCATACTATGTACAACTGTATGTAAAAATGGATGGTGTGCTTTATGTCAGGTTTTTTTTTTTTATTATATGAGAAATAAACCAAGTTGTACAGTGTTTTGAATTGTGTGGTGTTTTGTTTTTCTCTTCCAATGTACATGCCACTACTCAAATACACATTCATCTGAGTGGAAATAAGTAGTTTGTTTTGTACTTCATAAAGCTGAACTACAGAAAGATATAAGACAGAAATTAAAGCAGTTGTGTATTAATGCATCCTTAAAGTAATGCATCCTTAAAGTGGTTCTAAAGTGTTTGTGTGTGGGGTTTTTTTTTGTTTGTTTTTTTCCCCTCCCTTGAACTATATGCTTCTTTAAGATAAAAAACCTTCTGCATGTAGCTACCCCCCCCCCCACCTAAATACATTTAGCATTCTCTCTATCCAGGGAGGGATGTGCATGAAGGCAGAGGTGCTCTCTCCTCATTGGACAGAGAGGTAGTAACCCTTGGCTCCTTCTGCTGTCAATCACAGCCTGATAATGGGGGGGGGGGAGGGGGGCTGAGCCACACGTGTGTGTGTGTGTGTGTGTTTATCAAGCCCGTACGAGTGCCTCCAACGCAAGGTGCTTGCTGTGGGGGCACTCGGTTGAGCCAGGAATGCCAGCAGGGGACCCCAGAAGAGGGGGGGGAGGGGAGGACTGCTGTGTGAAAAACCGTTGCACAGAACACGCAAGTATGACATGTTATTAAAAAAAATAATACATTTACAATCGCAAGCACCTTTTGCTAACCAAGTGATGAGAGAAAATCATTTCTCTTTTATACATTGATGGACGCGGCACTCCATATTCAGAACCATAGGGTTATATTGCCCAAGTAGGACATTGGGCAGAAAAAATAGACTTGGCTATGCCTATAGGCAGTCCTAGATGGTAAACATCCCCCTCTCTGCTATAGCCCTTCAGTTTTTTTGTTTTTGTTTTTTCTGCCGGGATCTTTGGTCCTTGCGTTTTTTTTTTTTTTTTTGTTTGTTTTTTCCTTTTTTTTTTTAAATGGCTTATTTTTTTCCTTGGGTTAGCCGTGACATAGCCCCTATGGATGGGGGCTGACCTGTGAGTTAAATTCCTCACGAGGTCGCATACGACTGGGTCTTGGCCTGAGTCGCAGCGTTCCTCCTAGCCGGACCTGCAGATTCCCCACCCATGCCCCCTTCTGATTTTGTGTGGTCCCTGTGGGCCAACTTTGTACCCCCCCTGGGTAGCGTGGTGGGTTGGCAGGTGGATGGGAATGGTGTGTAGCACTGTACCGGTGGAGGAGGGCAGGTGGACATGCCACCAGCAGGACGGACTTCCCTGCTGGGGTGAGCGCTGACAGTTTTATGTGGTCCTCTGACCAGGTCCCCCCTTCCGGTGTGTATGTGGTCTGGGCTCCAGGGGTGCCTCATGTGGCTGCCATTTTGCCGTGGTCGGCACCATTGCTTTGGGGCCTGTGTTTTTCTCTACCGGCAGGCATTTTTGGTTGGTCCAGCTTGCATTGAGTGGCGGCCATGACAGTGGAGTCTCTGCGTGGCGATTTATGGCTGTGGGGGCTCCTCCCTTTCCCCTGGTGTTGACTCCTGGGTTTCTTCTTCCCCTGGACGCTGCACGTGGATACAGGCTATCTCTGGTGCTACTCTTGTGGGATTCCTCCCGTTCTCTACTGTGGGTCATGGGATGCTCCTTTTGGGATACGGGTGCAGTGGGCGAGTCTCCTATTGTTGTTAGACTCTTTTTGCACGTGGGTTCCCCCTTTTTTAACTCATGGAGTCTCAGGAGCAGGGGTCCCATTCTTCCATTGATCCACTGACAGCGGTTCTGGAGTCCTTTATTTCCCAGGTGGAGGTGGCCTTTGGGTGGCGTGCTAGCAGAAAGCACCGCCCTGCCTCATCTGATCCGGAATCTGGCTGTCGCCGCAGATGTGGCCCACCCTGTGAGGTTTGCAACCACACTACCCTGATCTATCAGATAGTGAGGATGATTCTGCCACAGTGGTTGCTGCGCATAAAGGCGTTGGTTGATGCACTGATTACATCTGTGTGGGAGACTTTGAAGATGGAGGATGCAGCTGAATCGACTGCAGAGGTGGCCGTCCCATTTGGCACCCACAAGCCGTCTCGCACGGCAAATGTGTTCCCTTGCCCTTCCTATTTTGACAAGTTTGTCTATAAAGGCTGGGAGCGGCCAAAATGTTGCTTTTGTGGTTCCGAAATGCTTTGAGGTGAGATACCTCTTTTGACGAGTCACTCCTCAAGAAGTGGACTGTCCAACCAGTGGTGGACCCTCCTGTCTCCAGGTTGAACAAGGCAACCATGATTCTGGTAGAGGAAGCCCTGGCCTTTTAAGGATCCCGCTGACAGAAAGGTGGAGTCTGTGGCCCGCAATATGTTCACTTATGCTGGTTCGGGGCTGAGAATGGTCCTGGCCATTGCCCTGGTGTCTCAAACATTAACTGTTGCGCCATGATTTGGGGGGTGAGAAAATTCCCCCTGCCTTGAGTTGGCAGATCAGTTGGTCCAGGGACTGCAATTTTTCTGCGATGCCTCTCTGGATGTGGCTCCCTTGATTGCTAAGCGTTCTGTTTTTGGCAGTGTTCCTTAGGTGTGTGTGTGTGTGTGTTGTGGCTTAAGTGTTGGTCTGCGGACAAGACTTCTAAAAAAAAATAACTGTTGGATTTGCCTTTTTTTAAGGCAATCGCCTGTTTGGGGCTACCCTGGATGACATCATTAAGAGTCTCGTGGAGGGGGGGAAGAGCACCTTTTCTTCCAGTCTGGGAAGAGGACAGAGCCTCGTCAGATGCGGCCCTTCTTTCTCGACACACAGGTGTTGTGTTTTTTGTGCTGAAGGATAGAGGATTGCCTGGGTCTGTGATTCGGATACTGCTGAAGGCTAAAAAGTCTACTTCATCGTACGTGGAAAGCGTACATTTTTGTACTGTGAGTCGATCAGTGTTAACCCTCCATTCTTTTTCAGGGGCTGGGATTTTGGCCTTCCTTCAACGAGGTGTTGAGCAGAAGTTGGCCTTGAGTGTACCATCAAGGGCCTGGTGTCTACCTTAGCGATCTTCTTTTAGCACCCTTAGCCACGCATTCATTGGTGCGTAAGTTTATTTAAGGAGTTCGACACCTGACTCCACCGGTGCGGTCTCCTCTACCACCGTGGCATTTGAACTTTTGTGCTCTGTTCTTCAAAAGCCTCCCTTTGGGAGATTGCCCTGCTTACACTGTTTCAGAAAGTGGCTTTTTAGTGGATATCAGCTCTGCTCAGAGGGTGTCGTAACCCCTACTTGGTGGTCCACAAAGACAAGGTGGTTCTTCGTCCACGCCTGTTGTTCTTACCTAAGGTTGTCTCTGACTTTCATTTGAATGAAGACATAGGGGTTTATTTACTAAAGCTGGAGAGTGCAAAATCGGGCTCACTTCTGCATAGAAGCCAATCAGCTTCCAGGTTCTATTGCCAAAGCTTAATGGAACAAGCTGAGATTAGAATCTGGCTACCGTACACAGCTGCACCAGATTCTGAGTGCACCAGTTTTAGTAAATCTACCCAATTGTGTTGCCTTCTTTGTGTCCCAGGCCCGCTTATCTCAGGGATTTTGCGTTGCATGCCCTGGCTGTGGTTTGGGCAATTCGGGTGTATCTGGCAGCCACGGAGTCTTTTCGGAGGTCAGACTAACTGTTTGTGATCACAGATGGGCCAAGAAAAGGACTGTCTGCTTCTCCTGTGACCATTTCCAGATGGATCAGACAGACCATGACTCAGGCCTATTCTATCAAGGGCTGGGTTCCTCCTTTCCCTGTAACAGCTCTCTCTACTCAGGCGCTTAGTGCTTCTTGGGCTTTCCGTCATCAGGTGTCAGTGGCGCAGGTTTGCAAGGTGGCCACTTGGTTGTCGGTGCACACTTTCACAAAATTCTACAAAGTGGATGTTTTGGCATCTGCGGATGCTTCTTTTGGCTGCAAGGTTTTGCAGGCTCCAGCTTAGAGGGTCTGTTCAGGCAGGGCTCCAGTTATGTTTTTTTTTTGGGGGGGGGGGGGGTTTGGTGAGCTCCTGCTACCTAATTGGCTTGTGTTTAGCCTTGTTTTTTTTTTTGTTTTTTTTGTCGTCCCGCCCTTCATGTTTTGGTACTGCTTGGGGACGTCCCTGTGGCTTTGAATATGGAGCGCTGTATCCGGCAATGAACAAAAGAGAAAATTAGGATTTGTCCTTTACTGTAAAAATCCATTTCATTCATTGATGGACACCGCACCCACCTCTCTATGGAGTTTTAATACTTCTGAAACTGCTTGTTGCTAAACTGAATTCCTATACCAACTAGGACTGCCCATAGGCATGGCTAAGTCTTTTGTCTGCCTAGTGTCCTACTCCTGTAGGGGGGTGATAAAACCCTATTATTTGGAGTGCTGTGTCCGTCAATGAATGGATTTTACGGTAAGTACAGGAACCCCCTTTTTTTTTATTTTTATTTTTTTTTTTTATATATTTATTCTATAAAGATTTTCGAATGAACATTTGTACCATGAAAATTATTTTTGTATATTTAATGACTGGATGAATGTTATTTTTAAAGTACCTCAGTATCAGAGGACTGCTCTGTGCAAATGTATGAACTGTTTTAGAAAATATTGCCTGTAGAATAACCTTTAATGCAATCAAGGAAGAAAAAACAAACAAACATCTGACTGTTAAGGCCCCCCTCCCAAATCCCTGTACATTTACTTGGCTACTCATACAGATTCCTCCTCTTGCATACCCTTTTCCGCAGAGCATATTATGGGGAGGGGTGAAGCAGGAAACGGAGCCAGGCATTTGTGCACAGCCCATAGTATGCTAGCAGGTGAAGAAAATCGTATCGGAGATTCGGTCTGCTGTTTCTCCTTTTCACTTTCCAGGCATAGACTGGGGAGGAGACCTGTAGGTGTAACTGCTGAAGTAGAGAAAAATCAAGTTTTCTACCTTGTCAGACAAGGTTGTGTAGTATGACAGAGCTGTGTAAATCTCAGAATTCAATGGGAAGAAATACAAATCCTATAGCAGGTAAAATCACTCCTTTTAATAAAGTGTCAGGTCCATAAATATTGGGACATCGACACAATTCTAATCTTTTTGACTCTATACACCACCACAATGGATTTGAAATGAAACAAACAAGATGTGCTTTAACAGCAGACTTTCAGCTTTAATTTGAGGGTATTTACATCCAAATCAGGTGAACGGTGTAGGAATTACAACAGTTTGTATATGTGCCTCCCACTTTTTAAGGGACCAAAAGTAATGGGGCAGATTAACAAACATAAATCAAACTTTCACTTTTTAATACTTGGTTGCAAATCCTTTGCAATCAATTACAGCCTGAAGTCTGGAACACATAGACCTCACCAGACACTGGGTTTCATGCCTGGTGCTGCTCTGCCAGGCCTCTACTGCAACTGTCTTCAGTTCCTGCTTGTTCTTGGGGCATTTTCCCTTCAGTTTTGTCTTCAGCAAGTGAAATGCATGCTCAATCAGATTCAGGTCAGGTGATTGACTTGGCCATTGCATAACGTTCCACTTCTTTCCCTTAAACTCTTTGGTTGCTTTCGCAGTATGCTTCGGGTCATTGTCTATCTGCACTGTGAAGCGCCGTCCAATGAGTTATGAAGCATTTGGCTGAATATTGGCAGATAATATTGCCCGAAACACTTCAGAATTCATCCTGCTGCTTTTGTCAGCAGTCAAATCATCAATAAATACAAGAGAACCAGTTCAATTGGCAGCCATACATGCCCATGCCATGACACTACCACCACCATGCTTCACTGATGAAGTGGTATGCTTTGGATCAGTGTTTCTCAACTCCAGTCCTCAAGGCGCACCAACAGGTCATGTTTTCAGGATTTCCCTTGGATAAAACAGCTGTGGTAATTACTAAGGCAGTGAAACTGATTAAATCACCTGTGCAAAATAATGGAAATCCTGAAAACATGACCTGTTGGTGCGCCTTGAGGACTGGAGTTGAGAAACACTGCTTTGGATCATGAGCAGTTCTTTTCCTTCTCCATACTCCATTCTCCATTCTTCCCATCACTCTGGTACAAGTTGATCTTGGTCTCATCTGGCTATAGGATGTTGTTCCAGAACTGTGAAGGCTTTTTTTAGATGTTGTTTGGCAAACTCTAATCTGGCCTTCCTGTTTTTGAGGCTCACCAATGGTTTACATCTTGTGGTGAACCCTCTGTAGTCACTCTGGTGAAGTCTTCTCTTGATTGTTGACTTTGACACACATACATACACCTACCTCCTGGAGAGTGTTCTTGATCTGGCCAACTGTTGTGAAGGGTGTTTTCTTCACCAGGGAAAGAATACTTCGGTCATCCACCACAGTTGTTTTCTGTGGTCTTTTGGTGTTGCTGAGCTCACCGGTGCATTCTTTCTTTTTAAGGATGTTCCAAACAGTTGATTTGGCCACACCTAATGTTTTTGCTATCTCTCTGATGGGTTTGTTTTGTTTTTTCAGCCTAATGATGGCTTGCTTCACTGATAGTGACAGCTCTTTGGATCCCATATTGAGAGTTGACAGCAACAGATTCCAAATGCAAATAGCACACTTGAAATGAACTCTGGACCTTTTATCTGCTCCTTGTAAATCGGATAATGAGGGAATAACACACACCTGCCCATGGAACAGCTGAGCAGCCAATTGTCCCATTACTTTTGGTCCCTTAAAAAGTGGGAGGCACATATACAAACTGTTGTAATTTCTACACCGTTCACCTGATTTGGATGTAAATACCCTCAAATTAAAGCTGACAGTTAAAGCACATCTTGCTTGTTTCATTTCAAATCCATTGTGATGGTGTGTAGAGCCAAAAAGATTAGAATTGTGTCGGTGTCCCAATATTTATGGACCTGACTGTATTTAACTGGAGTTTGGCTTTAAAATGGTATAATCATATTTCATTACGTGGCATCATCCCTCTGACTATTTGGGATGAAGTCACAAGTAATGGAGGCAAACCCTGCAATAAAAAAAACACTGCAAACTATGCAACCTTATCGATCTATCTAAAAGTGTCACACATACAAAAGGGACCTTCAATATCCCAGGATCATACAACTGCACCGCCAGTAACGTCGTGTACCTCATCCAATGCAAAAGATGTAGCAAAGGATCTTATGTTTGCGAAACAGTACAGAAGTTGCGAACCAAGATTCATTTTCACAGACATTCCATCAAGGAACATAAGGAAGATGAGTTCTGCACACCTGTGGGATATCATTTCTCACAACTGGACCACACTATGAAAGACAATGTCTTAGTTCTTAAAGGGAATTTCAAAACTATTCAGAAAAGGAAAACTTTTGAACTAAGAAATAGAAATACACCCTGTTCCAAATTATTATGCCAATGATATTTTTCTCATTTACCTAAATAATTGATGTAAACAACAGTCAGCATAATTCTCATGTTATCAACTATTAAGAGTACAATTACAATTTTATTGAACAAACCTCCTAATAAGTTGTTTTTTTTCAAAATAAAAAAACTTACAATGCACTGTTCCAAATTATTACGCACAGTAAGTTTCAAAACACTTTATAGGTTGTAAAGAACTGAAAATTGTAATTTGTTGTGTTTGCAGCATATTTACTGAAATCAAAAGCTATTTCAATCAAACTTTGAACAACATTTTAACTTTTTAAACATTTTAACAGGTCACGTTACATTTTAACATAGGACCCCTTATTTGATAGCAGCTTCACAAGTCTTGCATCCATTAAACTTGTGATTTTTTGGACAGTTTCTGCTTGAATTTGTTTGCAAGATGTCAGAATAGCCTCCCAGAGCTGCTGTTTGGATGTAAACTGCCTCCCACCCTCATAGATCTTTTGCTTGAGGATGCTCCAAAGGTTCTCAATAGGAATGAGGTCAGGGGAGGATGGAGGCCACACTTTCTCTCCTTTTATCCCCATAGCAGCCATTGATGCAGAGGTATTCTTTGCAGCATGAGATGGTGCATTGTCATGCATGAAGATGATTTTATTACAGAAGGCATAGTTCTTCCTTCTGTACCAGGGAAGGAAGTGGTCAGTCAGGAACTCCACATACTTTGTGGTCATCTTTACACCTTCGGGGACCCTAAAGGGGCCGACCAGCTCTCTTCCCATGATTCTGGCCCAAAAATGACTCCACCACCGCCTTGCTGACATCGCAGCCTTGTTGGAACAGGGTGGCCGTCCACCAACCATCCACTACTTCATCCATTTGGACCATCCATGGTTGCACGGCACTCATCAGTGAACAGGAATGTTTGAAAATTAGTCTTCATGTATTTTTCTGCCCAATGCAGCCATTTTTGCTTGTGAGTATTGGTTAGTGGTGGCGGAATGGAAGGTTTATGCACAGTTGCAAGACTCTGGAGGACTCTACACCTTGATGTCCGTGGGACTCCAGAGGCACCAGCAGCTTCAAATATCTGTTTGCTGTTATGTAATGGTGTTTTAGCAGCTGCTCTCTTGATCCGATGCATGGATCTGGCAGAAATCTCCCTCAATGTGCCTTTATCTGCACGAAACCCATCTGTGCTCTGAATCAGCCACAAATCTCTTCATAGTGCGATGATCACGCTTAAGTTTTCGTGAAATATCTAATGTTTTCATACCTCGTCCAAGGCATTGAACTATTTCACTCTTTTCGGCAGCAGAGAGATCCTTTTTCTTCCCCATATTGCATGAAAATGGTGCTCTGCTTAATAATGTGGAACACCCTCCTTTAGTAGTTTTTCCTTTAATTGGGCTCACCTGGCAATCTAATTATCACAGGTGTCCGAGAATGTTTTCAGTGATCAAAAGAGCCCTGAGACACAATGCCATCCATGAGTTAAACTGAAAAACAAAATATTTAATCTTTGTGACATTGAAATAGAATTTGCATAATAATTTGGAACAGGGTGTAGTTCTAATTGACACAAAAGATAATGGCCCAAACTTAGATATGGGTTTTCTTAACCACTTAACGACCGCCCACCGCCGATTTACGTCGGCAGAATGGCACGGACAGGCAGAATCACGTAGATCTACGTGATCGCCTTTGTGCAGTTGGGGGGTCCATCCGGACCCCCCTTCACTGCAGTGAGCGGCCGTTAAGTGTTCGGGAGCGATCAGGCATGAGGGGGGGGCGCTCGATTCCGCCCCCCCCTCGCGATCGCTCCCGGCCAATGAAAATGCTTCCTCCGCCATGTGATGTAAACAAGGCTGGAGGAAGTGATGTCATCTCCCTCGCCGCGGTCTTTTCGTTCCCGGCGCCGAGCAGAGAAGAAGCAGGTTAGTGCACCAACAGTCCACTGACACGTAGGTACACATAGGCACACAAATCACCCCCCAGTCACCCCCAGATCACCCCCCAGGTCACCCCAAAGCCCCCAATCACAGTGTCACTGATTGCAGTGATCATTTATTTTACTGATCACTGCATTTAGTGTCATCTGTGATTGTAAAAAGTTGCAGGGCAGTTAGGATTAGGCCCCTTTAGGTCCAGGGTAGCCCCCTAACCCCCCCTAATAAAGGTTTAACCCCTTGATCACCCCCCAGGTAACCCTTTCACCCCCTAACTTCAGCGTCACTAAGCGATTGTTTTTCCGATCGCTGTATTCGTGTCGCTGGTGTTTTAGATAGGCAGTTATTTTTTTTTAGGTTCGCCGCAGGTTTTTATTAGTGTCAGGTACCCCCATATATTATTTTAACCCCCTGATTGCCCCTAGAGTTAACCCTTTCACCAGTGATCGCCGTATAAGCGTCACTGGTGTCACTGGTTAGCCAGTAAGTTATTTAGTTATTTAGGTTACCCGTCAGGTTTTTATATAGTGTCAGGTACCCCCATATTTAACCTAATAAAGGTTTTAACCCCCTGATTGCCCCTAGTTAACCCTTTCACCAGTGATCACCATATAAAGGTTATGGGTGACGCTGGTTGATTAGTTTGCTTTTTATAGCATCAGGGCACCCGCCGTATATAACCCAATAAAGGTTTAACCCCCCTGATCGCCCGGCGGGTGAGATCAATTAGGTTTTAGCGCCAGAGAGGGTCTGCGTCGCCCCAGGCAGTGTTAGGTTAGTGACAGTAACGCTAACACCCACGCGCAAAGCATACACCCCCCTTAGTGGTATAGTATCTGATCAGATCTGATCAGATCTATACTAGCATCCCCAGCGGTTTAGGGTTCCCAAAAACGCAGTGTTAGCGGGATCAGCCCAGATACCTGCTAGCGCCTGCGTTTAGCCCCTCCGCCCAGCCCAGCCCACCCAAGTGCAGTATCGATCGATCACTGTCACTTACCAAACACAACACACATAACTGCAGCGTTCGCAGTGCTTGGTTTTTGGGGCCCTGTACGCGGCTAGGCTCCCAAAAAGTCCCACACATGTGGTATCCCCGTACTCAGGAAAAGCAGCAGAATGTATTTTGGGGTGCAATTCCACATATAACCATGGCATGTGTGAGCAATATATCATTTAGTGACAACTTTTTGTACATTTTTTTTTTCTTTTTGTCATTATTCAATCATTTGGGACAAAAAAAAATATTCAATGGGGTCAACATGCCTCTCAGCAAATAGCTTGGGGTGTCTACTTTCCAAAATGGGGGTCATTTGGGGGGGTTTTGTGCCATCTTGGCATTTTATGGCCTTCAAAACTGTGATAGGTAGTGAGGAGTGAAATCAAAAATTTATGCCCTTAGAAACCTTGAAGGCGGTGCTTGGTTTTTGGGGTCCCGTACGTGGCTAGGCTCCCAAAAAGTCCCACACATGTGGTATCCCCGTACTCAGGAGAAGCAGCAGAATGTATTTTGGGGTGTAATTTCACATATGCCCATGGCATGTGTGAGCAATATATCATTTAGTGACAACTTTGTGCAAAAAAAAAAAGTTTGTCATATTCCCGCAACTTGTGACAAAATATAAAATATTCCATGGACTGAACATGCCTCTCAGTAAATAGCTTGGGGTGTCTACTTTCCAAAATGGGGTCATTTGGGGGGGTTTTGTGCTATTTTGGCATTTTATGGCCTTCGAAACTGTGATAGGTAGTGAGGAGTGAAATCAAAAATTTGCGCCCTTAGAAATCCTGAAGGCGGTGCTTGGTTTCCGGGGTCCCGTACGTGGCTAGGCTCCTAAAAAGTCCCACACATGTGGTATCCCCGTACTCAGGAAAAGCAGCAGAATGTATTTTGGGGTGCAATTCCACATATAACCATGGCATGTGTGAGCAATATATCACTTAGTGACAACTTTTTGTAATTTTTTTTTTTTTTTGTCATTATTCAATCACTTGGGACAAAAAAAAAAAATATTCAATGGGCTCAACATGCCTCTCAGCAATTTCCTTGGGGTGTCTACTTTCCAAAATGGGGTCATTTGGGGGGGTTTTGTACTGCCCTGTCATTTTAGCACCTCAAGAAATGAGATAGGCAGTCATAAATTTAAAGCTGTGTAAATTTCAGAAAATGTACCCTAGTTTGTAAACGCTATAACTTTTGCGCAAACCAATAAATATACGCTTATTGACATTTTTTTTACTAAAGACATGTGGCTGAATACATTTTGGCCTAAATGTATGACTAAAATTGAGTTTATTCGATTTTTCTTATAACAAAAAGTAGAAAATATCATTTTTTTTCAAAATTTTCGGTCTTTTTCTGTTTATATCGCAAAAAATAAAAATCGCAGAGGCAATCAAATACCATTAAAAGAAAGCTCTATTTGTGGGAAGAAAAGGACGCAAATTTCATTTGGGTACAACATTGCATGTCCGCACAATTTACAGTTAAAGCAGCGCAGTGCCGAATCCCAAAAACAGGCCTGGTCCTAATGGCCCGAAATGGTCCGGGGCTTAAGTGGTTAAGCCCAGTACACACATGCTGAATGGTGGTAGACTTTGACCAGTTCAAAAAAAGGCCAACATTCGGCCCATGTGCATGTCGGTCTGTCCGACAGCAGCCAGCCAACTCAAGATCAGTGCTCTTAGCCAATGGTAGAGATCGCTGATTGGAGTGTTCTGGTGAGGGGGCTGTCCCCCTGTCCTGTCAGAACACAATAGCTCAGTGGGGGGGGGGGGGATTTTTGTACTAACTTTGGTTAGTACGACGGCTCTAACCGGAGCTGACAGTTTTTTTTTTTTTTCATGGAGCTACAAGTACTAGTATGTCATTATGTTGCCTAAATAACAAAATTATATGTGAGTTCCCACATTTGTTCTGTACTCCCGCTACTAAAAGAAAAAGATTATGTCCCTTATCTACAGTTTTTGCTTCTGTCATGCATATTTATTCATATTTAACTAAACTTTTTGTTCCATTGTACTTTAACCCCTTCCCGACCAGCCGCTGCAGTCTTACTGCGGCAGGTTGGCTCCCCTGGGCAAAACAAATTTACCTTACGTCGATTCGCCTTTTGACCACTAGGGGGCACGCGCGCGCCACTGGAGGCACGCGTGCACACCCACGGCTCACCGCCAGAGCCGATGCGAGTGCCTGGCGGGCGCAAAGTCCACCGGGGACACGCGATCGCTCGTGACAGAGTGAACCGGGGTCCTGTGTGTGTAAACAAACAGATCCTGGTTCTCTCAGGGGAGAGGAGACTGATCGTGTGTCCATACTAAGTATGAACACAATCTCTCTTTTCTCCTAGTCAGTCCCACCCCCCCCCACAGGTAGAACACACCTAGGGAACACAGTTAACCCCTTGATCGCCCCCTAGTGTTAACCCCTTCCCTGTCAGTGTCATTTATACAGTAATCAGTGCATTTCTATAGCATTGAACACTGTATAATTGTCACTGGTCCCAAAAATGTGTCAAAAGTGTCCGATCTGTGTGCCGCAATATCCTCCGGGGCCCGCGATTGCAGCGAGGAGAGGCAGAACAGGGAGATGCCTATGTAAACAAGGCATTTCCCTGTTCTGCCTAGCAACATGACACGGATCTACTGCTCCCTGTCATCGGGAGCAGTGAACTCTGTCATGTTCTAGTGAGACCATCCCCCCACAGTTAGAATCACTCCCTAGGACACAACCCCTGGATCGCCACCTAGTGTTTAACCCCTTCCCTGCCAGTGTCATTTATAGAGTAATCAATGGCTATTTGTAGCTCTGATTGCTGTATAAATGACAATGGTCCCAAAATAGTGTTAAAAGTGTCCGATGTGTCTGTCATAATGTCGCAGCCCCAATAAAAATGGCAGATTGCTGCCATTACTAGTAAAAAATAATAATAAAAATGCCATAAATCTATCCCCTATTTTGTAGACGCTATAACTTTTGCGCAAACCAATCAATATACGCTTATTGCGATTTTTTTATACCAAAAATATGTAGAACAATACATATCGGCCTAAACTGAGGAAACATTTTTTTAAAATATTTTTTAGGGATATTTATTATAGCAAAAAGTTAATAATATTGCTTTTTTTATCAAAATTGTCGCTCTTTTTTTGTTTATAGCGCAAAAAATAAAAACCGCAGAGGTGATCAAATACCACCAAAAGAAAGCTCTATTTGTGAGAAAAAAGGACGTCAATTTTGTTTGGGTACAACGTCGCACGACCGCGCAATTATCAGCTAAAGCGACGCAGTGCTGAATTGCAAAAAATGCTCTGGTCAGGAAGGGGGTTGACGTGGTTAAAGGCAACCTACCATGGCAAAATATCAAATTGTTAATTGCCTTGCCTTACATGCTTATCTTTCTGGACAAAATGCTGTTGGGATCCTTGATTTAGTAAAAGTATGTAGAAAGTGAAATCAGAACTTCTAATATGCATACTCTTCCTAGGTCAAATACACATAAAATAGGGAAGTCATATGAACATCATGGTAGGCAAACAGTTTTTTTCAGAAGGAAATTCTAATGCAATCCTACTTATTTCTCTCAAGACAGGTTTATTTTAAATGTAGATTTTGGATGAAGGACATAGGAAGAATTGAGTAGGGTGTAAGGGAGAGGGAAGAAAGTCATGAAGGTAAGGGTAGAGGAAGTAGGTTTTGCAGAAAGTGTCATATAGCTGTATGCAGAGCCTGAGATAACGAGGGTGGTCTCTTGCCCAGTTCCCATCCGAGCACCCCTGAATGTTGAGACGGGCACAGGAAAGGCACCAGGGCTGATATCTTCTGACCATAGGGACAGCTGGCTATGCACCGTGAAGATGCCAAGTAGATTTGATGGTGGAGTCAGGTCCCACACCTGGTCAAGTGACAGCCGAATAGAAGGACACCAGGAGGTAGTCAGGAACATGCAGAAGTTGGCAACAATCGGGCAGCGAGGTACAGATGCATTAGGCAGAGGCGTTGGTCAGTAGTCCGGGCAAGGTTGGTAGACAAAGGTAATCCGAGAGCAAGGTCAGAGAGGAAGCCAGGTCAGTAACAGGATCAATGATGCGTATCAGTACCTGAATCAGAGGAACAAGGCTGAAGACCATACAACAAAAATCTATTGCAGAGTTCAAGTTTTACTGCGTGCACGTTTGCTCATACATGTGGCCAATGATATACGTGTGTCTTCTATGCTCATAGAAATATGCATGTACATTAGCCAGACAGCATATCTTAGCCTGATGGCTGGCACCATGTTCCTGACACAGAATAAAATAGGATTTTTGTAGTCATAGCAAAATCCTTCTCTCTAAATCCTTTGAGGGACATAGCTTGATGATTACTAAGCAACTGACTGCTTACAGGAGAAATGGGCACGAGGAAAACTGAAGTCCAACCCCCTTGAGGCTATAACCCCTCACATCTGCTCAGTGGTAGCAAGCAGTGTAATAAGAGAAAGGAATAAATTAAGGGGAGGAAACCACGTCCCTCAAAGACTCTGGGAAAAGGATTTTTTTTTGGCGAGCACAAAACTCCTGTTATCATGCATCGAGGGACACAGGTTGATTATATTTAAAATGATTGTAAACCCTCATCTTGTAAAACAACCCATTCAGTTTAAAATAGAAATGAAAGGCAAAACATTTCTGTATAGATCTAAAAAAAATATTATACCTATATTATACCCCAAAATCGCTCATTCATGTCTTTATGGACCTTGCTTTGTGCACTGATGCGCAATCATGTTGAAACAGGAAGGGGCCATCCCCAAACTGTTCCCACAAAGTTGGGAGCATGTCTTGATATGCAGACACCTTAAGAGTTTCCTTCACTGGAACTAAGGGGCCAAGCCAAACCCCACACCATAATCCTCCCTCCACCAAATGATTTGGACCAGTGCACAAAGCAAGGTCCATAAAGACATGGATGAGCGAGTATGGGGTGGTCTGCACAGAGTCCTGACCTCAACCCGATAGAACACCTTTGGGATGAATTAGAGTGGATGATTTTGCATACTATAATATGATGGGCAAGAGTACAGATTATTTGAAACTTTGTTTTGTTTTAACTGAAACATGGGATGTCTACATACAACACCACTTAATTGACTATATGATACTCCCCATACCCCTGATGGAGAAGACGTGAACTCTCTGAAATGCGTTGGGTGCAGGAAGATTATTTCACAGTTAGTGTAATAGTAGCCTAGTTAGCCATGTCTCTTCTTTTTATATGTTGATGTACCAATAAATTCTGTTTTTACGCATTTCACTTCTCATATATATTTTTGTAATTCAATTGCCTTAAATATCTCAAAAAATAGGTGAATTTCTCTGTATACATTTAACTATAGGGATGTGGCACTTGGCCCAAAGTTGTCACCTTGAGTTTATATATGCAGCGCACAGTATTTACATCTGTATATTGTGCTGCATCATACAGTATTTTACATTCGTACATTGTGCTGCATCATACAGTATTTACATCTGTACACTGTGCTGTATCATACTGTATTTACATCAGCACATTGTGCTGTGTCATACTGTATTTCCATCTGTACACTGCTGCGTCATACTGTACTTACATCTGCACAATAAGCTGCATCATACTGTATTTACATCTGTGCATTGTGCTGCATCATACAGTATTTACATCTGTACACTGTGCTGCATCATACAGTATTTACATCTGTACACCGTGCTGTGTCATACTGCATTTACATCTGTACATTGTGCTGCATCACACAGCACTTACAGCAATACATTGTACCGCATTGCTATACACTATGCCACATCACACAGTACTTCCTGCACTATATATACACTATATTGAACATTACATACTTCTCGGAAAATGATTAAACTAAAAGATGGACTTTAAACGGTACATAGGTAAATTCGGTAAAAAATCTATGGGTTTTTATTAGTAGAAAAACTGTAAAAATACATTTATACAAAAATTGTCATTATAATGATCATTGATACATGACCCGGAGTAGTGCTCAAATCTCACTTCCAAAAGCTACAGTAGTTTAGATAAATTCGAAATTATTATAAGAGCTAAATATCCAACAATCAAAATTGCATTTGGTTGAACAGTGTATGTAGGAAGTGGATAGCCTTAATCCGGGGTCCAGTATGTAGAAACATAGTCTTGCTCTGCTCTACATGCTTCGCGTGTCGTGACGCTTCTTCAAGAGCATAATAGTCTAGGCACATATATAAACAAAAAAGTATATAAATATACTAGCAATTAACATCATTTTAATACATAAAACATAAAAAGAAAAAACAAAATACAATGATATTAAAAAACTATTGCTGACCACATGGGCCATCAGAGGGGATGAGGAATCTGATTAGTGACCATTGTTTTTTTGTCTTAAAATACTCCTTAAAATTAATGTTATACTGATGTTGGGCAAGAATGTTTTTGTATAATCTGCTTGCAATGTTTATGTATCAAAGCATTAATGTTTTTTTTTTCTTGTTTAACTCCACAGTTCCCTTCTATGCCACAGGAATGGCAGAATGCCAAAGAGTTTGCCCAACGTTGGAGCTTTCCCAACTGTGGAGGGGCAATCGATGGCAAGCACATCCGCATCGTGCCACCACCCCATTCGGGATCCTATTTTTATACTTACAAAGGGTTCCACAGTATAGTGCTGATGGCGGTGGTGTCGGCCAACTATGAATTTCTTTTCGTGGACGTGGGGAAAAAAGGGCGGATGTCTGATGGCGGAGTTTTTGCACAGACCGAGTTCGCCCAATGTCTACTATGTGATGACCTGGCATTGCCACCTGCGGCAGAGAATGTGGAGGGACTACCTTTTGTTTTTTTCGCGGATGAGGAGTTTGCGCTCGGTCCACATCCTATGAGGCCATTTCTTCAAAGGACCCTCACCCGAGAGTAGGGTGTTTAATTACAGGCTGGCCAGAGCCAGAAGGGTGGTGGAAAATGCCTTTGACATCATGGCCAGCCGGTTCCGCCTCTTTATGACATCCATCAATCTGGCGGAATATAAATGGAACCATGTTGTTATGTCATGTTGTGTTCTTCATAATTTTTTGAAAAAACATTCCCCTAATTATCTCTCTACTGTTGGGCCTGAGGCCACACTACAGGAAGCAAATCCTTTGCCGGCCCAGGAAGCTGGCTGTACTGGCTTGGCCCCCCAAAGCGACCGTGATGTGCGGCAACAATATGTTGATTATTTTATGGGTAGGGGGGCCATTGCTATGCCTGATGAACATTGATGTGTTCTTTTATTAAAAAAATATTACTCTTTCGTCCATGGACCGACACAGCTTCTCTATTGACAAAGTGGGTATTATCCGTTAATTAGGAGTGACTAGGCAGAAAAACTTGTAAAAAGTGTTGCATCACACCTTCTACAGTACCGCCCAGGGGGCAGACCCTCTGGGTATACCCTCTCAGTCTGCATCTTCGCAGATCAGTTTTTTTCTGTCTAGCAAGGAGTTGGACATGGCTCCCTTCGGGCCCATTGGTCCGGGGAAAAAAGATCTATATATATATATTTTTTTTTTGCTACATTTGTTGTTTCCTGGCTGGATCCTCGATCCTTGTAGTCTCCCCAGTTTCGGCCATCGAGCGTGTGCCGACCCTAGCTACGCACTGGGTTTTCCACGACATGCCCGTCGCTCCACGGGTGGCCGGTGAGCTTACGCTCTAGGGCCTGCATCGGACCGCTCAGCTTCGGCTGACCTTACGGCCGAGTCGCAGCAGCCTGGCCGGTGAGCTTACGCTCCAAGGCTTGCATTGGACCGCTCAGCTTCGGCTGACCTTACGGCCGAGTCGCAGCAGCCTGTCCGGTGAGCGTCATGCTCCAGGGCATACATATGATCGTCCCTTCTGGGTCCAATCACAGCATGCCTGGCCAACAGTCACCTTCCGTGCGCGGACGATGATCTGTTTGGAATGTCTTCCAGCAGAATACATGCAGGATAGGTAAGTAAAACTCCCCTGCCTCGGCTGGGTGATTTAGCTGGACATTCCTGGAGAGATCAAGTAAGTGGTTGTGGCCCCTTTCTTCCCTCTCTCCCTGCCTTTCCCTCCTCCCTGGGCTTCTAGCTAAAGGTTGCTGGGGGTCACCTAGGGGGTCCCACTGGAGCGGGGCTGGCTGTAACTAACATTTAAAAGAAATGTCATTTTTTCTTACCTGTGTTTGTGTCCTTCCTCCTCCATGCTGTCGGCGGCCATTTTGAGGTGGTCCATGCCAAGTTTGGCCTCTTGTGACTGCCCGGCGGCCATCTTCCTGTGGTTCGGCCACACCCACTGGCCCCTATCAGCTGATCGGCGGCCATGTTTGTCCACCCTGTATGCAGATATTGCCGTTCGGCGGCCATCTTTTTGTGGGCTATGGCTGCTTGACCTCTATCTTCTGTCGGCGGCCATTTTCTTAGAGCCCACATTATCTTCCATACAGACGTTTTTGGCAACCATTTTTCGAGAGCCTCCGGCCTCTAGGGTGCATTACACTGGCGCGAAAATTCACACAGGAAGTGCTGATAAAAGAAGCAGACTGACACAGCAGCAGGGGGACAGCATCAGAGGCGCAGCATAGCAGTACCTATCCAGGGTGGTGAGTCCTCTGGGTGACCCGGCCTCTCTGCAGCACAGGAGGGTGGCCTATTGATATCTTGCCTGGAGCCCTGTGAGTGTCAGCGTGTGGTCAGCATGGCATCTGAGCCAGATGTCTTCTCCCCTGAAACACCAGATTTAGCAGCTGGTGCCCCTGAGGTGTCTATGAACGCTATGACTGCAATCCTAGAGGCGTTTGCTGCCAGGGTGGAAGCAGCACACGGGAATACAGGGGGTAGTAAACGCCCCATCCCCTGCAAGCTTCTGGGGATAATTCTGGTGCAGAACCAGGTCCAGCTACGGCTCGGGGGCCAGATTCTGACGCATCAGAGACTGCAGACCGTGACCGGACAGTGAGAATGACTCAAAGTCCAGGTCAGTACGCGAGACGGCTTTGGTATCTGACCTTATTACTGCAGTGCGGGATATGCTAAAATTGGAAAATACTGCAGAAGCAGCAGAGACTCCGGTCCACTTGGGTTTCATAGACCTGCCCGCACTGCTAAGGTGTTCCCTTGTGTGTCTTTTAATAAACTCTTATACAAGGAATGGGAGAACCCACTGAGGGTCTTTAGAGCCCCAAAGAGGTTTGCGGTACGGTACCCCTTTTGAGGAGAGTTTTCTGAAGAAATGGACCTCTCCCCCCTATAGTGGACCCTCCGGTGTCCAGACTTAATAGAGCCACCACAATTCCTGTAGAAGGGGCTCCTGTTTTCAAGGACCCTGTGGATAAGAAGGCTGAAGCACTCGCTTGCTACCTATACTCAGTGGTAGGCTCGGCAGTACGCCCAGCATTGGCGGGGGCCCTAGTGTCTCACACACTTACTGAATGGGCAAGATTGCTACTCCAGGGGTTAAGGAGCGAGATGCTCCTCCTGATGAGATAACATTGGCCGACCTGTTGGTCCAGGGCCTTAGATTTGTCTGCGAGTTAGACATGAATACCATTCCCCTGCTGTCTAAAACTTTGGTTTATGCAGTAGCAATACGCCGCCTGATCTGGCTAAAAGGCTGGTCTACGGACCAGACTTCCAAGAAAGCCCTGTTGGATCTGCCTTTTAAGGGCGACAGACTTTTTGGGGCTTCTCTGGATGACATCATCAAGGATGCCACAGGAAGTAAAAGCACTTTGCTTCCCTAAATTAGCAAGGATAAGGGGCCACGCCAAGGGCAAGGGCCCTCCTTTACTGCACACAAGTGTTTTTTTCGTCCCCCTAGGGCGAAAGGGAAAAGACCCCAGGCCGATAAAGCGCCTGCCCAAGGACAAAAGCGTCCCTGGTCCCGCATACCCAATAAGCCTGCGGACAAATTTGCGTCCGCATGAAGGTCCACCCCCACCCAGCTCTCGGGTGGGGAGACGTCTTCGCAAATTCGCGACTCAGTGGACAGCACTAATCTCCGACAGGTGGGTTTGCGAAGTAATCTCCTCAGGCTACAAGATAGAGTTTCTCTCTTGTCCACCGGACAGATTCAACACCTCCAATCTCCAGCTACTACCGACTTGTCAGGAGGCCCTGTAGGGGGCGGTCCAGGGTCTACTGGAACGCGGGGTAGTTATTCCAGTTCCAGAACTGGAACAGGGTTTTTACTCAAATCTGTTCATTGTGCCGAAGAAGGAGGGGGTTCGTCCAAGCTTGGATCTCAGAGCCCTCAATTGCTTTGTGAAGGTACAAAGTTTTCGGATGGAGTCGGTTCGATCTGTAGTCACGGCTCTCCATCCGGGGGACTTTCTGGCCTCCTTGGACATCAAGGACGCATACCTGCATGTCCCCATATACTCCAGACACCAGAGGTTTCTGCGATTTGCTATCGGGAAGGACCACTACCAGTTTGTGGCCCTCCCGTTGGGCCTTGCCTCAGCACCCAGGACGTTCACCAAGGTGCTCGCTCCGATTCTGGCACTTCTAAGACAGCGGGGTATCGCTATCACAGGCTACTTATACGACCTTCTGCTGAAGGCCCCTTCAAGCTCAGAATTAGAGGTAAGCGTGTCCATTACCTGTCAGACTCTTCGAGACTGTGGTTGGATACTAAACACGCAAAAGTCAGTATTGGTGCCCACTCAACGCCTAGGGTACCTGGGGTTGATTCTGGATTCTTCAGAGGCAAAGGTATTCCTCCCTGTGGAGAAGTTGCAGACCCTCCGGGCTGCAGTACGGCAGCTGACTTCCAGGAATTGGTCGTCACTCCGTTTTTTGCATGCGAG
Organism: Rana muscosa; assembly: GCA_029206835.1. NCBI lineage: Eukaryota > Metazoa > Chordata > Amphibia > Anura > Ranidae > Rana > Rana muscosa. The sequence continues at coordinate 775,400,384 of CM055116.1, read as the reverse complement.
TGTTGGGCCTCAGGGTAGCCTCCTTCGAGGCGGTTCCATATGCTCAATACCACACTCGAGTGTTACAGAAGGAAGTTCTGTCCAGATGGAACAGATGTCCATCATCTCTGGATTATCAAATCCGAGTGAGCCACATAGTCAGGAGATCCCTGGTATGGTGGCTGACAGCACCGGCTCTAATGGCCGGGAAGTCATTTCTTCCGGTTTACTGGATAGTGATCACGACGGACGCCAGCCTTACAGGTTGGGGGGGAGTCTGGGGTGTTCAGTCGGCGCAAGGTCGCTGGACCCCAGAGGAAGCCCTCCTGCCGATCAATGTCCTGGTAATCCGGGCGATCAGGCTGTGCCTCTTCAAATGGTCTCAGAGGCTGCAAGGGTGTCCAGTCAGGATCCAGTTAGACAACGCCACAGCAGTGGCATATGTCAATCATCAAGGAGGAACAAGAAGCTCAGCTGCAACATCGGAGATCGCTCGCATCCTGAAGTGGGCAGAGAGGAGCGTACCGGCACTGTCGGCCGTGTACATTCCGGGTGTGGAAAACTGGCAGGCGGACTACCTGAGCCGCCAGATGCTGGACCAGGGAGAAGGGTCCTTACACCCGGAGGTGTTCCAACTCCTCTGCCAAAGATGGGGCACACCAGACGTAGATCTTCTGGCTTCCCGACTCAATCGGAAGGTATTGAGATTTGTGGCCCGGTCAAGAGACCCATGGGCAGACGCAACGGACGCGTTGGTAGCATCGTGGGGTCAGTATCGGCTAATCTATGCCTTCCCTCCCTTAAGGCTTCTTCCTCTTCTGCTCCGCAGAGTGGAGGCAGAGGGAAGTCCAATGATCCTAATCGCTCCAGATTGGCCTCAGCGTCCTTGGTACGACGATCTAGTACGTCTGGTAGCAGACGTCCCCTGGTGCCTACCACTACGGAAGGACCTGCTATCGCAAGGTCCCATATTCCATCCTGCTTTACAGTCATTGGCTTTAACGGCATGGCTGTTGAGAACCGGGTACTGAGAGACCGGGGCCTGTCAGACTCAGTAATCTCTACTATGAGAAGTGCTCGAAAACCGTCCTCTAGGAAGGTCTATCACCGTACTTGGAGGGCCTACATCTCCAGGTGTGAGGAAATGAAATGGCATCCGCGTACCTATTTGGTTTCCAGAATCCTGCTGTTTTTACAGCATGGGGTGGACCAAGGGCTTGCCCTAAGTACGATTTAAGGGACAGATATCTGCCCTGGCTGTCTTTTTTCAGCGACCCCTGGCGACTCACTCTCTCGTGAGTACATTTGTGCAGGGGGTCCGACAGGTGGCCCCTCCGGTCCATCCCCCGTTACCTCCGTGGGACTTGAACCTGGTCCTCTCGGTGCTTCAGAAGGCACCGTTTGAGAATATTAGAGATATTCCCCTGTTGACACTTTCTCAGAAAGTGGTCTTTTTGGTGGCTGTTACGTCAGTTAGACGAGTCTCTGAGCTGGCAGCCTTGTCCTGCAAGGCTCCCTATTTGATTTTCCACAAGGATAAGGTGGTGCTGCGGCCGCAGCCTTCCTTTCTTCCGAAAGTCGTTTCGGCTTTTCATCTCAACGAAGACATTGTACTTCCATCCTTGTGTCCTCAGCCGTCGAATCCTAAGGAGTCGGCGTTGCATTCCTTGGACGTTGTCCGAGCTTTGAGAGTATACCTATCTGCTACTTCCCTGTTCCGGAAGTCAGACTCACTGTTTGTTTCGGTAGCTGGTCCCAAGCAGTCTCATCGGCCACCATCTCTAGGTGGATCCGACAGTAATCCAGGCTTACGCCTTAAAGGGTCAGGCACCCCCCTTTCCTGTCACGGCACATTCGACCAGGGCAATAGGTGCCTCTTGGGCTTTCCGACATCAAGCGTCTGTTTCCCAATTATGTAAAGCGGCGACTTGGTCGTCCGCACACACTTTCACAAAATTCTACAAAATTGATGTAGGTGCATCTTCGGATGCCTCTTTTGGCCGCAAGGTTTTGCAAGCGGCTGTTTAGAGTTGCAACTCCTCCGTTGGAGGAGTGCTGTTTTGTGTTTGGGGTGAAGTTTATTTTTATGCTGTTACCACCCCTCGTTTTTTCTCTGACACTGCTTTGGGACGTCCCACTTTGTCAATAGAGAAGCTGTGTCGGTCCATGGACGAAAGAGTAAATAGGATTTTTTACTCACCGTAAAATCCTTTTCTCTGAGTCCATGGACCGACACAGCACCCACCCCTCCTTTTAAGTTTGTACTGCTTTTTGACGAACTGATCTGCGAAGATGCAGACTGAGAGGGTATACCCAGAGGGTCCGCCCCCTGGGCGGTACTGTAGAAGGTGTGATGCAACACTTTTTACAAGTTTTTCTGCCTAGTCACTCCTAATTAACGGATAATACCCACTTTGTCAATAGAGAAGCTGTGTCGGTCCATGGACTCAGAGAAAAGGATTTTACGGTGAGTAAAAAATCCTATTTTTCTACTGCAAACAACTTGTTTTTTATTTTTTGCTTGTGTTTCTTTTATCTTTCTCCTAGGTTCTCCTAGTGCACTTGTAGTGCCATGTGTATTTTCCTTTAGTAAATACCCATGATTGTCAGTGTAAACACCAAAGAAAAATATATATTTTTTTACAACATTGATATAAGAAGCCACACATTTTTGAGTACAAAAGCTTTTACTACTTGCACATTTTAAATGTGCGTATTATTTTTTCAATAACATTTTTTTTGTTTTTTTTTTTATTTTTTGGTATAAAACGCATGAACAGGCATTTTTTAAAACATTTTTCAATCTGGAACTTCTAAAGTTCAACATGTACAATTTTTAAAATTGAAAAAAACTCAATTAACATTATAATATCAACAAAAGACAAAAAAAAACTATTTAGGTAATATTTAAATCCTCCCAAGCACATCCATGATGTTTTTGAGCTTATGCTCAACCCGCTTGGTATTTTCCCTGATTTTGAGCAAGTCTCCCTTGATCTTTTCCAAGTCACGACAGCACCCCATTATGTCCCGTACCAACATCTGGGCACTGTGACTTGTGAAAGGGGTAGGTTCTTGGTCCTCAAGCAGAAGATCACTTAAAATTTAAAAACACACCATGTATTATAAATATGCAGGCCTACTATCTATTACCTGAATCTTCCGTGTATGACACTGACCTGTAGTGGTGCCATTTTCCACCACTTCCTCCACTTCCTCCACTTCTCCTTCCTTAACATTCCGTGGTTGGGGGTCTCTTGCAGGTATGGGGTTCCGAGGCTCACGTCTAGAAGCTCTTTGAAGCCCTATGAGATTAAAACCAAAGGAATACTTGAGTTAAATTATAATTGAGGCCTGAAAGAGGAATATGAAACATTCTTTGGAAGTGTGGGACAATTGTCTGTTTTGGCAGAGTTTTAAGCTGAACACATGATTGGATCCCTTACCAAAGCAGGAACATGTATCTATTTTGCTCAAGTTTCACATATGGAAACACACCAAATATCCACTGGATCACCTGTGTGTGACACCCTAAATATCTTGTTCTTGTGGCCCACACTTGTGCTCAGTAGCGGCCCGTCCATAGGGGGTGCCCGGGCGCCGCCCCCCCCCCCTCCTGTGGTCACCAAAAAAAAAAAAAAAAAAACACGGGCCCTTTAAGAGTTTTTTTTTTCTAAATGTCCTTTTTTTTTTTTACACACATGGCGGTGCGTCCATAGTGGGCGCAGAAGCGCCGCCCCCGCTCGCTTCTGCGCCCGGCCGTCACTCACAATACATAGGTTCATGCATTGCATGAACCTATGTATTGCTGCCGCCCACTATTCAGATGGCCGGCCCCTTGAGCGCCGGCCATCTGAATAAAAGCGTCTGGTTGGCCTTTAGAAGTGCCTATCAGAGCCAGCGGCTCTGATAGGCTTCCCGACTACAGCCTGAGGGCTGTAATCGGCTTCTAAATACTTAATGAGAGGACGCACGGGGGGTGCGTTCCCTGGCCAATCAGGTTCACCGGGTCTGGTTACCGGTAACCTGATTGGCTGAAGTGACATCGAGGGCGGGAGAAGACATCGAGGACGGAAGAAGGACGGCGCTGACTCGAGGAAGGTAAGTGCAGGGCTGGGGGGGACAAACTGGCTGCATTTGGGGGACAAACTGGCTGCATTTGGGGGGACAAACTGGCTGTGTATTGGGGGAACAAACTGGCTGTGTATTGGGGGGACAAACTGGCTGTGTATTGGGGGGACAAATTGGCTGTATATTGGGGACAAACTGGCTGCATTTGGGGGACAAACTGGCTGCATTATGGGGGACAAACTGGCTGCATTATGGGGGACAAACTGGCTGCATTATGGGGGACAAACTGGCTGCATTATGGGGGACAAACTGGCTGCATTATGGGGGACAAACTGGCTGCATTATGGGGACTGTAACGGGAAGGCCCGGGGAACTCAGAATCGCTTAGAAAGTATGAGATACCCTTGCTTCAGCTCCCCCAATGCCTCTTATGTGTCAACCACCCTGTGTCTCTATTAGGGGCACAGGGTGAATGAAAACCCCAATATGGTCTATGATAGCCATATTCAATGCTGCACATACATTGTATCTAGGTTGGATGTGTACTGTGAGGGGGGGGGGGGGTTGTGTAATCATTGCTGTGAGGAGTTAAGGTGATTTGCATTCTATTGTCTATTATGAATTAAGTCTGCTACTGTGACGATGTGGATTGGAGCTGGTCGACCGTCTGGCTGCATATTATGGGATGTTGAAGTGTCTTCTGTGAGGAGGGGGGGGGGGGAAATCACCCCTCCTGCTAAGACTGTTTACTGAAGGAGAAGTTTGAACACACCTGACCTGTATCACCATTGTCATTGGACAGTTTAACCCGCCCTGTTCCCCAAGGATGGGAGGGAAGGGTTTTGAAGAGAAATGTGTTACCATGTGTTTTTGAAAATAAAGTCTTTCCCTGTTTTGGAACTTGAAATACAGAGCATTGTCTCGTATCCTGGAAGAGACAGAGTACGTCTCATTTCTTCTGGAAGGATTAATCTTATGGGAAGTGATCGCCTGGCTGTGGAGGGTCGATAGTGGTTGTGTGTTCAGAGAGGGAATATTCTAAACGGCGTTAACCCCTTTATATTTGGGGTGCCGTTACATTGGTTGGCAGCAGTGGGATATTCCCTCCAGTTACTGGGACACTCCAAACCACCGCAGTGAATGACCAGCTATGCAGCCTGCAGGAGAGCCATGCTGAAAGACTTACTTGAGAGCCGTGGAGGCACCGGTGGGACAAAGAACAAGGCCACCTTGATCAGGGAACTAGCGGAGATGGATCAGAGGGATGGTGATGCAGGACCCCGGTCAGTTAACCACTTAAGCCCCGGACCATTTGGTAGCTAGAGGACCAGAGGTGAATTCAGAATTTTGCACTGCGCTGCTTTAACTGTAAATTGTGCGGACATGCAATGTTGTACCCAAACGAAATTTGCGTCCTTTTCTTCCCACAAATAGAGCTTTCTTTTAATGGTATTTGATTGCCTCTGCGATTTTTATTTTTTGCGATATAAACGGAAAAAGACCGAAAATTTTGAAAAAAATGATATTTTCTACTTTTTGTTATAAGAAAAATCGAATAAACTCAATTTTAGTCATACATTTAGGCCAAAATGTATTCAGCCACATGTCTTTAGTAAAAAAAATGTCAATAAGCGTATATTTATCGGTTTGCGCAAAAGTTATAGCGTTTACAAACTAGGGTACATTTTCTGGAATTTACACAGCTTTTAATTTATGACTGCCTATCTCATTTCTTGAGGTGCTAAAATGACAGGGCAGTACAAAACCCCCCCAAATGACCCCATTTTAGAAAGTAGACACCCCAAGGAAATTGCTGAGAGGCATGTTGAGCCCATTGAATATTTTTTTTTTGTCCCAAGTGATTGAATAATGACAAAAAAAAAAAAAAAAAATTACAAAAAGTTGTCACTAAATGATATATTGCTCACACATGCCATGGTTATATGTGGAATTGCACCCCAAAATACATTCTGCTGCTTCTCCTGAGTACGGGGATACCACATGTGTGGGACTTTTTAGGAGCCTAGCCACGTACGGGACCCCGGAAACCAAGCACCGCCTTCAGGATTTCTAAGGGCGCAAATTTTTGATTTCACTCCTCACTACCTATCACAGTTTTGAAGGCCATAAAATGCCAAAATAGCACAAAACCCCCCCCAAATGACCCCATTTTGGAAAGTAGACACCCCAAGCTGTTTGCTGAGAGGCATGGTGAGTATTTTACAGCTCTCATTTGTTTTTGAAAATGAAGAAAGAACATTTTTTTTTTTTCTTTTTTTTTTCAATTTTCAAAACTTTGTGACAAAAAGCGAGATCTGCAAAATACTCACAATACCTCTCAGCAAATAGCTTGGGGTGTCTACTTTCCAAAATGGGGTCATTTGGGGGGGTTTTGTGCCATCTGGGCATTCCATGGCCTCCGAAACTGTGATAGGCAGTGAGAAGTGAAATCAAAAATTGACACCCTTAGAAAGCCTGAAGGCGGTGCTTGGTTTTTGGGGTCCCGTACGCGGCTAGGCTCCCAAAAAGTCTCACACATGTGGTATCCCCGTACTCAGGAGAAGCAACAGAATGTATTTTGGGGTGTAATTCCACATATGCCCATGGCATGTTTGAGCAATATATCATTTAGTGACAAAAACTAAATTTATTTTTTCCGCAACTTGTGTCAACATATAAAATATTCCATGGACTCGACATGCCTCTCAGTATATAGCTTGGGGTGTCTACTTTCCAAAATGGGGTCATTTGGGGGGTTTTTGAACTGTTCTGGCATTTTATACACAACATTAGGAAGCTTACATCCACTCTTCTAACCACTTGAAGACAAAGCCCTTTTTGACACTTTGTTTACATGAAAACATATTTTCTTTTGCAAGAAAATTATGTTGAACCCCCAAACATTATATATATTTTTAAAGCAAAGGCCCTACAGAATAAAATGGTGGGTGTTGCATTTTTTTTTTCTACACAGTATTTGCGCAGCGATTTTTCAAACACATTTTTTGGGGAAAAAATACACTTTTTTTAATTTTAATGCACTAAAACACACTATATTGCCCAAATGTTTGATGAAATAAAAAAGATGATCTTAGGCCGAGTACATAGATACCAAACACGACATGCTTTAAAATTTCGCACAAACGCGCATTGGCGACAAACTACATACATTTTTAAAAGCCTTTAAAAGCATTTACAGGTTACCCCGTTAGATTTACAGAGGAGGTCTACTGCTAAAATTACTGCCCTCGATCTGACCTTCGCGGTGATACCTCACATGCATGGTGCAATTGCTGTTTACATATGACGCCAGACCGACGCTTGCGTTCGCCATTGGGCAAGAGCAGGGCAGGACAGGGGTTCTTTTTTTTTTTTTTTTTTTTTTATTATTAATTTTGCTTTTTTATTTTATTTTTAAACTGTTGCTTCCATATTTATTTATTTTTATCACTTTTATTGTTATCTCAGGGAATGTAAATATCCCCTATGATAGCAATAGGTAATGACAGGTACTCTTTTTTGAAAAAACTGGGGTCTATTGGACCCTAGATCTTTCCTCTGCCCTCAAAGCATCTGACCACACCAAGATCGGTGTGATAAAATGCTTTCCCAATTTCCCAATGGCGCTTTTTATATCCGGGGGTGGGGACATTCCCTCCCACTGCTTGTAAAAGCAGTCCAGAGGCTAATTAGCCACTAGGATTGCTTTTACATGAAAGCCGGCCGCTGGCTGAAAAGAATGATACCAAGATGATACCTAAACCCGCAGGCATCATTCTGGTATAAACATTCAAAGTCCAGCAACATACCAGTACGTTGCTGGTCCTTGTTGGACATTTATTGTAATCTTTTTTTTCATGCAGCCTGTTGGCTGAACGAAAAAAAAAAAGATTGATCGGTGGGTATGCCCACCATTAGAATACCGCCCTTCATCCACCCACTTCTAATGATGGGCATATATGCACCATTTATATATGCCGAAGCATGGGGGCATCTTCTCGCAAAAGTTATGCCGCGTACACATGGTCAGACTTTTCCACGGGCAAGCCTCCGTCGGAATTTCGACCGTATGTACGCGGCATTAGGAGCAAAATCGCTCCTCTGCTCCTGCTGCCCCAATGCTTCGGCATATATGCTTTTTTTTTTTTAACTGTGGTGGTGAAATTACCTCCTACAGCACTGGAGTCGCAGGGATCAGGCCTGTCTCTGCGAACGCTGCAGTTATGTGTGTTGTGTTTTGCAAGTGACAGTGATCGATCGATACTGCACTTCGGTGGCCTGGGCTGGACGGAGGGGCAAAACGCAGGTGCTGGCAGGTATCTGGGCTGATCCCGCTAACACTGCGTTTTTGGGAACCCTAAACTGCTGGGGACGCTAGTATAGATCTGATCAGATCAGATATTGAGCTGATCAGATACTATACCACTAAGGGGGGTGTATGCTTCACGCGTGGGTGTTAGCGCTACTGGCACTAACCTGACGCTGCCTGGGGTGTGACGCAGACCCTCTCTGACGCTAAAACCTAACTGATATCACCCGCCGGGCGATCAGGGGGTTAAACCTTTATTGGGTTATATACGGCGGGTGCCCTGACACTATAAAAAGCAAACTAACTAACCAGCGTCACCCGTAACACTTATATGATGATCACTGGTGAAAGGGTTAACTAGGGGCAATTAGGGGGTTAAAACCTTTATTAGGGTAATATATGGGGGTACCTGACGCTATATAAAAACCTGACGGCGAACCTAAAAAAAATTTACTGGCTACCTATCGGCATCACCGACACTAAGACAACGATCATAAAAACGATTGCTTAGCGACAGTGGTGATAGGGGGTGAAAGGGTTACCTGGGGGGCGATCAGGGGGTTAAACCTTTATTAGATAATATATGGGGGTACCTGACGCTATAAAAACCTGCGGCGAACCTAAAAAAAATTACTGGCTACCGATCAGCATCACCGACGCTAAGACATCGATCAGAAAAATGATCGCATAGTGATGGCGGTGCTAGGGGGTGAAAGGGTTACCTGGGGGGTGATCAAGGGGGGTTAAACCTTTATTAGGTAATATATGGGGGTACCCGACGCTATAAAAACCTGCGGCGAACCTAAAAAAAATTACTGGCTACCGATCAGCATCGCCGACGCTAAGACATCGATCAGAAAAATTATAACTTAGTGACAGTGGTGATAGGGGGTGAAAGGGTTACCTGGGGGGCGATCAAGGGGGTTAAACCTTTATTAGGTAATATATGGGGGTACCCGACGCTATAAAAACCTGCGGCGAACCTAAAAAAAATTACTGGCTACCGATCAGCATCACCGACGCTAAGACATTGATCAGAAAAATGATTGCTTCGTGACAGTGGTGATAGGGGGTGAAAGGGTTATCTGGGGGTGATCAGGGGGTTAAACCTTTATTAGGGGGGGTTAGGGGGCTACACTGGACCTAAGACTAAACTTTGGTGACACTTTTACAGTCACAAATGTCACTGATTGCAGTGATCACTAAATAAATGGTCACTGCAATCAGTGACACTGTGACTGGGGGCGGGGGGGGGGGCTGGGGGGTGATCTGGGGGTGTCTGGGGGGGTGATTTATGTGCCTATGTGTCCTGGTGTCAGTGTGCTGTTGTGTGTACTAACCTGGCATCTTCTCCTGTACGGCGCTCGGTATATGTGAGCGCCCCAGGAGAGATGACATCACTTCCTCCTTCCTGGCAGGCAGGGGAAGCTCTCTCATTCGCCGGGAGCGATCGAGAGGGGGTGGCCGGAATCGAACGGCCGTCCCCTCATGCCGGATCGCTCCCGAAGGTAAAACGACCGCTCACTGTAAAGAAGGGGGGTCCGATCGGACCCCCCAACTATACAAAGGCAATCACGTATATATACGTGATTGTGCCTGTCGGTGCCATTCTGCTGACGTATATTTACAGTGGGCGGTCGTTAAGTGGTTAAAGACTTGTTTCAGCAACGAGTTCGACAGCGCTTGGCATTGTACGGTGCTAGCCCATCAGAGACCGCCATACGGGAAGCCATTAGAGACATCCAGCGGCAGGATGAGCGGCAACATGAGCAGAGAATGGCGGAAATACAGCAATCGGAGACAAAACCTAAAGAAGCAGCACCACTGAAAAGAGAGGAGAGATACAGATACCAGCCGCCATGGAAGAGGAATTCAGAAGGAGGTTGCAAGAGATGCAGATACAGCATAGAGGACCAGTATCAGTGGAGGTCCTGCTGGGATGGTCTGATTCGATCCGCTGCGAACTCTGGAAGAAAGCACTAGCTCTCAAGCAGCAACACCAGGGAAAGGTTCTCCCCTCCATCCATGTAAGGTACTGGTCGCAGTATGAAGTACGAATGCTGTTATTGGGAAAACAACCGAAGCAGGAGTGGACAGCTGTGTTAAGCAGGCTGATCCGGGCAGAGATGCGGTTGGACGAGAGCTACAGAGCCCTCCGGTGGTATGTAGCCCAAGAGTGCCCATGGTCAGAGGATGACAGCCCCACGGAAGGCTTTGACTATGATGGCCTGGGATTGTTGTATTGGAGGCTGTCCAGTGACCCTGACTTTGGGAGTGATCAGGAGTGGCGTTTGGAGGAAATAATGGAGCACAGAGAGCAAAGACTGAATGTCTCGGAAGGGCACAGGGCACAGGAAGATTTGGAGTTTCTGGCCGTTCAGGAATGGGAGCTGGAGATTGCCTACAAACAGCTGCTAGACTCTACTCAGCAGCAGGGTGGGGCCCCCTTTGCCTGGGACTATCAGGAAATACCAGTTGACAACTATGAAATCCTGGCTGAAGAATCGGCAGTGGAAAATCTGAAGATTGCCATCCCTAAAGCCAAAGTGGATGATATGGAGTTCCAGGGAGCTAGCCTGGCTGAAGAATCGGCAGTGGAAAATCTGAAGATTGCCATCCCTAAAGCCAAAGTGGATGATATGGAGTTCCAGGGAGCTAGCCTGGCTGAAGAATCAGCAGTGGAAAATCTGAAGATTGCCATCCCTAAAGCTGAAGTGGATGATATGGAGTTCCAGGGAGCTAGGGCAGTTGGCTCATCTTCCCAGCTACAGATTACAGAAGGTATGGACTTAAGGGACTGTTCAGAGGATGTTATGGATTATGCATTGCCTGCCCAAGTACTGGCAGCAGGACAGAGTACTGCAGACCCCTGCTTTACACCCGTGGCAGTTTTGGAGGCCCGAGATGAGAAGGTGATGGTTCCTCTTTCCCAGGGGATTTCAGAGATGCAGGGGGGAGAAGCAGCCCTTTTCCCTCCCCAACAGTTAGCCAGAGCAGATGGGGTGGAGTCCCCAGCAGAAGTGCTGGCAACAGGGCAGAGTGCTAGCAACCTCTGCCCAGCACCGGAAACAACTGTGGAGTTTCAGGGAGCTGGGGCAGTTGGCCCATCTCTCCAGCAACAAGCTGAGGTGGTAAAGCTTTTACCCCCAGCTGAATCACTGGCAGCAGGGCAGAATGCTACTGGCCGCTGCACACAACTGCCACTTGAGCGGATATCGGTGGATGGGACTACGGTCTCCACTCACAGTAACCCAGCGGAAGAGCTGGCAACAGAGCAGAGTGCCGCGGACCTCTGCTCTCAACTAACAGAAGAGGGAGTTCCTGTGGTACTGGATGGGACTTCGGTCCTCACTGACACAACCCCAGAAAATGGTGTGACACTGGGACAGGAGGATGTTAGCCTTGCTTTGCAAGCACTGGGGGATTTTCACCTACCACAAGTGGATGGGGCTTCGGTCTCCACTTGTGTACCTCGGGGATGCTGGGCAGTCGGCCCGGATCCCCAGCGGCATGAAAGACTGAGCCCAGTCACCCTGTCTTCTCCCCAGCGGCGGGTATGTTCTGAGAGAGGCAGAGGTTGGCTGGGTAAGTGATGCTCTGTTTGGAGCAATTTATTTGGGGTACTGTGTGGATACCGGCATTAGAAGAAGGGACCTATGGACTAACTTCGGAGTCAACCCGTCTGGGGTCCCCTCCTCTGTTAGTCTCCTGCCGAAAGGGGAGAGATGTAACGGGAAGGCCCGGGGAACTCAGAATCGCTTAGAAAGTATGAGATACCCTTGCTTCAGCTCCCCCAATGCCTCTTATGTGTCAACCACCCTGTGTCTCTATTAGCGGCACAGGGTGAATGAAAACCCCAATATGGTCTATGATAGCCATATTCAATGCTGCACATACATTGTATCTAGATTGGATGTGTACTGTGAGGGGGGGGGGGGTTGTGTAATCATTGCTGTGAGGAGTTAAGGTGATTTGCATTCTATTGTCTATTATGAACTAAGTCTGCTACTGTGACGATGTGGATTGGAGCTGGTCGACCGTCTGGCTGCATATTATGGGATGTTGAAGTGTCTTCTGTGAGGAGGGGGGGGGGAAATCACCCCTCCTGCTAAGACTGTTTACTGAAGGAGAAGTTTGAACACACCTGACCTGTATCACCATTGTCATTGGACAGTTTAACCCGCCCTGTTCCCCAAGGATGGGAGGGAAGGGTTTTGAAGAGAAATGTGTTACCATGTGTTTTTGAAAATAAAGTCTTTCCCTGTTTTGGAACTTGAAATACAGAGCATTGTCTCGTATCCTGGAAGAGACAGAGTACGTCTCGTTTCTTCTGGAAGGATTAATCTTATGGGAAGTGATCGCCTGGCTGTGGAGGGTCGATAGTGGTTGTGTGTTCAGAGAGGGAATATTCTAAACGGCGTTAACCCCTTTATATTTGGGGTGCCATTACAGGGACAAACTGGCTGCATATGGGGGACAAACTGGCTGCATTATGGGGGACAAACTGGCTGCATTATGGGGGACAAACTGGCTGCATTATAGGGGACAAACTGGCTGTATTATAGGGGACAAACTGGCTGTATTATGGGGACAAACTGGCTGTATATGGGAGGAAACTAGTGGCGTTTGGGCACAGTGGCTGCGTTTAATGGGCACAGTGGCGGCAATTATTATTTTTTTTTCAGTTTGTTTGCGCCCCCCCAAAAAATTTGAGCACCAGCCGCCACTGCTTGTGCTACTGAGTCCAGATGTGTAACCAGCTGCTGAGCATCCTCTCCTTACATTACACTGAATCCAGTTATATTATTTAAATAGAGAGTTACCAACACATCTAGACAACCATGTTCAAAAAATCTACTCACATAAATAGGCATGGGCAAATATAGTTAAACCTGCATCTGACAAAACATATTATTTAAGCGAATGAACGATGTTTCCTACGACCGAGTAATGTACCCATGAACATGAAAGTTGACATTTTTAACTGTACAACATTAATGAAAAACACATGCAGTAACATGCAAGTACTGTAATAAGAATCTGAGTTAACATAGGAAACGTACTTACTTTTTACAATAACTTTTTTTATCCTCTTGTATTGCTCCGGCTCCCTCAACTTGAGGTCAGACCACCTTTTGCGGAGCTGTTCTTTCGATCTGCACACCCCAAAATTATGTTGAAGAGTTTTCACAACTTTATCCAATATTTTTACCTTGACAAGATTAGGCTTTTTGTATGGCCCATGCTTAGCGTCATAATCCTCCCTCCTCAAAATGGCCACCATCTCAACCATCTCCTCGAACGACATGTTCAATGCCTTGTACCTCCGGGATCTGCTCGTTGGTTCCTCCGGACTTTCCTCCTTGGTTGAGGTTGACACCTGCAGTGTCTCCGCCATGTTGTGTAGCACTACGACGAGCGAGAAGGGGCGGGGAAAGTACTATAACGAACGTCAGGGCCGGGGAAAGCGTGCGGAGCTTCACGCATGCGCAGTGTATATAAAGCTAATCCGCATGTGTCAAAACGACGTTCAATGTGCGGAAGAAGGAGTAAGCAACGAACGTGAGATCGAAGGTATGTAACATTTTTTTAACTTGCCTCATCAGTGGATGAGATTGTGGCCTATATATGGTGAGAAAGATTAGTAGAGTCTTGACTCACATTAGTATTTTTGTCTTGTTTTTGACTTGCAGAAATCATGCAGGTATTCAAGGATCCTGATTTCATGGGGGAGTTCCTGCACAGGTGGAAGAATCTTCCTATTCTATGGCAAACAAACAACACAGCTAATAAAAACAAAGAAGCCAGGAAGGCAGCACTGGAGAGCCTGCTTCCATTTGTGCAGACACAGATCCCCACAGCAACCATCAAGTATGTGCAAAGCAAAATTGGGACCATTAGGGACACATATAGGACTGAGCGCAATAAGGTCCTGAAATCCATGAGGTCAGGAGCAGCAGCAGATAAAATTTATAAGCCAAGTCTGTGGTACTATAGTCAATTAAGCTTCCTTGATGACCATCTGGAAGCCAGGGAATCTCTTTCAAGCTTTCCCCCCAGACATCGCTCCAGCCTTCCCTGCAGCCAAGCTCAGCCTTCTTCGAAGGAACAACCTGAGTTCCTGGAGGAGCCCGATTTGGCCATATGGAGCCAGTTATAGTATTTAGATAAAGACTTCTTGTAATAAAAGTATAATGATTAAAATAGATGTTACTATTTCTAACAATTTAATGATTGAACAAAAAGTGTTTTACATATCAATAGACAGTAGTGGCCAAAAATGACGGGGACAAGAATGAAAAATGCAGGGGTCAGATTGATTGTCTTTAATATTTATTAGCATTCAATTTGCAACTGTAATGAGGTGAAAAATGTGTGTGATTGATGTCTGTTTTTTATACACAGCCAGAGCACAGACAGGATGAGGGGGGCGAAAATGAGAGCCAGCAGGAGGCAGGCCCCAGTGGCACACAGGAGGTGGCAGGCCCCAGTGGCACACAGGAGGTGGCCAGGCCAAACAGAAGTCCTGAGATGCCTCCCCTCCGCATTCAACAAAAAAAGCCCAGGAGGCTTAGGTAGATGGAGGAGCAAACCCGTGACCTAATTAGGGAGGCTACTGTGGCCCTCAGAGAGCCCCCCACCGCTGCAGAGGGATTTGCTGCACTTATAGGAGACAAATTACCAAGAATGGACATGGCCCAACGTCTCCTCAGCGAAAACCACATTCTGAAGGTCGTCAACAGGGACATTAGGGGGCAGCTTACCGACTTCACGGACCTTACGGAGGTTGCCCCTCCTCCTCCTACTCCTCCTCCTGCTCCTGCCACGAGCTCTCCTCCGAAGACGCGTTTAACAAAGGCTGCAGAGAAGGTTACAAGGAAGAGAAAAAAAGTCATTGTGGCCCTAAATATATGTGCTTTTCATGGTCCCAATTTTGGATTTATATTCTTGGATTGTTTGCTATGGGGATCTGTGTCTGCACAAATTCAAGCAGGGTTTCCAGTGCTGCCTTAACCTTTAATTTGTTATGTGTCAGAATAAATGGCTTTTTGGTTTACTGTAAAAACTTGACCATGTGTTTTTATTCAAAATGGAGAGTTTTCTAGTGAGTAGGCAGGGACATTTCAAAAATGCATTTTCAAATTAACAAGGGACACTAATCTCCTTGAGGGTAAATAATACTAAAAAATAATGTTGTTGTGGTAACTTGACACACTAAAATAAAAAATATAAAATGGAAATCAGTCTAAAATATTCTAGAATTAATAACCAAAAATGAAGATCTTCATTAAGATTGAAAAAATGATTTAAACAATTTTTATGGACATCTGGCTTACAAAAAAATAAGATGATTCATGAGATCACGATAAATAATAAAGAAACAAGTTTGTCATAACTCTGTGTGAATATCAGCAGCAAAAGAAGTTAATTGTAGCATTATAAAGAAGAAAAGAATGCGCTGCATTAAACGATGCAATAATTTACAGCGTGACGAATGTGCTATCTCCATTACAAACGTTAGTTTTACCAGAACGAGCGCTCCTATCTCATACTTGATTTTGAGCATGCACGCTTTTTTTCCCCTCAGAAAAAACATACACACGCCCGTTTTTCGCGACGAGAAAAAGAATGACGGGAAAAAAAAGAGCAGGTTCTATTTTTTTTGCAGGCAGTTTTCTCGTCGAGAAAACTGCTATGGAGCATACACACGACCGGTTTTCACGAAAAATTGCAGTTTTCTTGTCATGAAAAACGTTTGCGGCATTACTTGTGGCACAGCAATCTAAGATTATTTTATGGAGACAAGAATGTTTGTTTTATTTAACTATGCCTTTTCCACTGTTAACACAATTTGGTCACACCCACTCTTCACCACCCAAAGCTGTCCAAAAACTTTTACAATCCTATAGTGTATACTACAAAAAAAATAAATAAAAAAATCCTGTGTCCTGCTAAGGCTTTATGTACACGGCACGTTGTTCAACCTCTCCTGAATGATTTCACTTGACAGCTAAAAACCGGCGTCTAAAAACAGCCGTTTATCCGCGTTTACATGCCGCGTTTAGCCGCAATTGCGTGTAGAAGCGGTATTTTTTCTTTTTTCGTTAAAATGAAAAACGTCTGTAAACGAAACGCTGCTGTAAATGTTTAGCCGCGTTTGGCGCTTGAAATGCCTCTAAACACAGCTTCTGAACGCATTTTTTTGGGTTCCAGAAAAAGCCTCTCAACTGCCTAGAAATGACTATAAACGAACCTGTATACATGTACTGATAAGATAACATAGAGGAGAGTTCAGGAGCAGTTGAAAAAAATGCCCAACTGCTCCTAAACGTCCGTTTACCAGCAGCAGTGTACATGAGGCCTAAAGTGTTTGGGTGTGGCTTGGAGAAAAGTGCCACACTACATTTTGGGGGATTGGCAGCAGTGCCGGCCCAAGACATGGTGCTACCTGGGACCAAGAGTGAAATGCTGCCCCCCCAAAAAAAATCACGCCCACCAAAAGGCCCCTACATTCATTATTTTTTATCATGATAACTAAAATTTAATTTATCAGAAAAGCAGCGGGGCCAATAGCTGCGCTGCTATCAATCTATCCAATCAGGACCCGAGACACCGGCTGGAGCTGGTGTGCTCGTCCCCGTCGCGGGAAAAACCGCGCTCAGATAAGTAAAAGGGGGGCTGCTGCATCACAGGAGATTTTTCACCTTAATGCATAGAATGCATTAAGGTAAGAAACCTTGAGACCCCTTTCACACTGGCACACTGGCACATTGGCGGTAAAACTTCGCTATTTTACCATCGCATTCGCTGCGCATTTCGGCCGCTAGCGGGGAGCTTTTAACCCCCGCTAGCGGCCGAGAAAGGGTTAAAACCACCTGCAAGGCGCTTTGCAGGTGCTCCGGCGGCACTGCCCATTAATTACAATGGGCAGGGGTGGTGGAGGAGTGGTGTATACACCGCTCCTAAAGTGACCCAAAGATGCTGCTTGCAGGACTTTTTTTTAACGTCCTGCAAGCGCAGTGCCCCAGTGTGAAAGCACTCAGGCTTTCACACGGGAGTGACGCTTTTTAGTGCTAAAATGCCTGTAAAGCGCCTCAGTGTAAAAGTAGCTTTAGGTTTTCATCTGGACTGGGGGCCGAAAAAGGGTTAAAACCGCATCGCCGCAATTCTGACGGTATAGCGTCGCTAAAAATAGCGGCGCTATACCGCCAGCGCACCTCCCGCCCCAGGGTGAAAGGGGCCTTATTAATTTTTTTTTAAATTGTGTTTCGCTAATGCTGTACATACAGGGAAGGCATCCAGAGAAGAACATGTGCTTTATCTTCATATGTCACCTCTACTGACAATGATCTATCCTGCACAGAGAGGGAGTTGAAACACAGCAGTAACCTCGTTTATGCCTTTTCCCAATAAAATTCACCACCATTGCATCTTGATTTGAAGCCAACAAAAAAAATACAAATCATTTTATAGTTTTCATTTTTTTTTAAAGAATAAAGTTTTGCTTTCAATTACAGGGAAAACATGGGTACAATACAATTATACAAAAATCAGCCACATTCAAAATCTTAGAGAGAAACCACTTGAAGTTGTACTCTCTACTACCAACTGAACCAACCAACCTAACTCACCCTTTTTTTCAGATAGGCAGAGAGGCTGCCCAGGCTCAGCTCACACTGTCACCAGGACACAGCCACAGCCGCACAGGCAGCTCTCCTCAGACCCACACTTCCCTCACGCAGGAGATGGAAGATGGATGAAGTGGGTGGAGCAATTGATTGGCGCGGAGGCTGAGCGCTGTGAATGCTGGGGAAGCAGCGGCCTCCTGACGTCACTGGTTGCTAGGAGCCGGTCGGCAGG
Source organism: Rana muscosa (assembly GCA_029206835.1). Taxonomy (NCBI): domain Eukaryota; kingdom Metazoa; phylum Chordata; class Amphibia; order Anura; family Ranidae; genus Rana; species Rana muscosa. Next base: position 775,382,164 of record CM055116.1, on the reverse strand, counting down.
CGATTTTAGCAACCAGTGCAAGAGGCAGCGCACAGGCACAGCGCACCGCCGACCAGCATCCGCTCCGCTCTGCTCTCTGCTCCGAATCTGCTGAAAACTTCTTGCCAGCCGGACTGCCGCCCCCTCCTAGTTTAGGAGTGTAGCAGGGACTGACTTGATTAGTAGACAAAACACCCAATCCCTATTCAATATAGATTGTGTGTGTAGTCCTCTATGGGACTTTTTAGGGTGAAGTTTCAAATTTTATCAAAAAATATATATTTATTGTTGTAATACAAAATATCAAAGAGATAAAAATACATATACAATTTGGATGTACACAAACACAACTCAAACTATAGAGCAACAAAGTAACAACGTCACAAAAGACCATAAACCACTGTGAGGGTCCTGATTCCTGTGGGAGGGCCCAGGGTGTCCGACGCGTTTCGAGGCTATGGGTTTATATAGCGCCTCTTCTTCAGGGGCTAGTGGTGATAGGTGTTGTGGTCTGTAGTTTGTAGACATAGAACAAAGCAAGAGCGTTAAGTAAACAAGAGCATCGTCTATTTTATGTATATACAGTACAATTGAAAATTAATTCAATAGTTATAATAAAAAGCATCATTATTTGTACCGTAAATCATATATGCTAACCGTTGTTGTCTATGAAGTTTGGTGTGGATACATCCTTGTTTAAAATAACAGAGATTGACGCTCACTGCTCCGGATGAAGGGAGAACGCAGGGGGGTCACAACACGGGGGACCGTGCATCGAACTATGCCCGGGGCAGGGCAACAAAGGGCGCCTGTACTCAAAACAGCAAGTAATTTATGCTGCTGATCCCATCTATAAACAAGAAAGAGTAATAATAATACAGCAGTATGAATAAAGGTGACATATATGTATATATTACCCTCCATGAGTGGCCCACATAATAGTGGGGCATACATGTCAGAACTAAATCTAAACGTGTGCATACCTGCTGTATCTCAACCCAGGTTTTGGAGTGGATTTGTGTCGCATGGGCTCCACAGAGAAAAGGTATTCCCCTAAGAAGAGGGAAGGTGAACAAAATGGAATCTGGAAAAGTATGGAAAAAAATAATTTTAAAAGTATGGAAAATTTTGAATAAATGGAAATAAAAATTAAGGTCTGTTTTTCATAAGGGGTAACTGTTAGTTAGCCCGAAGGGTATCAATATATATAGGGCCTCTATAATACAACAGTAGAATAACCTGTTGCCTTGTATCTATGAGCCAAGGTGGAATAATCCACCATATGTTATTATGGCTCAATCTTAAATTGAATAATTTAGATATACAAATATTGAGGGACCCTCCATGAATCAATGAATCCATGAATCAAAAATAAAAAAAAGAGGGTATGCATTATATCAATCAAAAAAGAAAAGAAACCACAAGATGAATTAAATATCCAATTTTACCTTTTCTCCTGTAGGGAACAATGTAGACACATCCACTCCCAAGTCAGCAATGTGCAGACTGAGGGTTGTTTCTGCAGTCTAATATAGTGTGGATTGATTGCTGATAGTTATCAGCTATGAGAGAGCAGAGTGTGTAGTGAAGAGGGTGGGAGAGGGGTGGCGCCCTCCGAGTCATCAGCATGGAGGCCTGCCCCCTCATCCCACATACTCAAAGGTAGAACACACAGCAGAACGCTGCGTCATGACGACATGTGCTCCAAAGAGGAGCGCATCGTCATGGAGATAAAAAGGAGGGGAGCCAACATCCGCGCTGACCACTCGCGGCGCATCTGTTGCAACGGAGATGTAAAACCTCCCCATGAGCGTACCAAGGAGTCCAACAAAGCTATCCCCTCCAAAGAGTAGGGGCGTCATGCCAGACCTACGTGTGCCGAGTGTCCTGTCCCGGGCACAGGGAGCCGGTCCATCCCATATTAACCCATCCCACGCCTTCCATCCAGAGCAGACTGAGATCACATCCGCCGACCAGCATCCGCTCCGCTCTGCTCTCTGCTCCGAGTCGGCTGAAAACTTCTTGCCGGCCGGACTGCCGCCCCCTCCTAAATGCTGTCTGGAACCATGGTCCCATTGGGTCCCATGGTAGGGCCGGCCCTGATTGGCATGCACCAGCGGCCTAGTACATCCTGGCATTATACACACCAGCACTGCAGTATATCATGGTGACGTGGTGAGTCCCAGAAGTGCAGTCCAAGCTGGTAAGGTGGATAGCAGTAGAAGCGTCCTGCAGCCACCAAAGAATTCTAACGCAGGCCTGGAGAGGCCATAGTGTCCATCTAAAGGTGCTTGCAAATCCTGATTGTCAGCCCCCAGATTTAGCAGCACCTGTTATCCCCTCATTCACAGCCCAACCCGGAATTCAGGTGGAAACAGCAAATTTAACAATTCCCCTTGATTTGTTTGAGCTGTTTTTCATAGAAGAACGGTATCAATTGATTGTGGACCAAAGCAATCTTTATACCCACCAGTACATCGCTGCCAACCAAAATTCATACCTTGCCAGACCATTCAAGTGGAAACCGATCACGGTTTTTGAGTTTAACAATTTTTTTGCGCCTAACCCTTAACATGGGCATTACAAAAAAGAATGAATTCATGGGCATTACAAAAAAGAATGAATTGTGGTTATATTGGTCAACAGACCCGATTCGTCATATGCCGTGTTCTCTGCTGCAATGGCCAGGCATAGATACAGTGGGGCAAAAAAGTATTTAGTCAGCCACCAATTGTGCAAGTTCTCCCACTTAAAAAGATGAGAGAGGCCTGTAATTGTCATCATAGGTATACCTCAACTATGAGAGACAAAATGTGGAAACAAATCCAGACTAGTGATGAGCCGAACACCCCCGGGTTCGGTTCGCACCAGAACCCGCGAACGGACCGAAAGTTCGTACGAACATTAGAACCCTATTAAATACAATATATGCGAACGTTCGAATTCTAAAGTGCTAATTATAACAACTATTATGCATGTTATTGTCCTAAAAAGGGTTTGGGAACCCGGGTTGTGCACCAGGGGACATGTATCAATGCAAAAAGAAGTTTTAAAAACGGTCGTTTTTCAGGAGCAGTCATTTTAATGATGCATAAAGTGAAAAAAAAAAAGTCAAATATTCCTTTAAATATCGTACCTGGGGGGTGTCTAAAGTATGCCTGTGAAGTGCCACGTGTTTCCCGTGTTTAGAACTGTCCCTGCACAAAATGACACTTCTAAAGGAAAAAAAAGCCATTTAAAACTGCTTGCGGCTTTAATGTAATGTCTGGTCCCGGTAATATGGATGAAAATCTTTAAGAAAAATGGCATAGCTACCCCATGACCCCCCCCCCCCCCCACCCCAGCCCATTACCAGCCCCTTTGGGTCTTGTATGGATATTAAGGGGAACCCCGCACATAAAATAAAAAAGGCCCTATATTCTCTGAACAGCCGTATACAGGCGGTGCATACAAGACAGGGACTGTAGGTTTGTTCTTATGTAGAATCTGTTTGTAATTTTGAACAGGTACATTGTTTAAGTGTAGCTCCAGCCCAAAAATCTATTTTTAAACTTTTTGGAAAACATAGGTAAGGGTTATCACCCCTGTAACATTTGTTTTGCTGTCTGTGCCCCTGTTCAGAACATTTCACCTCACTTTCCGTCCCAATGACAACTGTTTTTGAAATGTGGTGTTTTTCTTGAAACAAGGATTGCTGATAAAGCATCAGTACAGAGGAGACACCTTTCTCCCATATTAATTCTTACAGGAGAGAATTTTCCTTCCAAGGGGTAGATTTCCTCTCACTTCCTGTTGTCTTCTTGCGTTTGCAAGTAGGAGTCGTTTGTAAGTTGGATGTTTGAAAGTAGGGACCTGCCGTATATACTCTGCAGAAATAGGCCCCTTAGTTGTTGGTGTTGGCACAACACTGTAAGCACTCACAGTTACTCTTGGTTGGTGCTGGAACGCCCTGCTGTCAACTATTATATCAGGAATTTTAATTACATATAATTGTTGAACAGTGGTAGTAAAAATTGTGCCTTTGATGGTGGTGCTGGTGCCACAACACTGTAAGCCCTGACAGTTACTCTTGGTGGGTGCAGCAATGGGCCCTGCTGTGAATTATTAGATCAAGAATTGTAATTGCATGCCCCTGTTGAACAGGGGCTGAAAAATTGGGCCTTTCGTGGTGGTGGTGGTGGTGGCGTTGCCACAACACTGTAAGCCCTCAGAGTTACTCTTGGTGGGTGCAGCAATGGGCCCTGCTGTGAATTATTAGATCAAGAATTGTAATTACATGCCCCTGTTGAACAGGGGCTGAAAAATTGGGCCTTAGGTACTGGTGGCACAACACTACAACCCCTCACAGATACTGTACTTGGAGCACAGCAATGAGCCCTATGGAAAATTATTGCTAAAAAAATTGTAATTACACGCCCCTGTAAAACAGGGGCTGAAAAATTGGGCCTTAGCCACTGGTGGCGGCACCCATAAACAAAAATGATCTTCCAAGCTATCATCATCAATCGTATCATTGAGGACTCGGAGGAGGAGGATAGCCAGTCAACATAACAGCACAGGCACTCAGCATCAGCATCAGTCTTGAAGGGATGTGACATGTTAAAATCAATTAGTCTGTTATATCAGCATCAGGTGTGTGGTAGCTGGTGGTGATCCAAGACTGGTTCATCTTGATGAAAGTCAGTCGATCAACCGAGTCGGTGGACAGGCGCACCCTGTGATCCGTGACAAATCCTCCAGCAGCACTGAATGTGCGTTCCGAAAGAACGCTGGATGCAGGACAGGCCAGTAGCTCAATTGCATACTGTGCAAGCTCTGGCCAGTGATCCATCCTCAAGACCCAGTAAGCCAGAGGATTTTCGGTGGGGAAGGTGTCCAAGTCTGACCTTGCCCCTAGATATTCCTGCACCATGTTTATCAGACGCTGGCGATGGTTGCTGGAACCGATCATACTTTGGGGCTGCGGACTAAAGAATTGTCTGAACGCATCGGTCAGACGGCCACCTTCCCCACCGCTCCTTCTTTGACTGGCCGAAGCCTCAGCAACTCGTTGTCCAGGACCAGGAGTTTGTAACCTCCCAGTCTCTGGGAACGCGTTGCACAGACCTTTCTGCAAGGCCTCCCGGAGTTGTCTCATCCTCTGCTCCCTCTGCGACGGTAACATAAGGTCCGCAACCTTACCCTTGTACCGTGGATCAAGGAGAGTGGCCAGCCAGTAATGGTCCCTCTCCTTGATCCGAAGAATACGAGGATCCTTCCGTAGACTTTGCAGGATCAGGGAGGCCATGCAGCATAGGTTTGCTGAGGCATTCGCTCCGGAGTCCTCTGGGTCACTAAGGACGACATGATCCGCAGCCACCTCCTCCCAGCCACGTACAAGTCCACTGGTTTCTTGGGACTGTAAATCATCCCTAAAAGACTGCTGCTGATGATGCTGAGTGCCAGCCTCCACCTCCATGCTGACACAATCCTCCTCCTCCTCCTCCTCCTCCTCCTCCTCTTCCTGTGCGATGGGTGGGACAGAAGGAACACTGTCTGGGTAAAGGGGGCCTTGAGAGGCAAGGAAGTCCTCCTCTTCCTGCCTCTGTTCTGCCTCAAGTGCCCTGTCCATTATTCCACGCAGCGTGTGCTCCAACAGGTGGACAAGAGGTACAGTGTCACTGATGCATGCACTGTCACTACTCACCATCCTTGTGGCCTCCTCAAATGGTGCCAGGACAGTGCATGCATCCCTGATCATGCCCCACTGGCGTGGAGAAAAAAAACAAGCTCCCCTGACCCTGTCCTGGTGCCGTAGTCGCACAGGTACTCATTGATGGCCCTCTGCTGCGTGTGCAGCCGCTGCAGCATGGCCAACGTTGAGTTCCACCTGGTGGGCATGTCACATATAAGGCGGTTCTTGGGCAGGTTCAACTCCTTTTGCAGCTCAGCCAGGCGAGCACTGGCATTATAAGATCTGCGGAAATGCACACAGACTTTCCTGGCCTGCCTCAGGACATCCTGTAAGCCCGGGTACCTGCCCAAGAACCGCTGCACCACCAGGTTAAGAACGTGAGCCACACAGGGCACATGGGTCAGTTGTCCCTGTCGGAGGGCGGAGAGGAGGTTGGTGCCATTGTCGCAAACCACCATTCCTGGCTTAAGCTGGCGTGGCGTCAACCACCTATCGGCCTGGCCCTGCAGAGCAGACAGGACCTCTGCCCCAGTGTGGCTTCTGTCCCCCAAACACACCAGCGCAAGCACGGCATGGCATCTTTTTGCCTGCGTACTTGCGTAGCCCCTTGAACGGCTACGGAGCACCGCTGGTTCATAGGACAAACCACAGGAAGAGGCCATGGAGGAAGAAGATGAGGAGGGGGTGGAGGAGAGAGGTGTGTCACAACCAGTAGTAGCATTTTGGAGGCGTGGCGGTGGAACAACCTCCAACACTACTGCACCTTGTCCTGCATCCTTCCCAGCTGCCAAAAGAGTGACCCAATGGGCCGTGAAAGAAAGGTAACGTCCCTGTCCATGCCTGCTGGACCATGAGTCAGCGGTAATATGCACCTTACCGCTGACCGCCCTGTCCAGCGAGGCCAAGACATTGCCTTCCACATGCCGGTAGAGAGCCGGAATAGCCTTCCGTGAGAAAAAGTGGCGTTTGGGAACCTGCCACTGAGGAACCGCACATTGCACAAACTCACGGAAGGGGGCCGTGTCTACCAACTGAAAAGGCAGCAGTTGAAGCGCTAGCAATTTAGCCAAGCTGGCATTCAACCGCTGGACATGTGGATGGCTGGGAGTGAACTTCTTTCGACGGTCCAGCAGCTGGGGCAGGGAAATTTGCCTGCTAGAATCGGACGTCGGTGTACTGCTAGCAGAGTGGCCGCAAGTACTTGGCTGTGACACACCTAATTCTACACCTTCATTCCTCTCAGTGCATGTTTCAGAGGACTGAAGTTATAGTGGGGTTGGAGATCCCAGCTGATGCGGTGCAAGGAGAGGTCCGATTTGTTCTTTGGTGTGGGTCTTTGAGGTAGGCTTGCCAACGAGCTGCATGGCAGGTCAACATATGTCTGGTCAGGCATGTGGTACCCAAGCGGCTGATGTTTTGGCCACGCGATATACGCTTGAGACATATGTTGCAAACAGCAGCTGTGCGATCTGATGCACTAGCCTCAAAAAAGGCCCACACCAAAGAACTTTTTGAATGACGGGCAGAGGCAGCGCCCTGCACAGGCGGAGCTCTGCGGTGTGATTCCGTCGGTGTACTGCCCTTACGCTGGCCACCAAAGGGCATCCTGGCTCGTTGGAGATGTGCCTCCTCCTCATCCTCCTCCTCCTCCTCTCTCCTATTAGGCACCCACGTGGAGTCAGTGACCTCATCATCCCCTCCCTCCTCATCACTGGAGCCAATCTGGCAGTATGCTGCAGCTGCTGGAACATGACTGCCAGATTGGTGTCCTTCTTGAGCATCCCCTCTGTCTGCTCTCACGCTACTGCCTTCCTGTAGCTGGGTTTCATCATCAGACCCTTCGAAACGCTGGGCATCCTCCTGGAGCATGTACCCAACACTGTGCTCAAACAGTTCGGGGGACTCCTCAGGAGGAGGACATGGTGGGTCTAGGGAAGGAGTGACTGATGATGAGTCTGACATTGATACCAGGGAAGAGGACGCTTTGGCAGCTGCTTTGCCAGTACCCTGAGCCTGGGTGAGAGAGGATGAGGAGGAGGAGGAGGGCTTGGTCATCCACTCTACCAAGTCTTCGGCATGATGTGGCTCAACATGTCCAGCTGCCGAAAAGAAGGACAAGCGTGTCCCATGGCCATGTGCTGATGACAATGCACTGCGTCCACGACCAGCACTGTTGCCCCCAGACACAGAGCCTGCTTGCCCTCTTTTATTGCCTCCTGACTGTCTGCCTCTCCTTGTTTGCCTTCCAGACATTCTAATAGATGGCCTGCAGGGAGATGGGAAAAAAGCAATAAGGGCTACCTTCAGGTGTCCTTCTCTGTCCCTTTACTTAAGGATTTCTAAATATGGTTGAGGATGATTGCTTTTGCACAGAATAGCACAACGACAATTTCCCTGACTGTCCAAAAAACAAGGATTTCAAAGATGGTTGATGAGGAATGCTTTAGCACACTATAGCACAAGGAGAATTTCCCTCACTGTCCTTCCCTGTCCCTAGAAACAAGGATTATCACAGTGAAAGAAACTGACACTCTTCCTACCTATAGTTTTCTGTCCCTAGAAAAAATGTTTTTTTAAAGCACACTATAGCACAAGGAGAATTTCCCTCACTGTCCTTCCCTGTCCCTAGAAACAAGGATTATCACAGTGAAAGAAACTGACACTCTTCCTACCTATAGTTTTCTGTCCCTAGAAAAATGTTTTTTTAAAGCACACTATAGCACAAGGAGAATTTCCCTCACTGTCCTTCCCTGTCCCTAGAAACAAGGATTATCACAGTGAAAGAACTGACACTCTTCCTACCTATAGTTTTCTGTCCCTAGAAAAAATGTTTTTTTAAAGCACACTATAGCACAAGGAGAATTTCCCTCACTGTCCTTCCCTGTCCCTAGAAACAAGGATTATCACAGTGAAAGAAACTGACACTCTTCCTACCTATAGTTTTCTGTCCCTAGAAAAAATGTTTTTTTAAAGCACACTATAGCACAAGGAGAATTTCCCTCACTGTCCTTCCCTGTCCCTAGAAACAAGGATTATCACAGTGAAAGAAACTGACACTCTTCCTACCTATAGTTTTCTGTCCCTAGAAAAAATGTTTTTTTAAAGCACACTATAGCACAAGGAGAATTTCCCTCACTGTCCTTCCCTGTCCCTAGAAACAAGGATTATCACAGTGAAAGAAACTGACACTCTTCCTACCTATAGTTTTCTGTCCCTAGAAAAAATGTTTTTTTTAAAGCACACTATAGCACAAGGAGAATTTCCCTCACTGTCCTTCCCTGTCCCTAGAAACAAGGATTATCACAGTGAAAGAAACTGACACTCTTCCTACCTATAGTTTTCTGTCCCTAGAAAAAATGTTTTTTTAAAGCACACTATAGCACAAGGAGAATTTCCCTCACTGTCCTTCCCTGTCCCTAGAAACAAGGATTATCACAGTGAAAGAAACTGACACTCTTCCTACCTATAGTTTTCTGTCCCTAGAAAAAATGTTTTTTTAAAGCACACTATAGCACAAGGAGAATTTCCCTCACTGTCCTTCCCTGTCCCTAGAAACAAGGATTATCACAGTGAAAGAAACTGACACTCTTCCTACCTATAGTTTTCTGTCCCTAGAAAAAATGTTTTTTTAAAGCACACTATAGCACAAGGAGAATTTCCCTCACTGTCCTTCCCTGTCCCTAGAAACAAGGATTATCACAGTGAAAGAAACTGACACTCTTCCTACCTATAGTTTTCTGTCCCTAGAAAAAATGTTTTTTTAAAGCACACTATAGCACAAGGAGAATTTCCCTCACTGTCCTTCCCTGTCCCTAGAAACAAGGATTATCACAGTGAAAGAAACTGACACTCTTCCTACCTATAGTTTTCTGTCCCTAGAAAAAATGTTTTTTTAAAGCACACTATAGCACAAGGAGAATTTCCCTCACTGTCCTTCCCTGTCCCTAGAAACAAGGATTATCACAGTGAAAGAAACTGACACTCTTCCTACCTATAGTTTTCTGTCCCTAGAAAAAATGTTTTTTTAAAGCACACTATAGCACAAGGAGAATTTCCCTCACTGTCCTTCCCTGTCCCTAGAAACAAGGATTATCACAGTGAAAGAAACTGACACTCTTCCTACCTATAGTTTTCTGTCCCTAGAAAAAATGTTTTTTTAAAGCACACTATAGCACAAGGAGAATTTCCCTCACTGTCCTTCCCTGTCCCTAGAAACAAGGATTATCACAGTGAAAGAAACTGACACTCTTCCTACCTATAGTTTTCTGTCCCTAGAAAAAATGTTTTTTTAAAGCACACTATAGCACAAGGAGAATTTCCCTCACTGTCCTTCCCTGTCCCTAGAAACAAGGATTATCACAGTGAAAGAAACTGACACTCTTCCTACCTATAGTTTTCTGTCCCTAGAAAAAATGTTTTTTTAAAGCACACTATAGCACAAGGAGAATTTCCCTCACTGTCCTTCCCTGTCCCTAGAAACAAGGATTATCACAGTGAAAGAAACTGACACTCTTCCTACCTATAGTTTTCTGTCCCTAGAAAAAATGTTTTTTTAAAGCACACTATAGCACAAGGAGAATTTCCCTCACTGTCCTTCCCTGTCCCTAGAAACAAGGATTATCACAGTGAAAGAAACTGACACTCTTCCTACCTATAGTTTTCTGTCCCTAGAAAAAATGTTTTTTTAAAGCACACTATAGCACAAGGAGAATTTCCCTCACTGTCCTTCCCTGTCCCTAGAAACAAGGATTATCACAGTGAAAGAAACTGACACTCTTCCTACCTATAGTTTTCTGTCCCTAGAAAAAATGTTTTTTTAAAGCACACTATAGCACAAGGAGAATTTCCCTCACTGTCCTTCCCTGTCCCTAGAAACAAGGATTATCACAGTGAAAGAAACTGACACTCTTCCTACCTATAGTTTTCTGTCCCTAGAAAAAATGTTTTTTTAAAGCACACTATAGCACAAGGAGAATTTCCCTCACTGTCCTTCCCTGTCCCTAGAAACAAGGATTATCACAGTGAAAGAAACTGACACTCTTCCTACCTATAGTTTTCTGTCCCTAGAAAAAATGTTTTTTTAAAGCACACTATAGCACAAGGAGAATTTCCCTCACTGTCCTTCCCTGTCCCTAGAAACAAGGATTATCACAGTGAAAGAAACTGACACTCTTCCTACCTATAGTTTTCTGTCCCTAGAAAAAATGTTTTTTTAAAGCACACTATAGCACAGGATTCGCACAGTAAAACACACTGACACTCTCCCTACCTATCCTTCTCTTTCCCTAAACTAAAGGAATCCAGGTTAAGCAAGAAAAAATAAATGTCACTGTCCCTGCCTATGCTTCTCTTTCCCTGCTCCGGAACACACTACACTAGGCCGCCGTGCTGGCGGCCTTTTATAGTGTGGGGCGTGTACTAAACACCCTCAGCAATAATTGGCCACAGGCATCCTGCCTGTGGCCAATCATTGCTCTCCTCGCTGCCGGCGCTGTGATTGGCCAAGCATGCGGGGTCACAGTGCATGCTTGGCCAATCACAGCGCCTGGATGACACTGCGATGGCGTAGTGCATTGTGGGCCGTTCGCGTCACTCGAATTAGGCACGAACGGCCCAAATCGTTCGATCTTCGTCGAACGATCGAACACCGAGCTCATCCCTAATCCAGACAATCACATTGTCTGATTTGGAAAGAATTTATTTGCAAATTATGGTGGAAAATAAGTATAGCGCACCCACCCCAGGCTTTACCTGCTTTTCTTAAATTTGGCTCCTCCGCAGGAAAGGCTGAGGCACACCGCACTACAAGCCCGTACCCTCCTGGATGGGGAGGTTGAGCGGTGTTAGTTTTCTCGGGCCTGCCTGCGGCTGGTGTTAGAATCCTTCCGAGCTGATCTCGCTTCTGCCTTCGCCAGAAACAAGTCCTTAATTCTCCCCAGTAATTTCGGCCGCTAGCGGGGAGCTTTTAACCCCCGCTAGCGGCCGAGAAAGGGTTAAAACCGCCCGCAAGGCGCTTTGCAGGTGCTTCTGCGGCACTGCCCATTAATTACAATGGGCAGGGGTGGTGGAGGAGTGGTGTATACACCGCTCCTAAAGTGACCCAAAGATGCTGCTTGCAGGACTTTTTTTTAACGTCCTGCAAGCGCAGCGCCCCAGTGTGAAAGCACTCAGGCTTTCACACGGGAGTGACAGGAGAGGCGCTTTTTTGCGCTAAAATGCCTGTAAAGTGCCTCAGTGTAAAAGTAGCTTTAGGTTTTCATCTGGACTGGGGGCTGTTTTCATGCAGTTTTGTTAGACCCCTTTCACACTGGAGGCATTTTTCAGGCACTTTTGGGCTTAAAATAGCGCCTGTAAAGCGCCTCCCCTGCAGTCCCAGTGTAAAAGCCTGAGTGCTTTCACACTGGGATGATGCGCTGGCAGGACGTTGAAAAAAAAGTCCTGCAGGCAGCATCTATAGGGCGGTGGAGGAGTTGTGTATACACCACTCCTGCCCATTGAAATGAGTGGGCAGCGTTGCTGAAGCACCTGCAAAGTGCTTCGGCAGCAGCGCTACACGGGCACATTTAACCCTTTCTTCAGCCACTAGCGGGGGTTAAAAGCACCCCGCTAGCGGCCGAATAGCGCCTCTAAAATGACGGTAAAGCGCCGCTAAAACTAGCAGTGTTTTACCATCAACGCCCGCCCGCCCCCCTTTTGAAAGCAGCCTTAGACCCCTTTCACACTGGGGCGGTTTGCAGGCACTATTGCGCTAAAAATAGCGCCTGCAAACCGACCCTAAACAGCGGCTGCTGTTTCTCCAGTGTGAAAGACCGAGAGCTTTTACACTGGAGCGGTGCGCTAGCAGGACCTCTCCAAAAGTCCTGCTAGCAGCATCTTTAGAGCGGTGAGAGGAGCGGTGTGTTTACCGCTCCTCCACCACTCCTTCCCATTGAAAGCGATGGGAAACCGCAGCTATACCGCCGGCAATGCGCCTCTGCAGAGGCGTATTGCCGGCGGTATTAACCCCCGCTAGCGGCCGAAAAAGGGTCAAAACCGCACCGCCTCAATTCTGACGGTATAGCGGCGCTAAAAATAGCGGCGCTATACCGCCAGCGCACCTCCCGCCCCAGTGTGAAAGGGGCCTTATTAATGTTTTTTTAAATTGTGTTTCGCTAATGCTGTACATACAGGGAAGGCATCCAGAAAAGAACATGTGCTTTATCTTCATATGTCACCTCTACTGACAATGATCTATCCTGCACAGAGAGGGAGTTGAAACACAGCAGTAACCTCTTTTATGCCTGTTCCCAATAAAATTCACCACCATTGCATCTTGATTTGAAGCCAACAAAAAAATGCAAATCATTTTATAGTTTGCATTTTTTAAAAAGAATAAAGTTTTGCTTTCAATTACAGGGAAAACATGGGTACAATACAATTATACAAAAATCAGCCACATTCAAAATCTTAGAGAGAAACCACTTGTAGTTGTACTCTCTACTACCAACTGAACCAACCAACCTAACTCACCCTTTTTTTCAGATAGGCAGAGAGGCTGCCCAGGCTCAGCTCACACTGTCACCGGGACACAGCCACAGGCAGCTCTCCTCAGACCCACACTTCCCTCACGCAGGAGATGGAAGATGGATGAGGTGGGCGGAGCAATTGATTGGCGCGGAGGCTAAGCGGCCTCCTGACGTCACTGGTTGCTAGGAGCCGGTCGGCAGGCGATTTTAGCAACCAGTGCAAGAGACAGCGCACAGGCACAGCGCACCGCCGACCAGCATCCGCTCCGCTCTGCTCTCTGCTCCGAGTCGGCTGAAAACTTCTTGCCGGCCGGAACTGCTGCCCCCTCCTAAATGCCGCCTGGAACCATGGTCCCATTGGGTCGCATGGTAGGGCCGGCCCTGATTGGCATGCACCAGCGGCCTAGTACATCCTGGCAATATACACACCAGCACTGCAGTATATCATGGTGACGTGGTGTGTCCCAGAAGTGCAGTCCAAGCTGGTAAGGTGGATAGCAGTAGAAGCGTCCTGCAGCCACCAAAGAATTCTAACGCAGGCCTGGAGAGGCCATAGTGTCCATCTAAAGGTGCTTGCAAATCCTGATTGTCAGCCCCCAGATTTAGCAGCACCCGTTATCCCCTCATTCACAGCCCAACCCGGAATTCAGGTGGAAACAGCAAATTTAACAATTCCTCTTGATTTGTTTGAGCTGTTTTTCATAGAAGAACGGTATCAATTGATTGTGGACCAAAGCAATCTTTATACCCACCAGTACATCGCTGCCAACCAAAATTCCTACCTTGCCAGACCATTCAAGTGGAAACCTATCATGGTTTCCGAGTTTAACAATTTTTTTTGTGCCTAACCCTTAACATGGGCATTACAAAAAAGAATGAATTGTGGTCATATTGGTCAACAGACCCGATTCGTCATATGCCGTGTTCTCTGCTGCAATGGCCAGGCATAGATACAGTGGCGCAAAAAAGTATTTAGTAAGCCACCAATTGTGCAAGTTCTCCCACTTAAAAAAGATGAGAGAGGCCTGTAATTGTCATCATAGGTATACCTCAACTATGAGAGACAAAATGTGGAAACAAATCCAAACAATCACATTGTCTGATTTGGAAAGAATTTATTTGCAAATTATGGTGGAAAATAAGTATAGCGCACCCACCCCAAGCTTTACCTGCTTTTCTTAAATTTGGCTCCTCCACAGGAAAGACTGAGGCACACCGCACTACAAGCCCGTACCCTCCTGGATGGGGAGGTTGAGCGGTGTTAGTTTTCTCGGGCCTGCCTGCGGCTGGTGTTAGAATCCTCCCAAGCTGATCTCGCTTCTGCCTTGGCCAGAAACAAGTCCTTAATTCTCCCCAGTAAAGTAACTGTCCACACCAACTGAAAGTCCAACTTCTGTATTTATTTCACATGGATAATAAATAGTCCCTTTAAGAGCAGACAGGTTGAGACGAGACACAGGTCAGATAAGGTGGGAGGGAGGTCCAGGCACAAACTTAATCTTGGTTCTCTTACTGTTCTGATATGCACAAACAGGTTTGGCGTACGATCTTTGTCACAGACCTAGTGAATATGAAAGTCACTGCCACTGACTTGTTGAGAATGGTCACTGCCACTGACTTGTTGAGAATGGTCACTGCAACTGACCTGGAGTGCGTAGAGTCACTGCCACTATGACCTACAGAACATGCACTGCCTTCTTGGAGAACTTGGCCCATGTCAAGGAGAAAAACGTCCCTCCGGAGACTTACCAGAGGCCCTTACTGTCACCACGACTCTGCGCTGGGTCTTCAGAAAGGGTCACCTCCCTGGCCTCCTCGATCCAAGATACGGGTCCCCTTGCAAGGTGGTACCCTGGGAGCTCTCGATCCTTAGCGGACCCCAGACGAAGGTTGCTGGGCCCCGGGCCTCCCATTTAGTACCCCACCCCAGACTGAAGGTGTCTGGGATGGAACAGCAACTCCGCCTCCGTGCCTAGGGCACCTGGAGGCGGCACACCTAGGCCTAAGGTGCCTGGGCGTGGAGCCACCACCACGACGACGACCACCGACCCCGAACCCCCTCTGGAAGATGGCCGCCCCTTTTTATACCCTCTCCCGACAGGCACAGCAGGTTCCCCGCCCCGCCGCACTGCTGTCAAGAGGGGATAAGAAAAGGCACAACCCTGTACTGTGGTTCAACCCGGGCCTATGGCAACAGCGCCACCTATAGGCCCCAGGGAACTGTACATCAATACTATCTCCCAGGGACAGAAATGGTCCATGAACCCTAACAATTTGTGTATCTGAGCCTTATTACCACTCATATACTTCCCTTAAATATAGCACCCCGCTACACATTCCCCCTCCAAATAGACACTGGTCCCCAGTGTCTGGAGTAAACCCATGCCTCTCAGGCCTGAGTCAGTATAATTCCAATCCAGAGACAGACTACCAAAAAAAATGACAATTTAGAAAAACTGTTTGTTTGTGCCGGTACCTAACACGGGGGAAAATAAATTAAACACAGAAGGGAAAAAGGAGAAATACACATGTGTATAAAACATTTAAGATCACATACAATTTTCAATAGAATTTACATTTCCCTCCCACTGCACTAGCTAAGACCCACCCTCAGCAGTCTTGTTTGGCGTTCACCTGCAGGGAAAAGAAAAACACACCTGAAATAACAGTAGTTGGAATGAAGAGGCTCTCCCCTAGAGAAGAATCACTTCCTTCCAACAAGAAAAACTGCATAATATCTCATTGTCCTTGCAATAGTTACGTAACACCGCCAACTAGTGGTAGTGCCAACGTCAGAACACTCATCCCAACAAAAACTTTTTTTCTGTCCTGCGGGGTAAAACTTCCTCTTCTTCTTGAACTGTGACCCTGAACTGTCTACAACCTCAAAGTCCTTGTTATCTTTGCAGTAGGGAGAGAGGGAAGAACAACAAAACAGCAACAGCTCCCGCTCCTTTAAAGAGTAGACTACCCTTTAACTTAGGGCAAAAGTTCCTGGGTTTTCAAGGAGAATGCACTCAAAAAAAAATCAAGCAAAAGCAAAAACAAAGAGTCTTGTCTCTTACAGGTAGTAGTGTGGGTCAGGCAACACCAACGGCTTCCAATGTCTATCAAAGGTGTCTATGTGATACTCAACATCATCCTTGTCTTTCCTACAAATGAGTACCTTGTCTGCATGGATGTGCCGACCCAACATCCAGGCAGCTTTGTAGTCCTTAAAACGCAGAGTGGCCACGGGTGAACATGAGAAGTATCTCCTGGCCTGGGGTACTCTGATGTGTGTCCACACAAAGTCCTCGTACCACCGGTGTCTACAGGCCTCCACTTAAAATAAAAGTTCCTTTGGTAGGTACGGGTACTCCCACCCATACTTGCTGGCAACACTTTGATTGAAAAGTCTCTGCAACCGGGACAGTGGCGGCATGGTAACACGGTCTCCCGCGCCAGGCAAGACAATGGCTTCAGGGTGCCGAGGTACCAGTTGCAGGGGCCCGCAGCGACACCCAACTCATCTCGGCTGTTGAAACTAGTGCCTCCAATGATGGAGGAGCAGGCAAGGGGACAGATCCCTCCTCAGGCTCGGAAGCCACCATCCGGGGTGTATTTTCCCCAATGGACATGGGTGAGTCCCTAGCCTTACGGGACAAGGACAGGGGCATCTTATCCCATCCCTTTCTCTCGAACAGTTCATCAATGGCGGTGTCATCACCTGCATCAGAGATGGACTCCAGATCAGAGGTGTCATATTCCTCCGCAAGAAGGTAACTCCTGGCACAGGACAAATCACCCCCTCTAGCTGATTCACTGACATGTGAATCCCCAGGGCTAGGGGCCTTTAACAGAGTCTCTTCCCCCGGCTTACCTCGGCTTGAAGAAGAACCAGGACGTCCGGGACTTTTCCCTTCGGAGGCATCCGTTCCGAGTAAGCGCTGGGGCATTGCTCCACCACGGCCGCGGGAAGCTTTCACGAACCCGATCTTCCTCTTGGGCGGTGGGAGAAACGACTCCGTACTAACCGAAGCAGCATCCTCCAGTCTCTCACTCGCTACAATGAGCTCCTTTGTGACTTCTTCCGAAGTCCCGCCAGTGTGCGCAGGGGTGGCTGTATAAGCTCTGATTCCTCCTCTAGAGTGATGGCGCCCGTAAGGCAATTGAGGTGGAAGGCCCGAGGCTTTTCCGTAGCTTGCTCGACCTCAAATAGAAACTTCTTACAGTTCTCACATCGCCCGAATGGCTTTAGATGAACCACCAGTCCCGAGCAGCCTGGACAAATCACTCAGAGGGCCTCCACATGTTTGCAAACGTAGAGGGCAAATCTTCCCCGGGGCTTGAGCCGAATCCCTGTATCCGTTAAAGCAGCAGCAAATGAAGTCATCTTCATGGTAGTAGTAGCCGGAACCCATGAGGCATGAGACGCCATGTTATCCATCCGCTGCTCCATTGTGCACTGACCTTTTCGCGCCAAAGTCCCCACGTGCTACTCCACACATGGCCAGACTCCTCCCATCTCCTGCATCGTTCGCGGGCTTTCTGTATAGGCACGCCCATGAACTACACAGTCAGGGTTCTCCTCGTGGTGCAGTTCACAATATGGCCGACCTCCACGGAACTTCACTGGAGAGTAAACTCAAACTTCTGGGGGGGGTTTTCACACTTTCAACCGCAGACACATCCTGAACGAGCCCCCACGTATAGCGCACCCACCCCAGGCTTTACCTGCTTTTCTTAAATTTGGCTCCTCCGCAGGAAAGACTGAGGCACACCGCACTACAAGCCCGTACCCTCCTGGATGGGGAGGTTGAGCGGTGTTAGTTTTCTCGGGCCTGCCTGCGGCTGGTGTTAGAATACTCCCGAGCTGATCTCGCTTCTGCCTTGGCCAGAAACAAGTCCTTAATTCTCCCCAGTAAAGTAACTGTCCACACCAACTGAAATTCCAACTTCTGTATTTATTTCACATGGATAATAAATAGTCCCTTTAAGAGCAGACGGGTTGAGACGAGACACAGGTCAGATAAGGTGGGAGGGAGGTCCAGGCACAAACTTAATCTTGGTTCTCTTACTGTTCTGATAAGCACAAACAGGTTTGGCGTACAATCTTTGTCACAGACCTAGTGAATATGAAAGTCACTGCCACTGACTTGTTGAGAATGGTCACTGCCACTGACCTGGAGTGCGTAGAGTCACTGCCACTATGACCTACAGAACATGCACTGCCTTCTTGGAGAACTTGGCCCATGTCAAGGAGAAAAACGTCCCTCCGGAGAGTTACCAGAGGCCCTCACTGTCACCACGACTCTGCCCTGGGTCTTCAGAAAGGGTCACCTCCCTGGCCTCCTCGATCCAAGACACGGGTCCCCTCGCAAGGCAGTACCCTGGGAGCTCTCGATCCTTAGAGGACCCCAGACGAAGGTTGCGGGGCTCCGGGCCTCCCATTTAGTACCTCACCCCAGACTGAAGGTGTCTGGGATGGAACAGCAACTCCGCCTCCGTGCCTAGGGCACCCAGAGGCGGCACATCCAGGCCTAAGGTGCCTGGGCGTGGAGCCACCACCACAACGACGACCACCGACCCCCTAACCCCCTCTGGAAGATGGCTGCCCCTTTTTATACCCTCTCCCGACAGGCACAGCAGGTTCCCCGCCCCGCCGCACTGCTGTCAAGAGGGGATAAGAAAAGGCACAACCCTGTACTGTGGTTCAACCCGGGCCTATGGCAACAGCGCCACCTATAGGCCCCAGGGAACTGTACATCAATACTATCTCCCAGGGACAGAAATGGTCCATGAACCCTAACAATTTGTGTATCTGAGCCTTATTACCACTCAGATACTTCCCTTAAATATAGCACCCCGTTACATAAGTATTTGGTCACCTACAAACAAGCAAGATTTCTGGCTCTCACAGACCTGTATCTTCTTCTTTAAGAGGCTCCTCTGTCCTCCACTCATTTCCTCTATTAATGGCACCTGTTTGAACTTGTTATCAGTATAAAAGACACCTGTCCACAACCTCAAACAGTCACACTCCAAACTTCACTATGGTATAGACCAAAGAGTTGTTGAAGGACACCAGAAAAAAAATTGTAGACCTGCACCAGGCTAAGAAGACTGAATCTGCAATAGGCAAGCAGCTTGGTGTGAAGAAATCAACTGTGAAAGAAATAATTAGAAAATGAAAGACATACAAGACCACTGATAATCTCCCTCGATCTGGGGCTCCACGTAAGATCTCACCCCGTGGGGTCAAAATGATCACAAGAACAGTGAGCAAAAATCCCAGAACCACACGGGGGGACCTAGTGAATGACCTGCAGAGAGCTGGGACCAACGTAACAAAGGCTACCATCAGTAACACACTACGCCGCCAGGGACTCAGATCCTGCAGTGCCAGACGTGTCCCCCTGCTTAAGCCAGTACATGTTCGGGCCCGTCCGAGGTTTGCTAGAGAGCATTTGGATGATCCAGAAGAGGATTGGGAGAATGTCATATGGTCAGATGAAACCAAAGTAGAACTGTTTGGTAGAAACACACCGTTTGGAGGAGAGAGAATGCTGAGTTGCAACCAAAGAACACCATACCTACTGTGAAGCATGGGGGTGGCAACATCATGCTTTGGGGCTGTTTCTCTGCAAAGGGAACAGGACGACTGATCCGTGTACATGAAAGAATGAATGGGGCCATGTATCGTGAGATTTTGAGTGCAAACCTCCTCCCATCAACAAGGGCAATGAAGATGAAACGTGGCTGGGTTTTTCAGCATGACAATAATCCCAAACACACCGTCCGGGCAACAAAGGAGTGGCTTCATAAGAAACATTTCAAGGTCCTGGAGTGGCCTAGCCAGTCTCCAGATCTCAACCCCATAGAAAACCTTTGGAGGGAGTTGAAAGTCCGTGTTGCCCAGCGACAGCCCCAAAACATCACTGCTCTAGAGGAGATCTGCATGGAGGAATGGGCCAACATACCAGCAACAGTGTGTGACAACCTTGTGAAGACTTACAGAAAACGTTTGACCTCTGTCATTGCCAACAAAGGATATATAACAAAGTATTGAGATGAACTTTTGATATTGACCAAATACTTATTTTCCACCATAATTTGCAAAAAAAATTCTTTCCAGATCAGACAATGTGATTGTCTGGATTTGTTTCCACATTTTGTCTCTCATAGTTAAGGTATACCTATGATGACAATTACAGGCCTCTCTCATCTTTTTAAGTGGGAGAACTTGCACAATTGGTGGCTGACTAAATACTTTTTTGCCCCACTGTATGAACATATAATAAGTTTCATTTGTAGCACGGCCCCCTTGAGGGCTGCTTGGATTTACCTGTTCGTCTGCACTGCCCCGAAACCTGTGAACATTCAAACCCACCTGGCACTCTGGGTTCAGACATCTTTTGCAAGCACCTTTAAATGACACCTCACACAAGTCAAAGATGTTTATATTATCCCAGCTTTACTAGAAGCAAACAGATATATATATATATCTCCGATGCAATGGTTTACTGAAATTTCTTCAAAACATGTAAATTGTAACAGCTGCTGTACAGTTACGAGCATACCATGTTCTTCATCAGGCCTTGTGCAACAATCTGCAAGAAACATCATACCAACACCACAGGGTGTAACCACACAGGTGTGTCCCATATCAAGCTAAAAATTAGTGTGACCTGTCTCAACCTGAACCTCGACATGCCTCCATCCCTGCATATATATGTAAACAATTGAGGGGTGGGATTGGGACTTTACATGAGGCATGCAGATGTATATGATAGTGTATATAGGATATAAATAAATTGATTGTCATAATGCCCTAGAGGTAGTTCATGATAGTGTAGCGGGCATTTACTTTTTAGGGGTGTTATGTGCCTAAATTTAGGGTTTGGTCTGAGCTGGTAACCAGGCTCGGATCATTTTGATTTCTAGGTATTTGTTTCTGCTTATATGATGCTGCCTGGTGTATGGTTCCCTGTGGCCTGTGGGTGGCGCTGCCATGTCAGGTCAGGGTTGAGCCAGGGGCGGCATTGCTGGCCTTAGGGTGTCCTCTCTCGGCAGCGGTACGGTGGGCGGCCTGCTGTGCATGCTGAGAGAGGGTTCAAAACGGGCAGACGCCATCTTGGGGTGGGAGTTGGAGTTGGAGCGAAGTGGAGTGGAGTGGAGGAGCCGGAGGGGTGTGCCCCTCGGGGGGGCGGTGACTGGCCGAGAGGTCTCGGGCACGTTCAGCCCGAGGCTGCAACGTTCCAGGTAGGTCCAGTACCTTTAACTGGGTCTACAATTCGCCCATTGGAGTCCCAGGGTGCCCGGGTGAGGGTACCCGCTCTGACCGTGAGGAAGCCAGGGGAGGATCGGTCCCACTAAGGAGATGAGTGATAGAAGATTGCTGTCTCGGGAGAGGCCTGGTGACCTGTCAGAGGGAAGAATTTCATGTTTGGGAGGACTAACCTGTAGAGTGCCCATTGGCATTATCCTGTTCTTAAAAGTCTACAGAGGTTAGAGAGTTTCCTGTGCCTGTCCCTGGAGAAGATAGGGTGACAGAACAGTTCGAGCTCCACACCGGCTGCTAGGACTGTGAGAGGACTATCCGGGTGAGCTAAACCCATTCGGGATCGAGTGGCGACGAGGTTACCGGTTGTGTCTGGATCTAATCCCTCACACTATTCCTACTTTCATCTATCTGTCTCTATCAACTATGCAGCGAAATAGAAAATAAACTCGCTGTTGGAGTTAAAGTGTTCTGGACATTGTTTTTCTTTGGGGAAGAAATAGGGACTTGACCCCATACTCTGGGGAAGAGAACCAGTGGAGGAAGTTAACTCGCTGCAGGACACAAAATTGTGAACACCGCTTAACCTCCTCAAACAGGAGGGTACGGGCATATAGCACGGTGTGCCTTAACTTGCAAGTGAGACAGGCTAGAAAAAGGTTTGTGTGCTACACGTAGGGGATCGAGTCCGGGATTACGTACTTTGCAGCTACCCCTGAAGCTGGACTTCATGTTTTTCCCCGGTGTGATTCTGTGGAGGCCGACCATTTTGGAAAAAAAGTGAACTGCGTCACTTGTATGAGAAATGGATGTACAGGCCAAGACCTATGTTGGATTTCCTAACTGCGTAGTTCGTATGTGTGTCTGAAGTATAGAAAAGCCTGCAAGCTACGTGCAGAAAGAGAAGGAGGGGGAGGAGCTCCCGCCAACTTGTGTTGCACGCGGCAGTTTGACGCCAAGGGACAGTACGAGCTAAACTAGTAAAGAAGCAACATGTCTGCCGCCCCATGGAGTTCTGTTTCATCTGGACCACGGATGTTCCCACCTACCACAGCCATGGATGTTGTTTCTTTTGCTGCCCCCCTGACAGGTACAGGAATTCGGCTCAAGCCTAGGGGCCGCTTCGTGCTTTATACATGCAGGGATGCGGAGGCCCTGGGCATGCTCTCTCCTAAGTGCCAAGGACTGGCACTGCAGCTTTGGCCTTTTGGAAGGTGTGCTACGTGTGGAGAGTTCCTTTTTGAGGTGGACCAGCCGACGGAGAAACCAAAGGGTTACCGGGTCAACTGCCTTACAAGTGTCGCTACTCTTGAAGAGGAAACCAGTACTCCCACGGCCAAGCCCACACGCACCGCTCTGACTGCCACGGATGTGGAGGATGGAGTTCCGACCATTGCGGAGCTTGCAACGGAGGTCATCACGGATGCTGTCTCCGTTACCACAGAGAACTCTCTCCCGCCCGCCAAGCGGAAGGTGGGATACATAAAGGCCTCCCGCGGCCGCAGTCGAAGCCTTCCCCAGCGCCTGCCTGAACCGGATCTTCCAGTCGGAGAGACCTCCAGGAGATCCGCGTCGGGGGAAGGTAAGGAGGCTGGGAGAAGAGGGACATTGACTTTGTTGGAGAGGGAAGGGAAGCCCACACCCCACGCTACAGGGGATGTGGGGACAACCAGCCCACAAAGACCCTCCATTTTCAAGGATGTTGTGTCTGTCTCCACCGCCAGCTATCTACTGGCGGAGGAGTGTAATACTTCTGAGTTGGACCGTTCTTCAGGTGTGGGAGATGATCATGATGTGGATGAAGTGTTTGAAAGAAAGGGTTGGGATAGAATCCCGGCAACTTCACCCCGCAGTTTAGGGGGAGTTTCTTTAATGGACTCTGGGGAAACAACACCCCGAGTGGAAGTCTCTGCTGCAAGGGAGGAGACTGATCCTACGCCCGCTTTGCCAGCTCTGGCGTCTTCTGTGCCTGCTGTTGCAGATGTCCGGGCACCATTGCGGCCACCTTTGCCGCCGCTGGAGCCTGCACCATTGAGAAGGTCTCCGGACGCCATTGTCTTCCCAGGAGCAGGAGATCGGGCCACCATGCCTCCTTTAGCCCGGTTGCAGCGGCTCCTACACAAAAAGGTTGCCGCTGACTACGGTTGGGATTATCCCTATGTTCCTAAAGAAGTGCTTTATGAGATTGAGGCCTCTCGTGAACGTTGGTACGCTGACTTTGTATGGGACCATGTGAAAGTACCAAGAGGCTATCGATATTTGAAGTGTTCTGCTGTAATGGCTGATCGCTATAAAGGCTGCCACAAGGACTGGACTTATGGTCGGCACATTCACGCGGACCGTGTAGTCATCTGTAGCAAGGACAGAGACGATGCTGTTTACTACATAGAAACACTGGACAAGCATTGGAAGACCCTTGTTCTCCCTGATCCCAAGTACTATCTTTGAAGTGGGAACTTGTTTTTTTTTTTTTTATTATTTCCACTTCAGGGAACTTGCCTTGAACTGTTGATCTGACTCTCTACGTAAGAGGGGATTTACTCTGTTGAGAAGTCGGAGGACTGTTTGTGTTTTCTCCCTTTTCAGTCCCGCAGAGGAGAAAGTTTTTTCCCCTTCCCAGAAAAAGAACTTAACACTAGGTAGATTTAGTCAGGGCAAAGCAGGAAGCCGTCATGATCAAGGGGGTGTCCTTGTGTATTGATACGTGCCTGTGCGCACCAAGGCTGGTGTAGTAATGTGTGCTGCCACTAGGTGGTAGTGTTCTGCAGGAAATTATGCTACAGAAACCGGTCATTCCTTCCAGGGGGAATGGTTTGCTTCTGTTACTAGAAGTTAGGATGTTTGATTTTGTGTGTTGTGTTTTTTTCTCCCTCTACAGGTGAACTACAAGCAATTCTGCCGGAGAATGGGTGGAGTAGTTATTTAGGAGGGGGTGGAATATCTACAGTGTGATATGAAAATGTGACATTGAGAATGGATGTCAAATACTGTGTTTTGTTCTCTATATTTTTCTTCTCTATTTCTTTTCTCTTGTCCCTTTTTCTCCTTATGTTGGTTCAGGCACAGCAACTTAACAATTGTATATAGTTTTTCTGGAATAAATTCACACTTGCTCAGGCTTGAGGGGTTGTGCATTTATTGCAGACACTGGGGACAGTGTCTATTTTAGGAGGGGGTGTATGTAGCGGGCATTTACTTTTTAGGGGTGTTATGTGTGCATTTATTGCAGACACTGGGGACAGTGTCTATTTTAGGAGGGGGTGTATGTAGCGGGCATTTACCTTTTAGGGGTGTTATGTGCCTAAATTTAGGGGTTGGTCTGAGCTGGTAACCAGGCTCGGATCATTTTGATTGCTAGGTATTTGCTTCTGATTATGTGATGCTGCCTGGTGTATGGTTCCCTGTGGCCTGTGGGTGGCGCTGTCATGTCAGGTCAGGGTTGAGCCAGGGGTGGCATTGCTGGCCTTAGGGTGTCCTCTCTTGGCAGTGGTACGGTGGGCGTGGTCGTCCTGCTGTGCATGCCGGGAGAGGGTACAACAGAGTTGAAAGTCCGTGTTGCCCAGCGACAGCCCCAAAACATCACTGCTCTAGAGGATATCTGCATGGAGGAATGGGCCAACATACCAGCAACAGTGTGTGAAAACCTTGTGAAGACTTACAGAAAACATTTGACCTCTGTCATTGCCAACAAAGGATATATAACAAAGTATTGAGATGAACTTTTGATATTGACCAAATACTTATTTTCCACCATAAATTGCAAAAAAAAATCTTTCCAAATCAGACAATGTGATTGTCTGGATTTGTTTACACATTTTGTCTCTCATAGTTGAGATATACCTATGATGACAATTACAGACCTCTCTCATCTTTTTAAGTGGGAGAACTTGCACAATTGGTGGCTGACTAAATACCTTTTTGCCCCACTGTATGAGCATATAATACGTTTCATGTGTAGCACGGCCCCCTTGAGGACTGCTTGGATTTACCTGTTCGTCTGCACTGCCCTGAAACCTGTGAACATTCAAACCCACCTAGCACTCTGGGTTCAGACATCTTTTGCAAGCACCTTTAAATGACACTCCGCACAAGTCAAAGATGTTTATATTATCTCAACTTTACTAGAAGCAAACATATATATATATATCTCCAATGCAATGGTTTACTGAAATTTCTTCAAAACATGTAAATTGTAACAGCTGCTGTACAGTTAAGAGCATACCATGTTCTTTATCAGGCCTTGTGCAACAATCTGCAAGAAACATCATACCAACACCACAGGGTGTAACCACACAGGTGTGTCCCATAACAAGCTAAAAATGAGTGTGACCTGTCTCAACCTGAACCTCGACATGCCTCCATCCCTGCTTATACATTATCTCACAAAAGTGAGTACACCCCTCACATTTTTGAAAATATTTTATTCTATCTTTTCATGTGACAACACTAAAGAAATTACACTTTGCTACAATATAAAGTAGTAAGTGTACAGCTTGTATAACAGTATAAATTTACTGTCCCCTCAAAATAACTCAACACACATTAATGTCCAAACCGCTGGCAACAAAAGTGAGTACACCCCTAAGCGAAAATGTCCAAATTGGGCCTGATTAGCCATTTTCCCTCCCCGGTGTCATGTGACTCGTTGGTGTTACAAGGTCTCAGGAGTGAATGGGGAGCAGGTCTATTAAATTTGGTGTTATCACTCTCACTCTCTCATACTTTTCACTGGAAGTTCACTTGTTTTACATAAAGATGGCCTAGGCTATAAGAAGATTGCCAAGACCCTGAAACTGAGCTGCAGCACAGTGGTCAAGACCATACAGCGGTTTAACAGGACAGGTTCCACTCAGAACAGGCCTCACCATGGTCCACCAAAGAAGTTGAGTGCACGTGTTCAGCATCATATCCAGAGGTTGCCTTTGGGAAATAGACAGACATATGAGTGCTGCCTGCATTGCTGCAGAGGTTGGAGGGGGGGGGGGGGTTGTCAGCCTGTCGGTGCTTAGACCAAACGTCGCACACTGCATCAAATTGGTCTGCGTGGCTGTCGTCCCAGAGGAAAGCCTCTTCTAAAGATAATGCACAAGCAAGCCCGCTAACAGTTTGCTGAAGACAAGCAGACTAAGGACATGGATTACTGGAACCATGTCCTGTGGTCTGATGAGACCAAGATAAACTTATTTGGTTCAGATGGTGTCAAGCGTGTGTGGCGGCAACCAGGTAAGGAGTACAAAGACAAGTGTGTCTTGCCTACAGTCAAGCATGGTGGTGGGAGTGTCATAGTTTGGGGCTGCAGGAGTGCTGCCAGCACTGGGGAGCTACAGTTCATTGAGGGAACCATGAATGCCAACATGTACTGTGACATACTGAAGCAGAGCATGATCCCCTCCCTTCAGAGACTGGACCGCAGGGCAGTATTCCAACATGATAACGACCCCAAACACACCTCCAAGACAACCACTGCCTTGCTAAAGAAGCAGAGGGTAAAGGTGATGGACTGGCCAAGCATGTCTCCAGACCTAAACCCTATTGAGCATCTGTGGGGCATCCTCAAATGGAAGGTGGAGGAGCACAAAGTCTCTAACATCCACCAGCTCCGTGATATCGTCATGGAGGAGTGGAAGAGGACTTCAGTGGCAACCTGTGAAGCTCTGGTGAACTCCATGCCCAAGAGGGTTATAGCAGTGCTGGAAAATAATGGTGGCCACACAAAATATTGACACTTTGGGCCCAATCTGGACATTTTCACTTAGGGGTGTACTCACTTTTGTTGCCAGCAGTTTAGACATTAATGGCTGTGTGTTGAGTTATTTTGAGGGGACAGCAAATTTACACTGTTATACAAGCTGTACACTCACTACTTTACATTGTAGCAAAGTGTAATTTTTTCAGTGTTCTCACATGAAAAGATAGAAGAAAATATTTACAAAAATGTTAGGCTCCATGTACACAGAAGCTGATAAACTGCAGTTAATGGGCGTTTTGGCGTTTTTTTTAAAAGCCCATTAACTGCACTCTATGTTAGCCTATGTGTTCATGTACACATAACGTTTTTTAGCTTTAATGAGCAGTGGAGTTAATGGGCTTTTTTCTGAACGCAGGAAATTTGCGTTCAAAGTGCCGTTTTTTCGGCAGAAAAAACCGCAAAATAACGCAAAACGCCGAAAAACGCTCATAAACGCTGGCCGCGAGCGTTTTTTGGTCCATTGAAATTTTTTTTTTTTTTTTTTTTTTAAAGCTAAAAAAAGCTACACTGAAAAACGCTAATAAAAGCTAGTAAAAAAAAACGCTGATAAAAGCTAGCTTTTTCTGCTGCTTTAAAAACGGCCGTTTTTGAGCTTCTGTGTACATGGAGCCTTAGAGATGTACTCACTTTTTTGAGATACTGTATTTGTAAACAATTGGGGGGTGGGATTGGGACTTTACATGAGGCATGCAGATGTATATGATAGTATATATAGGATATAAATAAATTGATTGTCATAATCCCCTAGAGGTAGTTCATGGTAGTGTAGCGGGCATTTACTTTTTAGGGGTGTTATGTGCCTAAATTTAGGGGTTGGTCTGAGCTGGTAACCAGGCTTGGATCATTTTGATTGCTAGGTATTTGCTTCTGCTCATATGATGCTGCCTGGTGTATGGTTCCCTGTGGCCTGTGGGTGGCGCTGCCATGTCAGGTCAGAGTTGACCCAGGGGTGGAATTGCTGGCCTTAGGGTGTCCTCTCTCGGCAGCAGTGCGGTGGGCGTGGTCGACCTGCTGTGCATGCCGGGAGAGGGTACAAAGGGGGCAGACGGCATCTTGGGGTGGGAGTTGGAGTTGGAGCGGAGTGGAGTGGAGGAGCCGGAGGGGTGTGCCTCTCGGGGGTGCGGTGACTGGCCGAGAGGTCTCGGGCACGTTCAGCCCGAGGCTGCAACGTTCCAGGTAGGCCCAGTACCTTTAATTCGCCCATTGGAGTCCCAGGGTGCCCGGGTGAGGGTACCCGCTCTGATCGCGAGGAAGCCAGGGGAGGATCGGTCCCACTAAGGAGATGAGTGATAGAAGATTGCTGTCTCGGGAGAGGCCTGGTGACCTGTCAGAGGGAAGGATTCCATGTTTGGGAGGACTAACCTGTAGAGTGCCCATTGGCATTATCCTGTTCTTAAAAGTCTACAGAGGTTAGAGAGTTTCCTGTGCCTGTCCCTGGAGGGGATAGGGTGACAGAACAGTTCGAGCTCCACACCGGCTGCTAGGACTGTGAGAGAGGACTATCCGGGTGAGCTAAACCCATTCGGAATCAAGTGGCGAGGTTACCGGTTGTGCCTGGATCTAATCCCTCACACTATTCCTTCTTTCATCTATCTGTCTCTATCTACTACGCAGCAAAATAAAAAATAAACTCGCTGTTGGAGTTAAAGTGTTCTTGACATTGTTTTTCTTTGGGGAAGAAATAGAGACTTGACCCCATACTCTGGGGAAGAGAACCAGTGGAGGAAGGTAACTCGCTGTGTTGTGGAAAATTGTATTAATGTATGTTGTCAGATGTCCCCCAGTGTCGGTTTTGCTGTAATGCGTTTAATTTAACGTATTCGCACATACAGACGTTGGTGGAAGACCGGTGGCGGGAAAAACCTTCCTGTGGACACAGCGATGTTTGCTCCTTTTAGGGATATTGGTTTTATGCCTCGCCAAGGGACTGGCCACTTCTTGACGCTGACATTGAATGACTCCGAGCGGACAGATCTGCGTCCACAGGAACTATAGCATAACTATACGACAATTGTGGTCCATTGAGCCATAATTGTCGTATGGTTCCCGTTATTGGAAGCAGTGCATGACACTGCTAGTCTATTTGAATGCATACATGTCTGTAATTGGTTTTAAATAACCCTGTTGGAAGGGATGTCCTTATGTGGTCATCTGCTGGGTGGAGCTCACACCCTGTGAGCTCACTTCCTATGGAGGAGGTCACATGTTGTGACATCACTTCCGACTGAGAGTTTAATAAAACAGCCCAGGGTTGCCAACGTTCAGTAAATATACAAACAGTTTGTAAAATCCATACTTTTTGCATCTGTCCATGAATGTTCATTACAGACATGTAGGCTGCATGTAAACAGCCTGTGAGGGCGTCGGCGGTGAGTTGATGCTGTGATGCCGAGACGAACCTAGCAGTGTGGTGATGCTTCTTGATTTGTATGAATGGGGTTCAAATAGAAGGTGAGTGAATTTTAGTTTAAGAAGTATTATTGCATTAAGACGAAGTGTGCTTATTTAGCACAAGGCAAAAATGGCTGTATGCTCTGCAAACAATCAATTTTGCCACGACAGAATGGCGACTCTGGAGGGACTAGATGGGCCCCCTTTAGGCATCGGGTCGAGATGGGGGAGTATGGATGCACGATCCGATGCGGGGGGGGGGGCTCTGCTCTGTAAATGAACACATTTTTCGTCTTTTTAAAATAATGCTGTGAATTTGGATTGTGTGTGTGTGTGTGTGATTTTATTCAGAGAGAAATCGTATGTCTGTGAATCCGATCGTATGTGCGTGTGTGATTTTGTCATGGATCGTTTGTCTGTGTGTCTGTGGTATAAGAGATGCCTGTTGTGTGAGAGTGTAGCTGATGGTTAAAATGTTTGCTGCCATGTGCTTTGGTGGGGGAGGGGAGCCAGCATGGCTATCTACAATGGCGAAAGTTGGTGACTCTCTGTGTATGCATATGGAAACTGTATATTGTGTATGAAATGAAGGTATAGCTGTGGTATTTAGTGCAGCCTACACTGATCAGTTTGTAAGTAGATGATTGTTTGGGTGCCATGTGGCTTGGGGGAAGGGCTTGCCCACTGCTTACAATGGAGAATGTTTTGTGTTGGAGGGGCTACGCCCTGAGAGATGATCTGATGTTCTGAGAAAGCATGCAAGAATCACTGTATGTCTGTGCGATGGCTTGTTATGGAAGCTGATGCCACAGTGTGTATATGAACTTTAGGTAGAGAAAAGAGTGTTTTAATGTTGCGCATGTAACTAACATTTATTGAATGTGCTGTTTAGTGGCCAAAGGGTCTTAAAATGTTTGTAAGTGTTCATTGTGATGTCCCATGTTTGTGCTGGTTTTGGCGGGAAAAATTGCATGCGTTAATGGCGCCATTTTGTTGTTGTGGCCTGGCTTGTCGGCCATCTTGAGAGGCTTTTAAAGTTTGAGATAGGAAGTTCCAGGTTAGAGGTGAGTCGGGAGGAAATAACAAAGACGTTGACTGATCTCATCTTGTGATTTGCCGGATTTATACCTTTGCATGGGACTATTAATCCATCATTAGTTCTATAATTCAGTATTGTGGTCTAATTTTTTGGGGGGTTTTATTGCATCATCTGGGCATTCATCTGGACTTTTATTATTATATGTTTTCTAATCATTGGACATTATTTTTTGGTATCTAGTGGCTGGTGCCTTTGCTGAGTATGCACTGCTTTTTGCACATCAGCCCCTGGATGCTATATTAACATTTGTTCATTGGCGCAGTTTTCTTCTGTTCTATGCTGTGACGGACCTGGCCGGGACAGAGGCTTTTGGAGGGGACTGAATGCAAGCCTCTTGCCTTGCGACCATGGGCCCTGGCATTTGGGGGAACGGTGCTCTTTGTGAGCTGTATGCCTGGGGACCCTTGAGGGGGTGTTACTTTGGATTCAGGTCCATGTCCCCCCAAGACACACAGACTCTGGGGACCCTGTATATGCCATATTAGAGTGACTGAGGCATACTGTTGGGACGTTCACACCTTCACACTAAGGATATGCGAATACAATCACCTCCAGCCATCTGTCTGTCCTCTGTGCTACTTTGACCCTGCTAAAATGTGTGATGTTTACACTTAGGATAATGTGTATTGTATAGCAGGTGCCGGGGTGTCTACCCTGAAAGGTCACATCTATGAGTCACCTTGGCTGGCTAAAGGATTTAGTTAATTAGCTCATGTTATTTATGTTCTGGTTACTCCCTCTGTTTCTGTATATAAGACTTGATTTTTGGTGCTAATAAAGTCTCTCTTGGTTGAACTTACATACAGCCTGCCTGGTGTTTGTTCTGAACTATCACAAATGGATTCGAATGGCACATAGCGGTAGTTGGAATCCTGGAGCACCGGATGATCCAATAGAGCAGAGGAGTGTCGGGAGAGGGGAGCCGAGCGAGCAAAGGGGCTCGTTACATTGGTTGGCAGCGGTGGGATTTGCTCTCCAGTTCCTGGGACACTCCAAACCACCACAGTGAATGACCAGCTATGCAGCCTGCAGGAAAGTCACGCTGAAAGACCTACTTGAGAGCCGAGATGGACCAGAAGAAGGGTGATGCAGGACCCCGGTCAGTTGAAGATTTGTTTCAGCAACGAGTGCGGCAGCGGTTGGCATTATATGGGGCTAACCCATCAGAGACCGCCATACAGGAAGCCATTAAAGACATCCTGCTGCAGGACGCCCGACAAGAGAGAGAACGAGAGCGACAAGAGAGAGAACGAGAGCGACAAGAGAGAGAACGAGAGCGACAAAAGAGAGAACTAGAGCGGCAACATGAGTGGAGAATGGCGCAAATACGGCAATCGGGGACAACGCCTAAAGAACCAGCCGCCATGGAAGAGGAATTCGGAAGGAGGTTGCGAGAGATGCAGGGAGGAGAAGCAGGCCATCTCCCTCCCCAACAGTTTACCTAGAGCAGATGGTGTGGAGTCCCCAGCAGAAGTGCTGGCAACAGGGCAGAGTGATACCCACCTCTGCCCAGCACCGGAAACCACTGTGGAGTTTCAGGGAGCCGAGGCAGTTGGCCCCTCTCCCCAGCAACAAGCTGAGGCAATAAAGCTTTTACTCCCAGCTGAATCACTGGCAGCAGGGCAGAATGCTACTGGCATCGGCACACAACTGCCACAGGAGCGGATATCGGTGGATGGGACTGCGGTCTCCACTCACAGCAACCCAGCAGAAGTGCTGGCAACAGGGCAGAGTGATACCCACCTCTGCTCAGCACCGGAAACCACTGCGGAGTTTCAGGGAGCCGGGGTAGTTGGCCCCTCTCCCCAGCAACAAGCTGAGGCAGTAAAGCTTTTACTCCCAGCTGAATCACTGGCAGCAGGGCAGAATGCTACTGGCATCAGCACACAATGGCCACAGGAGCGGATATCGGTGGATGGGACTGCGGTCTCCACTCACAGCAACCCAGCAGAAGAGCTGGCAACAGAGCAGAGTGCCGCGGGCCTCTGCTCTCAACTAACAGAAGAGGGAGGTCCTGTGGTACTGGATGGGACTTCAGTCCTCACTGACACAACCCCAGAAAATGGTGTGACACTGAGACAGGAGGATGTCAGCCTTGCTTTGCAAGCACTGGGAGATTTTCACCTACCACAAGGGGTTGGGACTTCAGTCTCCACTTGTATACCCCAGGGAGGCCGGGCAGTCGACCCAGATCCCCAACAGCATGACGGACTGAGCCCAGTCACCCTGTCTTCTCTCCAGCGGCAGAAAGGACTCCAGGGAGAAAGGCCAGTCCAGGCCTCTCCCCAGCGGCGGGTATGTTCTCCGAGAGAGGCAGAGGTTGGCTGGGTAAGTAATGCTCTGTTTGGAGCAATTTATTTGGGGTACTGTGTGGATACCGGCATTGGGGGAATAGAACTATGGACTAACTTCGGAGTCAACCCGTTTGGGGTCTCCTCCTATGTTAGTTTCCTGCCGAAAGGGGAGATGTGTGACGGACCTGGCCGGGACAGAGGCTTTTGGAGGGGACTGGGTGCGGGCCTCCTGCCTTGCGACCGTGGGCCCTGGCATTTGGGGGAACGGTGCTCTTTGTGAGCTGTATGCCTGGGGACCCTTGAGGGGGTGTTACTTCGGATTCAGGTCCATGTCCCCCCAAGACACACAGACTCTGGGGACCCTGTATATGCCATATGAGAGTGACTAATTCATACTGTTGGCATTTTCACACATTCCCTCTAAGGATATGCGAATGCAATCACCTCCAGCCATCTGTCTGTCCTCTGTGCTATTTTGACCCTGCTAAATGTGTGATGTTTACACTTCGGATAATGTATATTGTATAGCAGGTGAGACAGGTAGGAGCCGGGATGTCTACCCTGAACGGTCATATCTATGAGTCACCTTGGCTGGCTAAAGGATTTAGTTAATTAGCTCATGTTAATTATGTTTTTGGTTACCCCCTCTGTTACTGTATATAAGACTTGATTTTTGGTGCTAATAAAGACTCTCTCTTGGTTGAACTTACATACAGCCTGCCTGGTGTTTGTTCTGACCGACCACAAATGGATTCGAATGGCACATAGCGGTAGTTTTAATCCTGGAGCACCGGATGATCCAATAGAGCAGAGGAGTGTCGGGAGAGTGGAGCCGAGCGAGCAAAGGGGCTCGTTACATATGCGTTTACAGTTTGACCTGTGCACTGCTGGGGAGAGTAGTGAGACACCAGGGTGACATACTGAGAGGCTGTTTTTGTTTAATGTTGAATTCACTGGTTTAAATTGTTTTTGTAAGCATCACCTCTTGAGGTGAGTAGAGTGGTATCTTGATATAGCGCGGTCTTACCCCGAGGGGTCCCGACGCGCTTGCAGACACATGTTGGGGCCCATTTATGGAGGGAATCTGGTTGACCTACCAGCATGTCTTTGGAATATGGGAGGAAACCGGCGCAGGGAGAACATGCAAACTCCATGCAGATGGTGTTAGGATGGGGATTTCTCTGTTTTCATGACTTTACAGTATATGAGCCGCGTTTTTTGTATTGGATTTAGTTTTTAAGTGAAAACTCTATTTTACACTGAATTTTGATAGATTGTAAGACTAACTTTAACTGAGATTTTGTACACAGTGGTGTGTGTTGTTTTTATGTTTAAATATTTGGGAGTTTCCCAGAAGGCAATTCATTGTTTTTGAAGCTTGTATTGTATAGCCTGCAAAGGAGGAGTGGGGGTTTGGTCTAAACTCCTAGAGCCATCTTTTTGCAGGAGTTTTGTATTTGAGTCTCGAAACGTGTGGTTTGACCTCCAGGGGATGTGTGGGTCATAGGGGATTCCCTCCCATTTGCAAAGGGGGGTTTATTCCATCCTTTCCCTTGCCAAGTTTTTTAAATTGTTGAAATATATATGATGTTTAGCTATGGATTTTTTAGTGTCTTGATAGACAAGGCGATGGGGCTAGGCTCCCCCCTCCCCCTCCCTCTTCCTGTACATTGATATGTAAATAAACCAGTTTGGGTTTTTTGAGAGCTGAGCATGTAACAGGAAGTTTCTTTTCAGCATTTATGTATCAGCAGGAGGTTGATGGGAGGAGTTTGGGGTTTTTCTGAAAGGTTGGGCAGTGAAATTTGTGCTTGGAAGGAAAATGGAAAGCATTTTGGCGTTTGAAAAAGGGTGTTTTATATTTTGTTCCAGTTTTGTAAAGTTTTGTACTGTAATACAGTTTTGGGTAGAGAGCAAACAGGGGGGCATCACCATTATTGTTGTAACATCTAGATACAGAGAGAAGCCACATTGTTCTGAAGGTGGTAAATGGGCTTAAGTGTTCTGTGTGGTTTAGTCTGGCGACGCAGTGTATGGGTGTATAGCGGAAAACGCTTGTGTATGCATACACTGTGAGGGGTAGAGGCCTAATTCGGGGGTTGCTCTGTGGTTGTTGCTGTAGTTCCAAAAGTGTTGGGACAACAAGCCATAGAGTTGATGCCTCGGTTAGGGTTTCTAGTTAGGGGACTGGTTGTAGTCCGTCAATCCACCGTAGAAGAAGACACCGGGCAGTGCTCCCCGAAATGGGTGCAACGGTTTACCCTGGACGCAGGGTTAAGACGATAAGCCGATTCGAATCGCCATGGACACAAGGAGGCCAGTGCAAAGGGAAGGAATGGAGGCTACCCACAGTCAGTTGGTCACACGGTGCACAAAGCTAGTTTTGGGGCAAAGGCCTTTGAACCCCAAAAAGATTAACATAGGTGGTCCAAGGATACTATTTTGGGTATTCCTCTGGAATGGATGTAGTACAGCTGTGGCTTCAGAAATCTGTAATGATGAGTGTTGATGGAGGTGTAGTACACGCTTTTGTGATTCTCAGAGGAGGAACGGTGGTTAAATTCTCATGCCCGTTTGTTTGAACTTTGTATGGCTGGTGCATGCAAGGTTCTCGAGCTGCTCATGTTTTTCCCATTGCATTTTTTTCTATTGCTGAAAAAGTGAAGGTAGAATTCTGGCTGTTTTGTTTTTTTCATTTTTGGTTTAGGAAACTATGAAGTATCTCCCCCACATTTGTATCTGAATGTTTGTATGTAGTAACGTGAATATGTTCGAACTTACCGCGGCGATCCTCCGATGCGTCGCGGCTGTTGTATTTTTTTAGGAACAGGAAAAGTAAGGGTTACAGAGGGTTTCGTTTGAATCGGTTTTGAAAGAATGTCATTGACAATTTACCAATGTACAGGAATGTCATTATTGTTTGCCATTCTTTGCAGGTTAAATATGAAGGCTAGAGTAATGATTTTGCTTATAAGTATTTTTCAGATCCAAAGGAGCTTCTGAAAGTGTATATACACAGAGAGCAGGTGTATGTAGACAGCTGTACACATGGATAAATACACGAGTCTAAGGAGGTAAAAGTATCATAGGCTATTTCATTGTTTCTTTTTTCCTGCACCACTAATTTCTTCCTTCAGTTTCTAATGAAGAAGAAAATGGGGGGAGAAGTGATAAATGTAAGAATGACAGTTTTTTTTTCAAACTAATAACGTTAACCTCTGTAATTCTAACCAAGTTTGTGCCAAGACTGTCTTTCTTTGATAGAATTTGAATCGGCGAGCAGCAGTCTGGTGAAGTAGGTTCCCATCCCAGATGCTAAGAACCTTTTGTCAATGGTTCCAGGTATTGTAAGCCACGCACATGTTAAGCAGTGACCACAGTCCTGATGTCTGGGTTATTGTCATACGAGGGTTGTTTGGAGGTCAATCAAAACCAGAGTCGTACTTTCCTCATTAGCTGTCACTTATATTCTCGGCTGATGGGGTGGGTGCGATCACTGTGACATGAACTTCAAAATGTCCACCACAGGGTTCACGAGTCACTCCTGGACCCTGACACAATAACCAGTTTACATTCTTTCCAACCAGGTGACTGGGTCGTTGTAAAGAAGCTTGAGGGATGAGACCACGCTAGCCACTGCAAGAAGCGACTCAACCACACCAAAGGACTGAGTAGTATCTTTGTTTATTTATATTTTTTTGTTTAGTAAATTTTAGCAAAGGTAACGATGAAAAGCATCCCAAGTTATTATTTAAAGTGTATTTCCTGACTAGCTCAGAAAGCGAACAGGACCGATTGCTAGGTCTGTTCTGAGTCTCCACCGAGTTTTAGTACCCAGCGATGACAGCGGTACATGCCATTTATAGTATAAGATAGAACCACCCGCGCTAGCCAAAAATTGAGCAGGTGGGGTAGCTGGGGTGTGGGGGGCACTGCAGTAGATACCGGGGGGTCTAATCCAAATAGACAAACAGAAAATATAGATAACTGATAGTGGCTGCGCTGTGATTACACTAAGGAAAAGAGAATGAGGGAAGGGCTGTGGGCTGGTCTAATAAACAGGGACTAGAGATAAGTGGCGTGATAATGACAAATAAGTGACCCAGATGTGAAATATTTAAGTGTCACGACCAATGAACGTGCACAAATCCCAATAACGCAGGGGGGAGAGAAAGGTTACCCTAATGGGTGAGCGTTAACATAATCACATGTGAAATCTTAGATGAAATATAAACAAATAAATGATTATAAATGAATGTGCAAGGCAAAACGTATGTGAACTCCAAAAAAAAAAAAAAACCCACAAGATAAAACAAATGCAAAAATTATGATAAAATGTCCATAGTTTGGATCCGAAGTGAACGTAACAAGTGATACAGTTCAATGTTTTAAGTGAATCCCATCACCATCGGTTGCTAGGGTGTTTAACACACGACTCTTCAGTGACGCATATCGTCACATCACATGACTTCATCCTCCGAGTGAGTAAAAACTCCAAAATTGATTTAATAATAAAATATAAAATGTCACATGAATAACATCAATTGTAGAATATAAAAAATAGCATAGATAAGTTTCTTATTCTTGAAATGAAGATTGAATCAAATGAATATCTTTGTGTGTGTGTGTGTGAAGCTGAATCAGCTTCCTTCCAAGTGTGTGTAGCATTCAAGAGACCGCATGTCTGCTCCTCTCTGCTTATATAACCTGCCCCCACCTTCCTAAAGGAGGCTCATTTAACGTTCATATTTGCCTTGTGGTTCTACAAAAAAAAGCAAACTTCAATGTTCTCACAAGGGTGGGGGTCATTTACTCTAAAATTCCTAAGGATGGGGCTATGAACTGTGAGTAGCTAAAACAATATACAATCCCTTTACATCTAATACATATTATAAACATACATATATATATATATATATATATATATATATATATATATATACATACACATACAATACATATATATATATATATATATATATATATATATATATATATATACACACATATATACATATACCATACATATAGAAATGCTGTAACTTAAATTCTTAACCAACATACTGAAAGTTTGTGTCTTTTGAAAAGGCTGTAACCTTGTCTCTTACGATGGGGAAGGTGA
Organism: Rana muscosa; assembly: GCA_029206835.1. Classification (NCBI taxonomy): domain Eukaryota; kingdom Metazoa; phylum Chordata; class Amphibia; order Anura; family Ranidae; genus Rana; species Rana muscosa. Next base: position 775,344,088 of record CM055116.1, on the reverse strand, counting down.
GTATTTCAAGAGGAAGCCAATTCAGACTAACCACAACCATATTCTAGTTCTTACCATAGAAAAGCATTGAAGCTTAAATTAACTATATACTTACATAATTCTAAAAGTTTATATATTTCACTTTTCCATATCCAGACACAAATATAAATATTTTAAATGTATTTAAGTCCATTATTCTCAAAGACCCAATCCATTTATTCATTTGTTAGTATTGTTAATAGATGAATATTAGATATTAGACTAAAGAAAATCTTTATAACAATTCCCTCTCAAAATGATTGATAAAACAATCTCCAATCATTTTCTATCTACATTAATTTCCAAGCGCATCACATTTGTATCCAAACATCAGTAGATCTTAAGATAATTGACTTGAATATATGCTCAATTCTAATTCCACATAAGGAAAAGTGATTTCAGAAAACCTTTTGCTTCATATACCATAAAAATATTATTTATTTTTTTACCTTATTAATTTATTTTTCTTTTACCATAAAATCAATCCCCTTACAATTCCTAAATTCATGAATGTAACATTGTTGTACTTTAAAGTATGAATATCATTTCAGAAATATATGTTTCATATTTTCCCTCCAAATTATGTTTAGCATATTTAACTATAACCATACAACCTTTCAAATAACCTTGTCAAAATTTAAACATAAAATATGTTTTTAACTTCAATTTGTTCATATATGTGAGATGATTTTAAGGCCTCATGCCCATGGACGTTTTTACAGCCGCGTTTTTTAGAGCTTAAAAACGCCTGTCCATTATTGTATAAATTTTTCGACCGTATTTTTTTCGAAAAAAACCCCAAAAACGCCGGAGCTCAAAAACGCAATCGCGGCGTGTTTGCGCTTTTTCGAGCGTTTTTAACGCTTCACGTTTTTTTAGGCCTAACGCCGACGCCGGGGAACGCACTGGTCCTGTTTTTTTTTACAGCTTAAAAACGTCTATGCTATTTGCAGCTCAAAAACGCCTAGGTGGGCATGAAGCTATAGACTAACATGGACAAGCGTTTTTAAGCTGTAAAAAACGCTCAAAAACGCGGCTGTAAAAACGTCCGTGGGCATGAGGCCTAAACCTAAATGCATATTACAATGTAAAGTTAATCCTAACTTGTTTATGTACATTTAAGAAAAATGTACTGCATCTTAATTAACACCAGATGTTCCTACTAACTAGACTCTATTGTAAAAAAGTTTAACCCTTTCAACTCTGAAAGAACACTACAAGTGTTTATAAAAATTGATGTGTAAAAAATATCTCCTCTTGATATGAAAAACATATCTTGTCACATAAAAAGTTGATATATAAAAACTGCAATATATCTGATGGATAAAATTATATCATCAGTCATCAAAAATCAAAAGTCAATTGTTTTTATAAGTTTCTCTCTCATTAGAGGTATTGAGATTCTTCTTTCTTTTTTCTTCCTCCTGTACTCCTGTAAAGTTGGAAAACGTTATTGAACATAGAAAGACAACAATAATTGTGACAAATTAATCTCTTATGTCATCTTCTCCCAGAACTATACTCTTTAGCTTCAAGGGCTTGTTTTCATCTGGAAGGTCTAGAAATATAAAATGTCTCTTCTTTTGGTGACTTATAAGTCAGATCCTGTAAAAGAATGCAGCATCAATTTTTTGAATGAAAAAATACATTTTATATATCATAATCCTAATATTTTATCATGACATGAAAAACATATTTTGATAATAACATTTCTAGTTACCTTACTTTACTTTATTTTTTAGACTAACCTATACTTCTTATACTATTTCCTATACTTCTTATACTATTTGTTTTCAATCAACCCGGAGGACTGAAATGAAGTATATCCATTCACTTCTGCCCTATAAATTTCAGAGTAATTTGTGCTGTACTGTAATTTGTATCTTCCAATTCAGCATTTTCTGTAGAATTTTGGCTGAATGACATTCTTTGAGTAACACATTGAAAACCTGCTTAATGAATCTTGATATCATCAACAAATACTGGCTTAAAGCCTCCCTCAGCAGTTTTAAAAACATCATTTTGTACACATTGCTGAAAATGTTCTGTTATCAAATCTACCTGTATAGATTTAGATTGTAAAGTTTTAACAAATGGGCAATATCTGCCATATAATTCTCCTGAATTAATTCTCTCTAAAATAATATTTAGTGATAGATCAGATGTCTGTGATATGATCTTACTAAATTTCACAATCTTTTCTGTTACTTTAACTGCAAAATAAACACTTAACAGTTTCTTAGTATGTGCATTAAAGGTCTTTTCCATATTTGTCAAACCTCTGGAGAAAAATCCTATTATTTTCTGATTACCTTTTTTTAATTGAGACAAAGTAACTGAAATCGAATTCTCTGATATATCAGTGGGCAATGCAACAGACATAGACAAGCCAACTTCAATTGTACTCAATGAATGAGAATTCTGCACATCCCTTTTCAACATTTCAAAGGCATCTGTCTGGGGTTGACCCCATTTATCAAACACACCATCTTTTTGTCTCAACAAATCAAATATGGTTTAACTTTATCATTATACTTCTGTAAAAACCCTTTACAACACTTTATTTCGTTCAAAAATTGATGTAATGCCTTGTAAAATGTTGGAACTAGAAAAGCAGAAACGTTTCTAACTTTTTACTGTGACAATTTTCTCTGTCCATGACTAATTTGCATATGCATAAATATTACCTGATTCTTCATCAATTGAACTAGCTCCGTATTCAGTTTCAGCCCTGCTATTTGTAACTAGTGATGAGCCGAACACCCCCGGGTTCGGTTCGCACCAGAACCCGCGAACGGACCGAAAGTTCGCACAAACTTTAGAACCCTATTAAATACAATGGATGCGAACGTTCGAAATCTAAAGTGCTAATTATAACGACTATTATGCATGTTATTGTCCTAAAAAGGGTTTGGGAACCCGGTTCTGCACCAGGGGACATGTATCAATGCAAAAATAAGTTTTAAAAACGGCCGTTTTTCTGGAGCAGTCATTTTAATGATGCATAAAGTGAAAAAAAAAAGTCAAATATTCCTTTAAATATCGTACCTGGGGGGTGTCTAAAGTATGCCTGTGAAGTGCCCTTTTTTTCCGTGTTTAGAACTGTCCCTGCACAAAATTAAATTTCTAAAGGAAAAAAAGCCATTTAAAACTGCTTGCGGCTTTAATGTAATGTCTGGTCCCGGTAATATGGATGAAAATCTTTAAGAAAAATGGCATTGCTACCCCATCCCACACCCCTCCCCTACCCCAGCCCATTACCAGCCCCTTTGGGTCTTGTATGGATATTAAGAGGAACCCCGCACACAAAATAAAAAAGGCCCTATATACTCTGAACAGCCGTATACAGGCGGTGCATACAAGACAGGGACTGTAGGTTTGTTCTTATGTAGAATCTGTTTGTAATTTTGAACAGGTACATTGTTTAAGTGTAGCTCCAGGCAAAAAATCTATTTTTAAGCTTTTTGGAAAACATAGGGAAGGGTTATCACCCCTGTAACATTTGTTTTGCTGTCTGTGCAGTGTGCACCTGTTCAGAACAGTTCACCTCACTTTCTGTCCTAATGACAAATGTTTTTTGAAAATTTGGGTTTTTTATTGAAACAAGAATTGGTGATAAAGCATCAGTGGAGAGGAGACACTTTTTTTTCCCATATTAACTCTTACAGGAGAGAATTTGCCTTCCTAGGGGTAGATTTCCTCTCACTTCCTGTTGTATCCTTCCGTTTGCAAGGAGGAGTCGTTTGTAAGTTGGATGTTTGAAAGTAGGGGCCTGCCGTATATACTCAGCTGAAATTTGCCCCTTACATGTTGGTGTTGCCACAACACTGTGAGCCCTCACAGTTACTCTTGGTGGGTGCATGAATGGGCCCTGCTGTGAATTATTAGATCAAGAATTGTAATTGCATGCCCCTGTTGAACAGGGGCTGAAAAATTGGGCCTTTGGTGGTGGTGGTGGTGGTGGTGGTGTTGTCACAACACTGTAAGCCCTCACAGTTAGTCTTGGTGGGCGCAGGAATGGGCCCTGCTGTGAATTATTAGATCAAGAATTGTAATTACATGCCCCTGTTAAACAGGGGCAGAAAAATTGAGCCTTAGGCACTGGTGCCACAACACTGCAACCCCTCACAGATACTGTACTTGGAGCACAGCAATGAGCCCTGTTGCAAAGTATTGCATCAAAAATTGTAATTACACGCCCCTGTTAAACAGGGGCTGAAAAATTGGGCCTTAGCCACTGGTGCTGGTGCCACGACACTGCAACCTCTCCCAGATACTCTAGTTGGAGTGCAGGAATGAGCCCTGCTGCAAAGTATTGCATAAAAAATTGTAATTACATGCCCCTGTTAAACAGGGGCATAAAAATTGGGCCTTAGGCACTGGTGCCACAACACTGCAACCCCTCACAGATACTGTACTTGGAGCACAGCAATGAGCCCTGTTGCAAAGTATTGCATCAAAAATTGTAATTACACGCCCCTGTTAAACAGGGGCTGAAAAATTGGGCCTTAGCCACTGGTGCTGGTGCCACGACACTGCAACCACTCCCAGATACTCTAGTTGGAGTGCAGGAATGAGCCCTGCTGCAAAGCATTACATAAAAAATTGTAATAACACACCCCTGTTAAACAGGGGCTGAAAAATTGGGCCTTAGCCACTGGTGGCGGCACCCAGAAACAAAAATGTTCTTCCAAGCTATCATCGTCAATCGGATCATTGAGGAGGAGGAGGATAGTCAGTCAACATAACAGGACAGTCTCTCAGCATCAGCATCAGTCTTGAAGGGATGTGACATTTGAAAATAAATTAGTCTGTTATATCAGCTTCAGGTGTTTGGTAGCTGGTGGTGATCCAAGACTGGTTCATCTTTATGAAGGTCAGTCGATCAACAGAGTCGGTGGACAGGCGCACCCTGTGATCCGTGACAAATCCTCCAGCAGTACTGAATGTGCGTTCTGAAAGAACGCTGGATGCAGGACAGGCCATTAGCTCAATTGCATACTGTGCAAGCTCTGGCCAGTGATCCATCCTCAAGACCCAGTAAGCCAGAGGATTTTCGGTGGGGAAGGTGTCCAAGTCTGACCTTGCCCCTAGGTATTCCTGCACCATGTATATCAGACGCTGGCGATGGTTGCTGGAACCGATCAAACCTTGGGGCTGCGGACTAAAGAATTGTCTGAACGCTTCGGTCAGACGGCCACCTTCCCCACCGCTCCTTCTTTGACTGACCGAAGCCTCAGCAACTCGTTGTCCAGGACCAGGAGTTTGTAACCTCCCAGTCTCTGGGAACGCGTTGCACAGACCTTTCTGCAAGGCCTCCCGGAGTTGTCTCATCCTCTGCTCCCTCTGCGACGGTAAGATAAGGTCCGCAACCTTACCCTTGTACCGTGGATCAAGGAGAGTGGCCAGCCAGTAATGGTCCCTCTCCTTGATCCGAAGAATACGAGGATACTTCCGCAGACTTTGCAGGATCAGGGAGGCCATGCAGCGTAGGTTAGCTGAGGCATTCGGTCTGGAGTCCTCTGGGTCATGATCCGCAGCCACCTCCTCCCAGCCACGTACAAGTCCACTGGTTTCTTGGGACTGTAAATCATCCCTAAAAGACTGCTGCTGATGATGCTGAGTGCCAGGCTCCACCTCCATGCTGACATAATCCTCCTCCTCCTCCTCCTCCTCTTCTTCCTGTGCGATGGGTGGGACAGAAGGAACACTGTCTGGGTAAAGGGGGCCTTGAGAGGCAAGGAAGTCCTCCTCTTCCTGCCTCTGTTCTGCCTCAAGTGCCCTGTCCATTATTCCACGCAGCGTATGTTCCAACAGGTGGACAAGAGGTACAGTGTCACTGATGCATGCACTGTCACTGCTCACCATCCTCGTGGCCTCCTCAAATGGTGCCAGGACAGTGCATGCATCCCTGATCATGCCCCACTGGCGTGGTGAAAAAACCCCGAGCTCCCCTGACCCTGTCCTGGTGCCGTAGTCGCACAGGTACTCATTGATGGCCCTCTGCTACGTTGAGTTCCACCTGGTGGGCATGTCACATATAAGGCGGTTCTTGGGCAGGTTCAACTCCTTTTGCAGCTCAGCCAGGCGAGCACTGGCATTATAAGATCTGCGGAAATGCACACAGACTTTCCTGGCCTGCCTCAGGACATCCTGTAAGCCCGGGTACCTGCCCAAGAACCGCTGCACCACCAGGTTAAGGACGTGAGCCACACAGGGCACATGGGTCAGTTGTCCCTGTCGGAGAGCAGAGAGGAGGTTGGTGCCATTGTCGCAAACTACCATTCCTGGCTTAAGCTGGCGTGGCGTCAACCACCCCTGCAGAGCAGACAGAACCTCTGCCCCAGTGTGGCTCCTGTCCCCCAAACACACCAGCGCAAGCACGGCATGGCATCTTTTTGCCTGCGTACTTGCGTAGCCCCTTGAACGCCTACGGAGCACCGCTGGTTCCGAGGACAAAGCACAGGAAGAGGCCACGGAGGAAGAAGAAGAGGAGGGGGTGGAGGACAGAGGTGTGTCACAACCAGTAGTAGCATTTTGGAGGCGTGGCGGTGGAACAACCTCCAACACTACTGCACCTTGTCCTGCATCCTTCCCAGCTGCCAAAAGAGTGACCCAATGGGCCGTGAAAGAAAGGTAACGTCCCTGTCCATGCCTGCTGGACCATGAGACAGCGGTAATATGCACCTTACCGCTGACCGCCCTGTCCAGCGAGGCCAAGACATTGCCTTCCACATGCCGGTAGAGAGCCGGAATCGCCTTCCGTGAGAAAAAGTGGCGTTTGGGAACCTGCCACTGAGGAACCGCACATTGCACAAACTCATGGAAGGGGGCCGGGTCTACCAACTGAAAAGGCAGCAGTTGAAGTGCTAGCAATTTAGCCAAGCTAGCATTCAACCGCTGGGCATGTGGATGGCTGGGAGTGAACTTCTTTCGACGGTCCAGCAGCTGGGGCAGGGAAATTTGCCTGCTAGAATTGGACGTTGGTGTACTGCTAGCAGAGTGCATGCAAGTACTTGGCTGTGACACACCTAATTCTACACCTTCATTCCTCTCAGAGCAGGTTTCAGAGAGGACTGAAGGTATAGTGGGGTTGGAGATCCCAGCTGATGCGGTGCAAGAAGAGGTCAGCTTTGTTCTTTGGTGTGGGTCTTTAAGGTAGGCTTGCCAACGAGCTGCATGGCAGGTCAACATATGTCTGGTCAAGCATGTGGTGCCCAAGCGGGTGATGTTTTGGCCACGCGATATACGCTTGAGACATATGTTGCAAACAGCAGCTGTGCGATCTGATGCACTCGACTCAAAAAAGGCCCACACCAAAGAACTTTTTGAATAACGGGCTGAGGCAGCGCCCTGCACAGGCGGAGCTCTGCGGTGTGATTCCGTCGGTGTGCTGCCCTTACGCTGGCCCCCCGAGGGCATCCTGCCTCGTTGGAGATGTGCCTCCTCCTCATCCTCCTCCTCCTCCTCTCTCCTATTAGGCACCCACGTGGAGTCAGTGACCTCATCATCCCCTCCCTCCTCATCACTGGAGCCAATCTGGCAGTATGCTGCAGCTGCTGGAACATGACTGCCAGATTGGTGTCCTTCTTGAGCATCCCCTCTCTCTGCTCTCACGCTACTGCCTTCCTCTAGCTGGGTATCATCATCAGACCCTTCGAAACGCTGGGCATCCTCCTGGAGCATGTACCCAACACTGTGCTCAAACAGTTCGGGGGACTCCTCAGGAGGACATGGTTGGTCTAGGGAAGGAGTGACTGATGATGACATTGATACCAGGGAAGAGGACGCTTTGGCAGCTGCTTTGCCAGTACTCTGAGCCTGGGTGAGAGAGGATGAGGAGGATGAGGAGGGCTTGGTCATCCACTCTACCAAGTCTTCGGCATGATGCGGCTCAACACGTTCAGCTGCCGAAAAGAAGGACAAGCGTGTCCCATGGCCACATGCTGATGGCGATGCACCGCGTCCACGACCAGCACTGTTGTCTCTAGACACAGAGCTTGCTTGCCCTCTTTTTTTGGCTCCTGACTGTCTGCCTCTCCTTGTTTGCCTTCCAGACATTCTAATGGCCTGCAGGGAAATGGGAAAAGCAGCAATACAGGCTAAGTTAAGGTGTAATATGGTCAGGAGGCACACTCCGCCCGCTGTAAGTGCCGCAAAATCCTGTTGGTGTAACACACCAGGAAAAAGCAGCAATACAGGGTAAGTTAAGGTGTAATATGGTCAGGAGGCACACTCCACCCGCTGTAAGTGCCGCAAAATCCTGTTGGTGTAACACACCAGGAAAAAGCAGCAATACAGGCTAAGTTAAGGTGTAATATGGTCAGGAGGTACACTCCGCCCTCTGTAAGTGCTGCAAAATCCTGTTGGTGTAACACACCAGGAAAAAGCAGCAATACAGGCTAAGTTAAGGTGTAATATGGTCAGGAGGCACACTCTGCCCGCTGTAAGTGCCGCAAAATCCTGTCGGTGTAACACACCAGGAAAAAGCAGCAATACAGGCTAAGTTAAGGTGTAATATGGTCAGGAGGCACACTCCGCCCGCTGTAAGTGCCGCAAAATCCTGTTGGTGTAACACACCAGGAAAAAGCAGCAATACAGGCTAAGTTAAGGTGTAATATGGTCAGGAGGTACACTCCGCCTGCTGTAAGTGCCGCAAAACCCTGTTGGTGTAACACACCAGGAAAAAGCAGCAATACAGGCTAAGTTAAGGTGTAATATGGTCAGGAGGCACACTCCGCCCCCTGTAAGTGCCGCAAAATCCTGTTGGTGTAACACACCAGGAAAAAGCAGCAATACAGGCTAAGTTAAGGTGTAATATGGTCGGTAGGTACACTCCGCCCGCTGTAAGTGCCGCAAAATCCTGTTGGTGTTACACACCAGGAAAAAGCAGCAATACAGGCTAAGTTAAGGTGTAATATGGTCAGGAGGCACACTTCGCCCGCTGTAAGTGCCGCAAAATCCTGTTGGTGTAACACACCAGGAAAAAGCAGCAATACAGGCTAAGTTAAGGTGTAATATGGTCAGGAGGCACACTCCGCCCGCTGTAAGTGCCGCAAAATCCTGTTGGTGCAACACACCAGGAAAAAGCAGCAATACAGGCTAAGTTAAGGTGTAAAATGGTCAGGAGGTACACTCCGCCCGCTGTAAGTGCCGCAAAATCCTGTTGGTGTAACACACCAGGAAAAAGCAGCAATACGGGCTAACTTCAGGTGTATAATGTGCAGGAGGCTTAGCAACAATGACACTGACACTGTCCCCTGCCTATCCTTCTCTCTCCCTGCACACAAGGTTTATCAAAGTATATGACACTGACACTCTCCCTGCCTATCCTTCTCTCTCCCTACACACAAGGTTTAGCAAAGAATATGACACTGACACTCTCCCTGCCTATCCTTCTCTGTCCCTACACACAAGGTTTAGCAAAGAATAGATTTGACAAGATTTGACACTGTCCCTGCCTATCCTTCACTTTCCCTGCTCCGGAACACACTACACAAGGCCGCCGCGCTGGCGGCCTTTTATAGTGTGGGGCGTGTACTAAACCCCCTCAGCTATAATTGGCCACAGGCATCCTGCCTGTGGCCAATCATTGCTCTCCTCGCTGCCGGCGCTGTGATTGGCCAAGCATGCAGGGTCACAGTGCATGCTTGGCCAATCACAGCACCGGGATTACACTGCGATGGCGCAGTGTATTGTGGGCCGTTCGCGTCACTCGAATTTGGCGCGAACAGCCCAAATCGTTCGTTGTTCGCCGAACGCGCGAACAGCCGATGTTCGAGTCGAACCTATGTTCGACTCGAACACCGAGCTCATCCCTATTTGTAACAGAGTAAATAACTCTGACAAAAGAATGATATGCTCTTCTATACTTTGTGTAGTCAGCAAAAACTTGTCCACATGCTGAAAAATACATTCTGGTCTAGAGAATTTTGATAATACTTACTGCAAACTCTCATGTACTATGCCATCACTAATGTCCAATCCTGGAATTAATCTAGCGAATGCATAGGTTTCTTTATTAAAGCTGAAGGCAAGTTATTGGCCCCATGCACACAGGGCGTCATAAAAACGAGCTCCAAAGCTGTTTCTTGACGCCAGGAAAAAAACGCGCCTCAAGCCACGTTTTGCATTGGTGTCATAGCGCGTTTAGGCGCGTTTGGGCGCGTTTGGGCGCGTCAGCGCTAACCAGCATTTTTTAACTAAACACAGCTTTTTACATAAATTCACTCCCATATTACCCAGAATTCCATAAAATATGTGAAATATCACATGCTTTCTAAAAACACTACATAGCAAACATATCTTGAAATAAAAAAATTACATCTGTCATTTTTGGCTGAATTGCTCAGCTGGGACCAGTCTGGTGTGAGCGCCATTGCAATTTCATTCTATATCTTTGTTTTACGCAGGCGGTCGTCATGTAATGGATGCGCTAAATCCCAAAGTTCGGGATTGGCTTCAATGGCTGAAATCAGCTCGATCTGAGGAACATCAGCAGACATGCTTCTTCTCTTCTTCCACACTTCTCAAAAGGAGCAAAGGTCTCTTGGGTAATGTGGGCATGTATTTCCTGTTTTCCATGTGATTACAGTCACCAATCAAATTTTTTCTGTATTTCTTGGTTTTCAGGTCATTACAGTGACCAATCACATTTAAAAAAAAAAAAAAACGCTTGACGCTGCTAGACGCGCGTTATGACGCAATTAGGCGTGTTTAGTAGTGTCAGGCGTTTTTGCAGCTTGATGCTGGAGCTCCAGAACGCACTGGTCCTGGTTTTTTTTTGGAGCTGTAAAACGCCTATGCCACTTGGAGCTCCTAAAAGCTCTATGTGTGCATGAGACAATAGAATAACATGGAAGGGCGTTTTGCAGCTGCAAAAAAAAAAACGCCTGATGCTGCTAACAGCATCTGCAAAAACACCCTGTGTGCATGGGGCCTATATTGACAGCTTTTAGTTAATGGTACTGAAAAATGACTGTTGGCGATTTCCAGTACAGAAAATACTTTGGCCTTGGCACCCATGTGTGACATTAAATTTAAATCAGGAATAATAGGTGTGTTATTTGTAATGCATTTATTCAGTGCTCTTACATCAACTGATAAAATATACTCATCATCATTCTTGATAGGCCAAATGCAATTATTTACCACAGATAGTGCTTTCTTTAATATTCCTTGTTGTAAAAATTATTGTACAATGTCAGAAACTGGACCTATTGATTCTTGTGGCAACTTATTTTGACTTTTAAGCCCCATACACACTATCAGTTTTCTTGCAGGTTTTTCTCTTCAGGTTTACCAAAACCATGTAGTGCAAGGGCCTGCCTGATTGCATACGAATTGAAACTCTTAAGGTTTGACCTCATATTAGATGGTTTTGGTAAACCTGAAGAGAAAAACCTGCAAGAAAACTGATAGTGTGTATGGGGCTTAAGGTTTAGGGTCTTTTCCTTCGATTTCAATTTCAATATCTTTAAACAAACCTGTATCAATTTTGGTCTGACTCCAAAGACTTTTATGTGTTTGAACCAGTTTTTTCAATACAAGATTGTGTAGCGGGGATCTCCTTTAAGGATCCAGGACTACGATACCCAGAACCCCGTTCAGCACCCAAGGTGCATTGCCAACCGCAGAGAATCATGGGGTGGGCTATAAAGGTGAAGCGGAGGCGGAGCTCTGCCTCTTTGGACGCCGCCCTTCTAGCAAGAGGATTCCCTGTGTGGACTTGCTGCTGGTGCAAGGCCTGAAGCCTGGGCCTTGCGCACTTCCAAAGAGCCTTCCACTCCACTGCGGAGCCTGTGTGGCACCTGATCTCCATTCGTTTCTCACTGACATCAGGAGGACCGAAGACCCGGCTATCGCAGACCCTGTGTGCGGATACACAGCAGTGGAAGTTACGGACGGGGACTAAGTCCGGTGTGGTGAGAGAGCACTTGCTCAAAGTTATAGCCAAGTACTTTGTTTAGGCCTAATGACTGCCTTGGCCCTTAGTGCTAAATCAACTATCCTAGCAGGAGACTATTTTCAGAACTGAGTTTGATAGTCTCCTGGGAGTTGTTACCTTGCTGAGATACTATCCCGTTGGATTACAATTAATGTTCCTGATGTGCACCACCGTGTTCCTTGCATGCGAAGATTCTTCACCCTAAGACTATACCTTACTTTAAGTCAGGCCTGACTGGGTAGCGTAGAACATTATTGGGCGCCATATTGCTCACGGGGAGGATAGCTGCAGCGTGGTGTGCTAGTATATTTTATACAGTGAAAGCTAAGTGTCACTAATATTGCAGGGCTCTGCATGTGTTATTATGTACTGTGCTTCTACCTAACTTTTATACAAAAGTAAAGTTGCTATAGTTAAGTACTCCGGTATCAGTGTCAATTACTATACTTTATCACTGTTTGTTTTTTTGTGGGACTGTGTCATAGACAATCGCAGAGACATTACTAGTCTATCATTCCCTAGACTAACTGTGCCAGAGGAGGGTCGAGTAGATTGCCGGGGGTTGGCAGTGCTGTGTACAGGGCCCGAAACAATATCAGCGGCTCTCTTAAGTTGGGGGTATCGCTACACGTGGGGGCTCAGAGTCCGGGATTCTGTACACGGCAATCAAACACGCCAAAGGTATCGGCATGGACCCACTAGAAGTGAAAGCGTGATGCGAGGCAGTCAAGGCCAGCCCAGACATGTTAGTGGTCCTCAGTCTCCCGGGAGAAGAATGGCCGACGGATGCGGTGGAGCGACTCTTAGTGTCGTTATCCCCGAATCGAGAGTCATGGGTGATAGACATGAGGTCGGATCCAGAAACCTTGTTCAAGTATGCACTGATAGAATGGAGGGAAGGAATACCCGGGAATTTTAGAGGTCGAAGTGTGCAGACGGCAGATAACAAGACCTATGGTTTGGCGCATGCAGTGACCGCGAAGAAGGAGTCACCCCCGCCATCCCCGCCGGGGTCACCACTAGGGGCATCCCATACAGCATAGAAGCGCAAGGGGACGACACCTCCGGTGACACCCCTGACTACTATAGGGCCGGAACTTTTAAATGCCCTAGGGGAATCTGCTCACTAAGTGTCAGAAAACCAACACAGTGCACATAGAGGCTAGTTACCGAAAGCTAAGGATCTTTTCAGGGAAGCTACCTGTCCCTGAAAAGGGAGGAAGACTTTGACACCTGGATTGAGCAGGCATTACTAGCAGTAGAGGCATGGGAGGTGCCTGAAGCGCAGAAGAAGCAGCGCGTGATTGAGAGTTTGAAAGGCGCGGTTGCTGAAGCTGTAAAGAGTCTCCGGTTTAGCAATGCTGCTTGCACGGCTTACGATTACTTGGCCATGCTGCAGGAAGAGTTTGGTCAGTTGGAGAAGGTGACAGAACTGGTGTATCAGTTTGAACACACCTTTCAGCAACCAGGAGAAAAGCTATTGGAGTATGTGAGAAGATTGAATAGGATGCTTTGCCAAATCGTGCTGAAAAAGGGAATGGTGCCCCAAGCCATAGATGCGGCGAGGATGAAGCAGATCCTAAAGGGAGCACTACGTTCAGATCTGGTCTGGCTCCACCTGAAAACCTCTGGAGGAGGTATGTCATTGAATTACCCTGATCTAGTGAAGATCATCAGAGATGAAGAGGCTCTACTAAAAGATCAGCAAGCCATCAAGACACACACCTCTTCTACACCTGTAATGGTCAGATCAGCCATGACCCCTGAAAGAGACTTAGAAGTAGATACTGGAGATGCTGACCTCTTTGATGACAAAGGATCCAAGGGTCCCAGAGAAAGAGGGACCGAAGAAGGAGTTGTTCCCAGATACCTCAGCACCTGCTCCCTTACAGGATTTGGGGGATGCGATTTGCTACAACTGTGGAGGAGTTGGTCATATTGGAAAAGTATGTCCCAGTCCAAAGAAAAAGAAAGTTAATAATCGCAAGCCGGCGGAAAACTCCAGAGGGCCCCGGTGAAGGAGTCAACCGGGTGCCCGCTATCTCCAGTAAGCTCCATTGGATCAAAGTTTAATGAGAAGTTCAGCAAGAAAGGGGGCAAACCCCCTCCAAAAAGGAATAATGTCCCTCAGCGGGAGTATACACCTAAAAAAAAGGGAGATATCAATGCATACCAAGCCCAAGAGGGATTGAAGTCAAGAGAAAAATGGAATAAGAAAAGTCCTAAGGGAAAACGCAGGGATCAAAGGAAAGAGCCCCCCTAGAAACCATTCCCCGAAAAGCTGGTAGGACCCTCTCCACTAGTACCCATTCAAGTGGAGGGAGTCTACACAAGAGCAATCCTAGATACTGGGGCACAAGTGACCCTACTATATAGGGACTTTTATGATAAACATCTGCCCATCCAAAAACTCGAAGACTTGGAGATATGGGGGATCGGAACACAGAGTTTCCCCTACGATGGCTACTTACCAGTGAAGTTGTCCTTTGACCCTTCAGTGGCCGGGAAGGCTGAAGTAATTGATACTCTGGCAGTGGTCTGCCCTCGACCACCCGGAGCCAACAAAAGTTCCCTTATAATCGGGACCAATACGGACCTGGTCAGGAGGCTCCTGGCACACAAGGGAAGAACCCTACAGCCAATAGAATCCATCCGATGCTGAAGCTAGCCTACCAGCGACTAGTCTTGGAGCAGAAGGCCCCAGAAGAGGGGGTAGGGAAAGTCTGGAGGTTAGGGAAGAACGGGATAGTGCTACAGCCCGGTGAGGTAACCTGTCTCAGAGCCACAGTGAAGCTTACCTGGGAGCAACCTGGGCCCTTTGTCGTGTTGGAACCAGATCCTCGGGAGAAACCTTCAGGTCTAGAAGTGATCCCTGAAGTGGTCCCACTAAGAGCTTTAAAGAAGGCACACTGTAAGGTGCCGGTGAGCATCAGAAACACCACTGATGCCCCCATGAAGATCCCAGCCAGGATGCTGCTGGGCCAGGTGAGCCAAGCTGCCCCAGTTGTCTTGTCAGATGTGGAGAAGACAGAGGGAGAAAGCACAACATGGGAGAAACTCTGCATGGAAAACCCGAACCTGCCAAGGGCCTGGAAGGAATGGGCGAGGGCCCAGTTGACCAGATGGAGGAAGATCTTCTTCAAAGATAAGTTTGATGTGGGGTGTGCGAAGAGTGCCACCCATCGAATCCGCCTCCAGGAAGACAAGCCTTTCAGAGAGAGGGTCAGGCGGGTTCCCCTAGCCGATCTAGAAGATTTGAGAGAACAGCTCGCCGAGCTCAAGCGAACCGGTGTTATCCGGGAGTCCAGAAGCCCCTATGCCTCTCCGATCATGGAGGTCAGGAAAAAGAATGGGTCACTGTGGCTATGTATAGATTACAGGACCCTCAACAGGAGAACGATACCCAACCAGTATACCACCCCGAGGATAGAGGATGCCCTACAGAGTTTGTCTGGAGCTAGGTGGTTCAGCGTCATGGACCTTAAGAGCGGATACTACCAGATCCCAATGCATCCGGAAGATAAGGAGAAGACAGCCTTCATAACAACTGTGGGGTTCTTCGAATTTGACCGGATGCCCCAAGGCCTGTCTGGAGCCTGTGCCACTTTTCAGCGCCTGATGGAGAAAACCGTGGGAGACATGAACCTCATCAAAGTCCTAGTGTACCTAGATGATATCATTGTCTTTGGGAAAACTCTAGAGGAGCATGAAGAGAGACTGGAAAAAGTCTTGAAAAGACTCAGTGACTAGGGACTCAAGCTTTCACCAGAGAAATGCCAGTTTTACCAGTCGTCAGTCCACTACCTGGGACACATAGTGTCCGAAGAGGGGGTAGCCACAGACCCCGAGAAGCTGGAGGCAGTCACCTCCTGGCCACGGCCCACCATTGTGACGGAACTCAGGTCCTTCTTGGGATTCTGCTCATACTACCGGAGGTTCGTATAAGGGTTTGCACGAATTGCCAGACCCCTAAACGAACTGTTGAAGACAGAGGGAGAAGAGGATGACTTGAGCCCGAGGAAGCCGGGAGAGTCGGTTGAAAATCAGTGGAATGGGAAGTGTGAAGAGGCCTTCCACCTGCTGAAGAAAAGCTTAACCACTGCCCCTGTCTTGGCCTATGCAGACACAAAAAAGCCATATGAACTCCATGTGGACGCCAGTCACGATGGTCTGGGAGGGGTGCTTTACCAGGAGCATGAAGGGCAACTACGCCCCGTTGCCTACGTGAGCAGAAGCTTAACCCCAGCTGACAAGAACTATCCTACCCACAAGTTGGAGTTCTTAGCCCTCAAGTGGGCTGTGGTAGATAAATTAAAAGACTACCTGTATGGAGCAGAATTTATCGTGAAAACTGATAACAACCCCCTCGCTTATCTCTTCACCACGGCAAAGCTGGATGCCACTGGCCACCGATGGCTGGCTGCGCTCTCTGGATTCAATTTCAGCCTGAAATACAGACCTGGGGCTGGAAACCGAGATGCGGATGCCCTGTCCAGAAGGTCTCATACTCCCACCGGCAGTACAGAAGACTGGACTCAAGTGACGCCAGATGGGGTGCGAGCTCTCTGTCAAGGAGCTGAACTCCAAGCCAGTGGTGGATCCAGAGCAGAGGAGATAGGAGTCACAGTAGTAGGAGTACCCAAACAATACTGTGGTGTGACTCAAATAGAAGAAGATGACTTGCAAAAGCTGTCCAAGAAGGAACTGAGATGTGACCAATTAGAAGACCCCCTGGGGAAACTGGTCCTGGAAGCCCTGGAAGATCAAGATCCAGACAAACTTCTACATCATCCTTCGAAGGAGGCCCGCCTGCTGCGGAAAGAGTGGGACAGGCTACAGGTACATCAAGGGGTGGTCTACCGAAGGGGCCCCTCTGATGACCTGGAGGACAAATGGCAACTATTTCTGCCCGAAAAGCACAGAGACTGTCTTAGTGGCCCTACACGATAACCATGGTCACCTGGGAGCTGAAAGAACCTTTCAACTTATCAGGGGTCGGTTCTACTGGCCTTGTATGAGGGCTGAAGTGGAGGCATACTGCCACTCCTGTGTACGCTGCATCCAACGAATGACTCTACCCCATCAAGCTGCCCCAATGGGCCACCTACAAAGTCAAGGTCCATTGGATTTGGTATGCATTGATTTTCTCTGCCTTGAACCCGACTTGAGTGGACTAGGAAATGTTCTGGTGGTAACCGATCATTTCACTCAGTATGCCCAGGCCTTCCCAACCAAAGACCAAAAGGCTTCCACCGTGGCCAAAGTACCAATGGAGAAATACTTTGTGCACTACAGGCTACCGCAACGCCTTCACTCGGATCAAGGGAGGGACTTTGAGAGTCGGCTGATCCGGAAACTCTTGGACTCCTTAGGGATCAAGAAGACCCGGACCACTCCTTACCATCCACAAGGGGATGCGCAACCGTAGAGGTTCAACAGAACCCTACTAAACATGCTAGGGACTCTAAGCAGCGATAAAAAACAGCACTGGAGTAAGCACATAGCAGCAATTGTGCATGCTTATAATAGTACAACAAGTGATGCCACAGGATGCTCTCCCTATAGACTTATGTTTGGAAGAGAGGCAAGACTACCCATAGACCTGGCCTTTGGCACCTCTATAGATCACACCTCAGCCACATCTCACAAGGGATACGTGGATAGGCTGAGGCAAAGTTTGAAGTTGGCCTATGAACAGGCCCAAGCAGCCTCGGATCGAAGGGGAGTTCGTAACAAACGAAACTTTGACTTGAGAGTTCGGATTCAGGATTTGCAACCTGGAGATAGAGTGCTGCTGCGAAACTTGGGGGTCCCTGGGAAGCATAAGCTGGCAGACAGATGGAGACCTGAACTCTATGTCATCTGCAAGAAGATACCTGGTCTACCAGTTTACCAATTGAAGCCGGAGGGAAAAGTGGGGCCACTGAAGACCTGGCACAGGAATCATCCACTTCCACTTGCTGAAGCAGTTCGGATACCTCCTGTAAAGGATTCCCCTGAGCCAACTTCCATCCTGGATACTCATAGGTCAAATACCCGATCTCAGACATCTCAATCTGGAGGAATGGATGTCTCTGAACCCAGCGAGGATGAGAGAGAGGAGCTTGAGTGGCTGTGGCCGTCCCATGGCCCTGTACTTTCTTCCATAGATCTCCCACCTTCTGAAAGCACCATAGACAGCACACTGAACGCAGAAGCCACAGAGTTTATCCCATCCAGCCCCCTGTCAGACACATGGGAAGATGCCTTTGATTCACCCCCTTCAGAGGATCCAAGAGAATCTATGTATTTTCCTGCATCTGAGCTGAATGCTCCAGAGACTATGGAGGCTTCTACGTCTGTTCCAGGAAAGGAACCTACCATGACTGAACCAGAGATTCCAAGGGAACAGAGAATGAAAAGAACCATACATCCTCCCCGGAAGTTGACTTACACCCAAATGGGGGAGAGTTCAGAGGACACTGTGATAACAGCCAGGAGGAGTGTAGAAAACCCTGACCCCTCCACTGTTCATTTGGTGGAGGGCAACCCCAACTCACCCTCTGGCACAGCTAGGCAGGTCACTTCTGACAATGTGACCTGTGGGCAGGGTAATTCCCCTCCTCATTTTTGGTGGAAACCTCCCCTGCCGACATCACTTACAGCTTTAACTGATGTTGTACGTACCTTTTGTTAGTACTGTCTTTGGGGACCAAAGAATCTAAGTGGGGGGAGTGTGTAGCAGGGATCTCCTTTAAGGATCCAGGACTACGACACCCAGAACCCCGTTCAGCACCCAAGGTGCATTGCCAACCGCAGAGACTCATGGGGTGGACTATAAAGGTGAAGCGGAGGCGGAGCTCTGCCTCTTTGGACGCCGCCCTTCTAGCAAGAGGATTCCCTGTGTGGACTTGCTGCTGGTGCATGGCCTGAAGCCTGGGCCTTGCGCACTTCCAAAGAGCCTTCCAAAGAGCTATCGCAGACCCTGTGTGCGGATACACAGCGGTGGAAGTTACGAACGGGGACTAAGTCCGGGGTGGTGAGAGAGCACTGGCTCAAAGTTATAGCCAAGTACTTTATTTAGGCCTATTGACTGCCTTGGCTCTTAGTGCTATATCAACTATCCTAGCAGGAGACTATTTCCAGAACTGAGTTTGATAGTCTCCTGGGAGTTGTTACCTTGCTGAGATACTATCCCGTTGGATTACAATTATTGTTCCTGATGTGCACCACCGTGTTCCTTGCATGCAAAGATTCTTCACCCTAAGACTATACCTTACTTTAAGTCAGGCCTGACTGGGTAGCGTAGAACATTATTGGGCGCCATATTGCTCACGGGGAGGATAGCTGCAGCGTGGTGTGCTAGTATATTTTATACAGTGAAAGCTAAGTGTCACTAATATTGCAGGGCTCTGCATGTGTTATTATGTACTGTGCTTCTACCTATCTTTTATACCAAAGTAAAGTTGCTATAGTTAAGTACTCCGGTATCAGTGTCAATTACTATACTTTATCACTGTTTGTTTTATTGTGGGACTGTGTCAATCGCAGAGACTTTACTAGTCTATCATTCCCTAGACTAACTGTGCCAGAGGAGGGTCGAGTAGATTGCCGGGGGTTGGCAGTGCTGTGTACAGGGCCAGAAACAATATCAGCAGCTCTCTTAAGTTGGGGGTATCGCTACAATTGTTTTTTGTATGTGGCCACTTATAATCTGAAGACATGTCAGCGACTGCTGTAGAAATATTTCCAACATTACTGTAAATGGACTGATCTATTAAAATTGGAGCAACATAATTTAATGTTGGAGAAGTTAACACTTCTTTTTTCCTTGATTTAGGCAATGGAAGTAATCCATTTCTCTCAATGTCAGCATTCTTTGTCTTATTGATTAAACTGTCCATAACAGTCAATATACTGATCTGTTTGACTCCTGAGGCATAAGGCAAGTCAATCGACTTTGGACAAGGATGAACAAATTGCTAAAATTTTTCCTCCTTTCCTAATTCCAAAGTTTGTCTTTGTGAATCTAATTTATATTTCAAACATTCTTTCTGTAAATGTCCATTTTCCTTACAATGAATATTTCCTGTTTCCTGTATTCTGTCTGTGACGTGTATCTCATCATATCTGGGTGTCGCCATACACGTGGGAACTCTGAGTTCACCATCTTTCTTTTGTGTGTCTAAACTCTGTCTACATGCTGCAACCCTATTCATTATTTTTGTTTCAAGCAAAACTTCAGGATCCTGGCCATATTCCCCTATGGACCGCTTAACTGGTACAACAGACTTCTGCTTAGAATAATCACTAACATTACTGTAGCTTGTCTCTGCTTTAGACTTTACATTATTCTGTAACTCAAACAACTGAATATCTTTTATTTGAATTGCACTTTGAAAATCATCTATTCGTTCAGTCAAAATCGAACAATTAGTACATAAACTATTGTCCTCTGTTTTCCCTGTTGTACAAATAACATTTCTTTCCGGAGCTTCTAAAATCATTGCATCAAAAACTTTAACAAGCTTAAACAAATCCTAATCTGTTTGCTGAATTTCTTAAAAGTAAATTTAGATTTTTGTATCTCAATATTAGCTTGTAAACATTAATTGAACAGGTAACACCATAATTCATCATCTTTAACACATTTTGACAGATTTTTGAATTCTAAATGACTCTCACTAGATAATTCATTAATAAAATCCATTACTTACCAATGTAGGACGACTTCTTTCATGTAATGCACTCTTTCCCTCTCAGGTTTCCGTTGCATCAGAGGGGAACGTGGTCACCCGCACATCACTGGGGAAGCCCGGGTTTCCCCTTTCGTCAGAGGGGGATGGGGTTACGTGACGGGTGGCCCCACCCTCAGCTACATAAGGGCTGTCACTGGCTGAAGCCACATCATTCCCGGGGTGTCTCCGGTGGAGACAGGATGCTTGCTGTTCCTCGCTGCGCTGGACATCATCATTGGAGCCTGAACCTGGAGAGGATATATCATCCATCGCTGGACCCCGGAGAGGAGAGATCATCTATCTATTATTTTTTTTTATTTTTAATAAAGGACTTTTCCCAACGGTGTCTGTGTGTTTTTTTACAATTTTTTTACACTTTCTTTGTGAAATTGTATGGGTACAATGTACCCCTTACCAATTCACATAGGGGGGGGCCGGGATCTGGGGATCCCCTTTGTTAAAGGGGTGGTCCAGATTCCGATAAGCCCCCCGCCCGCAGACCCCCACAACCATCGGGCAAGGGTTGTGGGGATGAGGCCCTTGTCCCCATCAACATGGGGACATGGTGCTTTTAGGGGTCACAGACCCCCAAATCATCCTCCCCATGTTGAGGACATGTGGCCTGGTACAGTTCAGGAGGGGGGCGCTCTCTCGTCCCCCCTCTTTTCCTGCGGCCTGCCAGGTTGCGTGCTCGGATAAAGGGTCTAGTATGGATTTTTGGGGGGAACTCCACGCCATTTTTTTTTTAATTTGGCGTGGAGTTCCCCCTAAAAATCCATACCAGACCTGAAGGGTCTGGTATGGATTTTTGGGGGGAACTCAGCGTCATTTTTTTTTAAATTTGACGCAGGGTTCCCCTTAATATCCACACCAGACCTGAAGGGCCTGGTAATTACATTTTGCGGGACTCCCACGCATTTTTTTTTTTTACCAATGACTTTTCTCTGTATTGCCGGGAGCCGACAATTCATTATAGCCGCGAGTGCTTTTAAATGACTTATTTTCCTTCAGAAATTACACTTTGTGCAGGGACAGTTCTAAGCACGGCAAACAAGCGCTACTTTACAGGCATACTATACACACCCCCTAGGTACGAAATTTAAAGGAATATTTCACTTTTATTGTTTCACTTTAAGCATTATTAAAATCACTGCTCCCGAAAAAACTGAAGTTTTTAAAACTTTTTTTTGCATTGATACATGTCCCCTGGGGCAGGACCCGGGTCCAAAAACACTTTTAACTTGCATATAAGCCTTTAAAATTAGCACTTTAGATTTCTCCCATAGACTTTTACAGGGTGTTCCGCAGCTTTTCGAATTTGCCGCGAACACCCCAAATTGTTCGCTGTTCGACGAACGGGCGAACAGGCAATGTCCGAGTCGAACATGAGTTCGACTCGAACTCGAAGCTCATCCCTATTCCAGAGCACAAGTAGTACATTTAAGCAGTGCGGCACAGCACACAAGTAATCAATTAGTACAGTATAACAACCATTCCCACCCGCAAACAATTGTATCACATGGTTCTAGTACAAGCAATAACCACCAATCTATTCCCCAAATCTGCATATTCAAACAGGCAACCAACATGCACAGATACTGTATATAGAACCGCATGCCCTATGTGGGCTTCAAAATAGGTGATCATACCTCCTAATCTAAATGAACCCTCAATATGCTGTATATACTTCGATCTATGCAGGCTAATAAACACATTAAACATTGAACACCTCTACTACGCATCCCCTCCCTCACCACTTATTACAAAACAAAATAAAAACAAATGTGTTTACATTGTAACAAAATTCATCATATCATAGTACAAAATTCAATTAGACACTGTATATTTCCATGGTTCATCTCCAAATACATTCAATTTCTCGTATCCTGTATGTTTCTGTCTGACCTGAAAGAGAGCATAAAATTCAATCCTCATATTCTTTATAAGAACAAATAAAGATCATAATCCCTATTCATCCCATCAGGATGCAGGAACTGTAATCTATTAACCATCCATACCTCTCTTTGTTTAACCACTTCCCTACCCAGCCATAGTCAAATGACGTCCACAGATGGGATCTCCCATCCTGGGTGGACGTAATATGACTTCCTGGCTTTGTAGGGGGATATCTGAATGATGCCTGCAGCTAGAGGCATCATTCAGATATCCTTTTAAAGTGCCGGCAATTCTGTGCACCATTGATCGTTCTTATAGGCGGCGGAAAGGGACACCCCCCCTCCCGCCGCCATCCGGTGCTTCTCCGGGCTCTCCCGTGCGATCGGGGACCCGGAGCGAATCTTCCGGCGCCGTTGGTGGGTTACGTGACGAGCATAGAGATGACTGGTGACCAGATGGTCACCAGTCATCTCTGTGATCGTCGGAGGCCCGGGCGCGATGTGATGACGTCACGCCCGGGTCCTCAAATGTAAACAAAGCCGCCATTGCGGCTGTAAGTATGAGATCAGTGAAAAAAATTTCACTGATCTCATGCTTTCCAGCCTGGAGGAGAGATGTGGGGTCTTATTGACCCCGCATCTCTCAATAAAGAGGACCTGTCACACACATTCCTATTACAAGGGATGTTTACATTCCTTGTAATAGGAATAAAAGTGATAAAAAAATAAAGTAAAATAATTGTAAAAAAAAAAAATTAAAACGCCCCTGTCCCCGGTAGCTCGCGATCAGAAGCGAATGCACACGTAAGTCGCCCACATATGTAAACGCCGTTCAAACCACATATGTGAGGTATTGCCGCGTGCGTTAGAGCGCGTGGAACAATTCTAGCACTAGACCTCCTCTGTAATTCTAACCTGGTAACCTGTAAAAAAAATTAAAGCGTCGCCTATGGAGATTTGTAAGTACCGAAGTTTGGTGCCATTCCATGAGTGTGTGCAATTTTAAAGCGCGACATGTTAGGTATCTATTTACTCGGCGTAACATCATCTTTCATATTTTCCCCAAAAATTGGGCTAACTTTACTGTTTTGTTATTTTTTAATTCATGAAACCATTTTTTTTTTTAAAAGGCGTTTGAAAAATTATTGCGCAAATATCGTGCAAGAAAAAAAGTTGCAATGACCGTCATTTTATTCCCTAGGGTGTCTGCTAAAAAAACATATATAATGTTTGGGGGTTCTGAGTAATTTTCTAGCAAAAGAATGATGATTTGTACATGTAGGAGAGAAGTGCTAGAATAGGCCCGGTATTGAAGTGGTACAAAAAGCCCTATATTGAAGTGGTTACGTTTTAAAATCATGTTTCCCCCTCTCTTGTCTCTATATACTACTTCCAGAATCATGAATCCTAAATCCGAATCTCTATGTCCCTGTTCTAGAAAATGCTTTGAAACTGGCAATCCTGGTTGTTTGTTTCTAATAGATCTGCAGTGTTGGGCAATTCTGTCTGATCTTTTGCGTGGTTTCCCTCACATAGATCAACTTACATGGGCAGGTTAAGATATAGATTACGTATGTAGACTGACATGTGTGAAAACCTTTCACCATAAACTTCTGGCCATTACTGGGATGTATGTAATTATCGCCTTTCATCATCAAACTGCACTGTATGCAATTAAGACAAGGAAAGCAACCTTTCCTCTTCTTACCCAAAAATTAAATTTTTGCTTCATGTTTGTTCGTCCTGTATTCTGACCGTACCAATGTTTCTCTTATGCCGCGTACACACCATTGGACTTTTTCCCTGGGAATTTCCGTCGGACTTAGATAGAGAACATGTTCTCTTTTTTTCCGACTAAAAGATTGGAAATTCCGTTCGTCTGTATGCAATTCCGACGGACTAAAAACCACGCATGCTCGGAATCAATTCGGCGCATGCTCGGAATCATTGAACTTAATTTTTATCGGCTCGTCGTAGTGTTGTACGTCACCGTGTTCTTGGAGGGGCGGAATTTGGTGTGACCGTGTGTATACAAGACAGCTTGAGCGGAATTCCGTCGGAAAAACCCATCGGAGTTTATTCCGACGGGAAAACCGGTCGTTTGTACGCGGCATTAGTGTCTTTTTCCTCCAAAATGCTTTCAAAGGTATCTGCTGTAAGTCTTCTATCTGTGGGTAGGCACGTTTAGGTAAGGGCCAATGTCTTTTAATGATTCTAAAGACATCTTCACTGTAGCTGTGGAATTGCATGGAAAAGGGCAATCTCACCTCCTATATCTACCCATAGCTCCCTTCTTCTCTTCCTGCTGTAATTTCCTAAATTCCTGTGAAATTATATTCTTGGGATATTACCGCTTCCTAAATTTTTGTCACATCTCTTGGAACCTTCTTTCTTTCATGGCCTTGTCACTAACAATGCATTTAACCCTACAGAGTTGACTCTGTACGATAGATTTAAATACATGAGGTGGGTGAAAGCTATCAAATAGCAGCAAATGATTTCTGTCAGTAGGTTTGGTAAACAAATCAAATTTTATCATATTATGATTGATCTAAATCCTAGTGTCTAAAAATGGAACCAACATACCACCCACGTATATCTTAAATTGGATCTCCGGACAATAATCATTAAGCTTTTCATTAAATATTTTCAAAGATTGTACGTTGCCCCGCCTCTTTCTCATCTGATGGACGATAGGAGCCACACTCTTCCTCCCCATGCTTAAGAGCGTATGAGGACTTGGACTGTAGGACAGATCCGTTCCTTTACACATTTAGTTATGGTGATCTTTGGATGGACTAAGACTATTTTAGTCTGTGTCTAATATTGATGCAATCTGTCCTTAGAGTGGTACACCCCCTTTTGTGCTTTAGTAGTCCACATTTCATTTGAGATATGCTGTAAAGAACACAGTGATCAAACTTATGTCCAGTTTGCCCATCCTGACATGGGGGAGCTACCCCGATCCATGAGGCTGCAGCCGGTGTATGCATGCGGTTAATGAACTATTTTTGAATTATTGTCTATTGGTTGATGAAACAATAAATTTGGGATTTAAGTCACAGCTTTGGAAGTTTCAAGCCCTTTCAGTCCCTGAAGAAGATCTACACTGAGTGTTTTTTGAAACGCGTTGGACGTTCTGTCGGTTGACAGTCCTTGGGCTTCCTTTTTCAGCTGGTTCTATACTTGTCCCCATTTATGTGTTTTATGTGTTTATGTGTTTATGTGTTTGCTTTTATCTATTGTCCAATTCAATATTTTCTTGTGTTTGATTCTATGTGACAATTGTTGTATATTTACTAAGAAATCTGTACCAATTTTTTACAACTACCTGTGGTCCATTTAAAATCCCACTTTGAGGAAAAATTTCTTTACTATGCGTATTTGGGATGGGATCTACAGGCAGCTTTATGTCAACTATCTGAGGCAAAACCCCTTTGTTGCCCTGCCATATGGCAAAAATATGATCAATGAAGCGCCACCAGGTGGCGTCGTGATATTGAAACCTTAACCCACGGACGCCCACCGTTATCCACAATACCGAGAGAGGCTACTGGGAAAGGTAATACAGCCGGGACCATACATTGAACAAACCAGGAGATCTTTTAGGCACGATTTTTTCAGAATTGTGGTAAGAGCTCTGTGAGCATAGAAATCTGGAGGAACGTTTTTTTGATAGAAGATCTGATAGAACACCCGTCTGAAGATTGAACACACATGTTTTGCACTTTATTGCTTTGTTTGCACATGCACTCATTTGCACAGGACTTTCACCATTACTATTGCATTATTGTTTGCTAGTATTATATTGATTGATTGTTTGCATAGATTTATTATCAGCACATTTGCACTTTACCAATTTTGGATTATTGCAATTTTGTGGCTGGATTATTTAGGATTCAGTTCATAGCAGGTAGTTGCGCTCATCATTCTTTTTCCATTATGCTTCCCCTATAGCGTCCAAGTAACAAAAAAGGGCAGAACAATTTTCTGGTACCCGCTCCCCGATAACACTGGCTAAAATTGCAAAAGTCTGTTGCCAATTGGTAAATGACCGAGGAATGGGCCTATACTGCCTCTTCTCCTCCTCCTCCTTCTTGCTGTCATCCAACTTACCTTTATCCAGGTTAAATTTTTCTAGCGGAAGCAGGGAAATTTTTTTGATGTACTCACCCTTCCAAATCTTTTCACGCACTTCCGACTTGAGGTGTGCCCAGTGGCGACTGGTGCTGACATTTTTTTGGGGGGGCGCAATCAAAACCCCAACCAACCCCCCTCCACCACCCCCCCCAACATCACTCAAAGACAATGGGACCTGCAGACAGACAGAGGGATAGATTGGATAGGACAGAGACAGATACAAAGATAAATATACAGATGTGCAGATAGATAGATAGATAGACAGATAGATATATATACAGATAGATAGATAGATAGATATACAGACACATAGATAATTAGATAGACAGACAGATAGATAGATAGATAGATAGATAGATAGATAGATAGATAGATAGATAGATAGATAGATAGATAGATAGATAGATAGATAGAGTGGGGCAAAAAAGTATTTAGTCAGCCACCAATTGTGCAAGTTCTCCCACTTAAAAAGATGAGAGAGGCCTGTAATTGTCATCATAGGTATACCTCAACTATGAGAGACAAAATGTGGAAACAAATCCAGACAATCACATTGAAAGAATTTATTTGCAAATTATGATGGAAAATAAGTATTTGGTCAATATCAAAAGTTCATCTCAATACTTTGTTATATATCCTTTGTTGGCAATGACAGAGGTCAAACGTTTTCTGTAAGTCTTCACAAGGTTGTCACACACTGTTGCTGGTATGTTTGCCCATTCCTCCATGCAGATCTCCTCTAGAGCAGTGATGTTTTGGGGCTGTCGCTGGGCAACACGGACTTTCAACTCCCTCCAAAGGTTTTCTATGGGGTTGAGATCTGGAGACTGGCTAGGCCACTCCAGGACCTTAAAATGCTTTTTACAAAGCCACTCCTTCGTTGCCCGGGCGGTGTGTTTGGGATCATTGTCATGCTGAAAGACCCAGCCACGTTTCATCTTCAATGCCCTTGCTAATGGGAGGAGGTTTGTACTCAAAATCTCACGATACATGGCCCCATTCATTTTTTCATGTACACAGATCAGTCGTCCTGTTCTCTTTTCAGAGAAACAGCCCCAAAGCATGATGTTGCCACCCCCATACTTCACAGTATGTATGGTGTTCTTTGGTTGCAACTCAGCATTCTCTCTCCTCCAAACACGATGAGTTGTGTTTCAACCAAACAGTTCTACTTTGGTTTCATCTGACCATATGCCATTCTCCCAATCCTCTTCTGGATCATCCAAATGCTATCTAGCAAACCTCAGACGGGCCCGGACATGTACTGGCTTAAGCAGGGGGACACGTCTGGCACTGCAGGATCTGAGTCCCTGGCGGCGTAGTGTGTTACTAATGGTAGCCTTTGTTACGTTGGTCCCAGCTCTCTGCAGGTCATTCACTAGGTCCCCCTGTGTGGTTCTGGGATTTTTGCCCACCGTTCTTGTGATCATTTTGACCCCACGGGTGAGATCTTGCATGGAGCCCCAGATCGAGGGAGATTATCAGTGGTCTTGTATGTCTTCCATTTTCTAATTATTGCTCCCACAGTTGATTTCTTCACACCAAGCTGCTTGCCTATTGCAGATTCAGTCTTCCCAGCCTGGTGCAGGTCTACAATTTTGTTTCTGGTGTCCTTCGACAGCTCTTCGGTCTTCACCATAGTGGATTTTGGAGTGTGACTGTTTGAGGTTGTGGACAGGTGTCTTTTATACTGATAACAAGTTCAAACAGGTGCCATTAATACAGATAATGAGTGGAGGACAGAGGAGCCTCTTAAAGAAGAAGATACAGGTCTGTGAGAGCCAGAAATCTTGCTTGTTTGTAGGTGATCAAATACTTATTTTCCACCATAATTTGCAAAAAAAAATCTTTCCAAATTAGACAATGTGATTGTCTGGATTTGTTTCCACATTTTGTCTCTCATAGTTGAGGTATACCTATGATGACAATTACAGGCCTCTCTCATCTTTTTTAAGTGGGAGAACTTGCACAATTGGTGGCTGACTAAATACTTTTTTGCCCCACTGTAGATAGATAGGGAGACAGATAGACAGATATGCTGATAGATAGATAGATAATCAGATAGATAGATAGATAATCAGATAGATTGATAGATTATCAGATAGATAGATAGATAATCAGATAGATAGATAGATAGATAGATAGATAATCAGATAGATAATCAGATAGATAGATAATCAGACAGATAGATAGATAGACATATATGCAGATAGATATACAGATAGATAGATAATTAGATAGACAGACAGATAGATAGATAGGTAGAGAGACAGATAGACAGATATGCCGATAGATAGATAGATAGATAGATAGATAAATAGATAGTCAGATAGATAATCAGATAGATAATCAGATAGATAGCCAGATTGATTATCTATCTGATTATCTATCTGATTATCTGATAGACAGATAGATAATCAGATAGATAATCAGATAGACAGACAGATAGATAGATAGAGAGACAGATAGACAGATATGACGATAGATAGATAGATAGAAAGATAGATAGATAATCAGATAGATATATAGATATATAATCAGATAGACAGATAAATAATCAGATAGATAGATAATCAGATAATCAGATAGATAATCAGATAGATAGATAGATAATCAGATAGACAGATAGATAATCAGATAGATAATCAGATATATAGATAATCAGATAGATAGATAGATAATCAGATAGATAATCAGATTGATTATCTATCTGATTATCTATCTGTCTATCTATCTGATTATCTATCTGTCTGTCTATCTGATTATCTATCTGATTATCTGACAATCAGATAGATAATCAGATAGATAGATAATCAGATAGACAGATAGATAATCAGGTAGATAATCAGATAGACAGATAGCTAATCAGATAGATAATCAGATAGATAATCAGATAGATAGACAGATTGATTATCTATCTGATTATCTATCTGTCTATCTGTCTGTCTATCTGTCTGATTATCTATCTGATTATCTATCTAGATATCTAGATAGAGAGACAGATAGACAGATATGTCGATAGATAGATAGATAGATAGATAGATAGATAGATAGATAGATAGATAGATAGATAGATAGATAGATAGATAGATAGATAGATAGATAGATAGATAGATAGATAATCAGATAGATTGATAGATAATCAGATAGATAGATAGATAATCAGATAGATAGATAGATAGATAGATAGATAGATAGATAATCAGATAGATAATCAGATAGATAGATAATCAGATAGATAGATAGATATATAATCAGATAGATATATGGATAGACAGATAGATAGATAGATAGATATACAGATAGATAGATAATTAGATAGACAGACAGATAGATAGATAGGTAGAGAGACAGATAGACAGATATGCTGATAGATAGATAGATAGATAGATAGATAGATAGATAGATAGATAGATAGATAGATAAATAGATAGTCAGATAGATAATCAGATAGATAATCAGATAGATATTCAGATAGATAGATAATCAGATAGACAGACAGATAGATAGATAGAGAGACAGATAGACAGATATACAGATATGCCGATAGATAGATAGATAGATAGATAGATAGATAGATAGATAGATAGGTAGATAGATAATCAGATAGATATATAGATAGATAATCAGATAGACAGATAGATAATCAGATAGATAGATAATCAGATATTCAGATAGACAATCAGATAGATAGATAATCAGATAGACAGATAGATAATCAGATAGATAATCAGATATATAGATAATCAGATAGATAGATAGATAATCAGATAGATAATCAGATTGATTATCTATCTGATTATCTATCTGTCTATCTATCTGATTATCTATCTGATGATCTATCTGTCTATCTATCTGATTATCTATCTGTCTGTCTATCTGATTGTCTGACAATCAGATAGATAATCAGATAGATAGATAATCAGATAGACAGATAGATAAGCAGGTAGATAATCAGATAGACAGATAGCTAATCAGATAGATAATCAGATAGATAATCAGATAGATAGATAATCAGATAGATAGATAATCAGATAGATAGACAGATTGATTATCTATCTGATTATCTATCTGTCTATATGTCTGTCTATCTGTCTGATTATCTATCTGATTATCTATCTAGATATCTAGATAGAGAGACAGATAGACAGATATGTCGATAGATAGATAGATATTTAGATAGATAGATAGATAATCAGATAGATAATCAGATAGATAATCAGATAGATTGACAGATAATTAGATAGATAGATAGATAGATAGATAGATAGATAGATAGATAGATAGATAATCAGATAGATAATCAGATAGGTAGATAATCAGATAGATAGATAGATAGATAGATAATCAGATAGATATATGGATAGACAGATAGATAGATAGATAGATAGATATACAGATAGATAGATGATTAGATAGACAGACAGATAGATAGATAGGTAGAGAGACAGATAGACAGATATGCTGATAGATAGATAGATAGATAGATAAATAGATAGATAGATAATCAGATAGATAATCAGATAGCTAGACAGATTGATTATCTATCTGATTATCTATCTGATTATCTATCTGATTATCTGATAGACAGATAGATAATCAGATAGATAGATAGGTAGAGAGACAGATAGACAGATATGCTGATAGATAGATAGATAGATAGATAGATAGATAGATAGATAAATAGATAGTCATATAGATAGTCAGATAGATAATCAGATAGATAGACAGATTGATTATCTATCTGATTATCTATCTGATTATCTATCTGATTATCTGATAGACAGATAGATAATCAGATAGATAATCAGATAGATAGATAATCAGATAGACAGACAGATACATAGATAGAGAGACAGATAGACAGATATGCTGATAGATAGATAGATAGATAGATAGATAGGTAATCAGATAGATATATAGATAGATAATCAGATAGATAGATAATCAGATAGATAATCAGATAGATAGATAATCAGATAGACAGATAGATAATCAGATAGATAATCAGATATATAGATAATCAGATAGATAGATAGATAATCAGATAGATAATAAGATTGATTATCTATCTGATTATCTATCTGTCTATCTATCTGATTATCTATCTGATTATCTATCTGTCTATCTATCTGATTATCTATCTGATTATCTATCTGCCTGTCTATCTGATTATCTATCTGTCTGTCTATCTGATTATCTGACAATCAGATAGATAATCAGATAGAAAGATAATCAGATAGATAGATAATCAGATAGACAGATAGATAATCAGATAGATAATCAGATAGATAGATAGCTAATCAGATAGATAATCAGATAGATAGATAATCAGATAGACAGATAGATAATCAGATAGATATATAGATAGATAATCAGATAGACAGATAGATAATCAGATAGATAGTCAATCTTATTATCTATCTGATTATCTATCTATCTATCTATCTGATTATCTATATATCTGATTATCTATCTGATTATCTATCTGTCTATCTGATTATCCCCTGGATCTGTGACAATTGCAGTCATAGATCCAGCCATCCATCCATCCCTGCTCAGCCATCCCTGCGCAATACTCTGCAAATTACCCTGCGCAATACTCTGCAAAATACTCTGCAATACCCTGGTGCAATACTCTGTGCAATACTCTGCAAAATACTCTGCAATACCCTGATGCAATACTCTGCAATACCCTGCGCAATACTCTGCAATACCCTGGTGCAATACTCTGCAATACCCTGCGCAATACTCTGCAATACCCTGCGCAATACTCTGCAATACCCTGCGCAATACTCTGCAAAATACTCTGCAATACCCTGGTGCAATACTCTGCAATACCCTGCGCAATACTCTGCAATACCCTGGTGCAATACTCTGCGCAATACTCTGCAAAATACTCTGCAATACCCTGGCGCAATACTCTGCAATACCCTGGTGCAATACTCTGCAATACCCTGTGCAATACTCTGCAATACCCTGGTGCAATACTCTGCAATACCCTGCGCAATACTCTGCAATACCCTGCGCAATACTCTGCAATACTCTGCAAAACCCTGCACAATACTCTGCAAAATA
This sequence comes from Rana muscosa, assembly GCA_029206835.1. Lineage (NCBI taxonomy): Eukaryota > Metazoa > Chordata > Amphibia > Anura > Ranidae > Rana > Rana muscosa. The sequence goes on along the minus strand of CM055116.1, from coordinate 775,311,293 downwards.
CTCTGCAATACCCTGCGCAATACTCTGCAATACCCTGTGCAATACCCTGTGCAATACTCTGCAATACTCTGCAAAATACTCTGCAATACCCTGCGCAATACTCTGCAATACCCTGCGCAATACTGTGCAATACCCTGCACAATACTCTGCAATATCCTGCAATACACTGCGCAATACTCTGCAATACCCTGCGCAATACTCTGCAATACCCTGCCAATACTCTGCAATACCCTGCGCAATACTCTGCAATACCCTGCACAATACTCTGCAATACCCTGCGCAATACTCTGCAATACCATGCTCAATACTCTGCAAAATACTCTGCAATACCCTGCGCAATACTCTGCAATACCCTGCGCAATACTCTGCAATACCCTGCGCAATACCCTGCACAATACTCTGCAATACCATGCACAATACTCTGCAATACCCTGCACAATACACCCTGCACAATACTCTGCAATACCCTGCGCAATACTCTGCGCAATACCCCCTGTGCAATACCCCGTGCAATACCCTGTGCAATACCCTGCCATACTCCGCAATGCCCTGCAATACTCCGCAATGCCCTGCAATACTCCGCAATGCCCAGCAATACTCTGCAATAACCACTTCCCGCCCGCCAGCTGTCATGTGACGTCCTTGACTTTGTGCGGGGATATCTGAATGATGGGTGCAGCTACAGGCATCACTCAGATATCTGCTTTTTCAGCCGGCGATTCCCTACACCATACCAACAATCATAGTGGCTGTTCCCCCGCTTGATCATTCTTACAGGAGGCGAGAGGGGATGTCCCCCCCGCCACCCTCCGGTGCTTCTACCGACTCACCGCTATGATCAAAGCCAGGATTTTTTTTCAGGCTTCCCAGCCTAGAGGTGAGATGTGGGGTCTTATTGACCCCATATCTCACTGTAAAGAGGACCTGTCATGCCATATTCCTATTACAAGGGATGTTTACGTTCCTTGTAATAGGTATAAAAGTGATCAAAAAAATTTTTGGGGCGGAAAAACATGTCAAACTAAAATAAATAAAGTAAAATGAACAATAAATTATTTTTTTAAGCGCCCCTGTCCCCGAGAGCTCGCATACAGAAGCGAACGCATACGTATGTCCCGCCCACATATGAAAACGGTGTTCAAACCACACATGTGAGGTATCGCTGCGAATGTTAGAGCGAGAGCAATAATTCTGGTCCTAGACCTCCTCTGTAACTCAAAACATGTAACCAGTAAAAATATTTAAAACGTCGCCTATGGGGATTTTTAAGTAAAGAAGTTTGGCGCCATTCCACGAGCGTGTGCAATTTTGAAGGGTGACATGTTAGGTATCTATTTACTCGGCATAACTTCATCTTTCACATTATGTAAAAACATTGGGCTAACTTTACTGTTTTTTTTTTTTTAAGCACAAAACATTTTTTTTCCGTAAAAAACGCGTTAAAAAAATTGCTGCACAAATATCGTGCGAGATAAAAAGTTGCAATGACCATCATTATATTCTCTAAGGTCTTTGCTAAAAAACATATATAATGTTTTGGGGTTCTATGTAATTTTCTAGCAAACAAATGATGATTTTTACATGTAGGAGAGAAATGTCAGAATTGGCCTGGGTGCTCCAGAACGCCTGAAGGTGCTCCCTGCATGTTGGGCCTCTGTATGTGGCCACGCTGTGTAAAAGTCTCACACGTGTGGTATCACCATACTCGGGAGTAATAGCAGAATGTGTTTTGGGGTGTAATTTTTGGTATGCATATGCTGTGTGTGAGAAATAACCTGGTAATATAACAATTTTGTGAAAAAAAGAGAAAAAAAAATCTTGATTTTGCAAAGAATTGTGGGCAAAAAATGACAACTTCAAAAAACTCACAATGCCTCTTTCTAAATACCTTGGAATGTCTTCTTTCCAAAAAGGGGTCATTTGGGGGGTATTTGTACTTTTCTGGCATGTTAGGGTCTCAAGAAATAAGATAGGCTGTCAGTACTTCAGGTGTGATCAATTTTCAGATATTGGCACCATAGCTTGTGGACTCTATAACTTTCACAAAGACCAAATAATATGCACCAATTTGTACTTATTTTTACCAAAGATATGTAGCAGTATAAATTTTGGCCAAAATTTATGAAGAAAAAATAGTAATTTGCTAAATTTTATAACAGAAACGAAAAAAAATCATTTTTTTACTGAATTTTCAGTCTTTTTTCTCTTTTAGCGCAAAAAATAAAAAACCTACGGTGATTAAATACCACCAAAAGAAAGCTCTATTTGTGTGAAAAAAAGGACAAAAAATTCATATAGGTACAGTGTTGTATGACTGAGTAATTGTCATTCAAAATGTGAGAGCACCGAAAGCTGAAAATTGGTCTGGTTATTAAGGGGGTTTAAGTGCCCAGTGGTCAAGTGGTTAAATGCATTTCAACTTTTATTTATTTATATAGCACATTTAATTGCAATGTTAATGCCAAAAGTGTTTCACAGTTACATTAAAACATACATTTATAAAAACATTAGCAGCATTATCAAGCCTAGCAGATGAAGGTATGACCACATGCATTTGGGGGGGGTCTCAGCATCTTGATGAAGAATGGAGGTGAAGGTGTGCTATCTGTTTGATGATAATCAGTGTTAACAACCACTGTTACCTGACAATGCTCATGCCCTGTTTATGCAGGCTCTAAGCGTGTTCACAACCACTGCTCAAAACACAATAGGCAGGATCATGATATTGGCTTCTTTGCTCTGCACAGAAAATCTTAATTGAAATCTCCACAGAGTATTATAGGTTGGCAATCCATTCTTTGTTGTAGCCCTCCAGCTGGAGACTTTCAGCAACAGAAGAGCCTGAGAGATGAGTTTCAGTGAAACATAAAACATCTCCAAGTGTCAACTCGTGGTGAGATTTGATATCTTCAATGTGAGCTGGTAATCCTTCCGTGTTGTGATAGATAATTGTTAATGTTTGCTGTTTGTGTGATTTTGGGCAATTTTAGGCAAAAATTGTGATTTCGTGTAATTTTAGTCAAAAAGTGAAATTTTGGGTAAAAGGTGCAACTTTGGGCAAAAAGTGTGATTTTGGGCAAAAAGTTTGATTTGGGGTAATATTGGGCAAAAGGTGCAATTTTGGGTAATTTTGGGCAAAAAGTGCAATTTTGGGAAATTTTGGGCAAAAGGTGTGATTTTAGGTATTTTTGGGCAAAAAGTGTGATTTGGGGTAATTTGGGGCAAAAGGTGTGATTTTGGGCAAACTGTGTGATTTGGGACAAAAAGTGCAATTTTGGGTAATTTTGGGCAAAATGTTCAACTTGGGGTATTTTTTGGGCAAAAAGTGCAATTCTGGGTAATTTGGGGCAAAAAGTGCAATTTTGGGTAATTTGGGGCAAAAATTGTGATTTTCGGCAAAATATGTGATTTGGGGAAATTTTGGGTAATTTTGGGCATAAAGTGTAATTTTGGCCAATTTTGAGAAAAAAGTGTGATTTTTGGGTAATTTTGGACAAAATGTGCAATTTTGGGTAATTTTGGTCAAAAAGTGCAATTTTTTTGTAATTTTGGGCAAAAGCGTGCAATTTTGGGGAAAAGCTGTGAGATTTTGGGAAAAGAGAGTGACTTTGGATAATTTTTGCTAATTATCTAATTAATCCTCTTGGCTAATTACCTGGGCCTTTTTATTAATTAAATGACATTGAGGCCGGGTTCACACTGGTATTTTTCAGCTTTTGTCAGCTCCCACTCTAGTTTTGAACATTTCGCATTGATTCCTATGGGACTAATTTCGCCACAAAAAGACGATATTTCGTGAACCATTCGGCGAAAACATTCCACAAAGTAAATAGCACACCGATCGGGAACAATCCGCACGTTCCGGTATATTACTGTCTATGTAGTGTAAAAGCTGTGGGAGGAGTTAGGGTGGTAAATTTGGCTATAATAAGAATAATAATATATTTATGAAATAACAGTAAGTGGTCTTGCTATGCAAGAACACTTAAAAAAATATACTGTATATATATATATATATAAACAAAAAATTTGTATGTTGTTTGTACTTCCTTTAATCAATAATATGTTTTAAGGTAATACACAAGGCTTTTGCACCCTTCCTTTGCTAATTTGAAGCCACCAAGGTTCTAGCCAAAGGCATACTCAAAGGCAACCTATTATTAATCCTCTTGGCTAATTACCTGGGCCTTTTTATTAATTAAATGACATTGAGGCCGAGTTCACACTGGTATTTTTCAGCTTTTGTCAGCTCCCACTCTAGTTTTGAACATTTTGCCATTCATTCCTATGGGACCAATTTCGCCACAAAAAGACGATATTTCGTGAACCATTCGGCGAAACATTTCACAAAGTAAATAGCACACCAATCGGGAACAATCCGCACATTCCGGTATATTACTGTCTATGTAGTGTAAAAGCTGTGGGAGGAGTTAGGGTGGTAAATTTGGCTATAATAAGAATAATAATATATTTATGAAATAACAGTAAGTGGTCTTGCTATGCAAGAACAATAAAAAAATATACTGTATATATATATAAAAACAAAAAATGAGTATGTTGTTTGTACTTTCTTTAATCAATAATATGTTTTAAGGTAATACACAAGGCTTTTTCACCCTTCCTTTGCTAATTTGAAGCCACCAAGGTATTAGCCAAAGGCATACTCAAAGGCAGTATTTGGACTTTGCAAAAGTCATGAAGATGGCACCATGAAAATGTGGTAACACTGGTTTAAATTGTATAGCTTTTGGTTAGGATAATTTTAATTATATAAAAAATTATGAATATATTTATTGTAAATAATCAGACGGTTAAACTTTACTCGTTGCCAATTATTTGTACTAAAATGTTTCTGCCATTTTAGAGGGAATATGCTTGTATGCTTTTCACATAGATAAGATATGTCATTGATCTGTATTCTGTTTTCCTCTCTTATGCCGCTTACACACAATTGGATTTTGAGTAACTGTTGTGTGGTTGGAGTGGCTGGAGTAACTGTGGAAAGGTTGGACTGGGCAGAGTAACTTTATGGAGTGGGCAGAGTAATTGTGTAGATTGTTTGGAGTGAGTAAAGATAGTAAAAATTACACTAACCAATTGATTGATCAAATTTAAAAAGTGCACATGACAAGCTTGATAGAGTGTTAAATGCATTTCAACTTTTATTTATTTATATAGCACATTTAATTGCAACGTTGTTGCTAAAAGTGTTTCACAGTTACATTAAAACATACATTTATAAAAACATTAGCAGCATTATCAAGCCTATTAGATGAAGGTATGACCACATGCATTTGGGGGGTCTCAGCATCTTGATGGAGAATGGAGGTGAAGGTGTGCTATCTGTTTGATGATAATTAGTGTCCACAACCACTGTTTCCTGGCAACGCTCATGCCCTGTTTAGGCAGGCTCTAACCATGTTCACAACCACTGCTCAAAACACAATACACAGGATCATGATATTGGCTTCTTTGCTCTGCACAGAAAATCTTCATGAAATCTCCTTAGAGTATTATAGGTTGGCAATCCATTCTTTGTTGTAGCCCTCCAGCTTAAGACTTTCAGCAACAGAAGAGCCTGAGACATGAGTTTCAGTGAAACATAAAACATCTCCAAGTGTCAACTCGTGGTGAGATTTGATATCTTCAATGTGAGCTGGTAATCCTTCTGTGTTGTGATAGATAATTGTTAATGTTTGCTGTTTGTCTGTGTGATTTTGGGCAATTTTGGGCAAAAAGTGTGATTTCGAGCAATTTGTGAAAAAGTGAATTTTGGGTAAAAGGTGCAATTTTGGGCAATTTTGGCCAAAAAGTGTGATTTTGGGCAAAAAGTTTGATTTTGGGTAATATTGGGCAAAAAGCGAAATTTTTGGTTATTTTGGGCAAAAAGTGCAATTTTGGAACATTTTGGGCAAAAGGTGTGATTCTGGGTATTTTTGGGCAAAAGGTGTGATTTTGGGCAAAAGGTGCAATTATGGGTAATTTTGGGCAAAAGGTGCGATTTTGGACAAAACGTGCAATTATGGGTAATTTTGGGCAAAAGGTGCAACTTGGGGTATTTTTTGGGCAAAAAGTGCAATTCTGGGTTATTTGGGGCAAAAAAATAGATTTTGGGCAAAATGTGTGATTTTGCCAAATTTTGGGTAATGTTGGGCATAAAGTGTAATTTTGGGAAATTTTGAGCAAAAAGTGTGATTTTGGGGTAATTTTGGGCAAAAAGTGCACTTTTGGATAATTTTGGGCAAAAAGTGCAATTTTGGTTAATTTTGGGCAAAATGTGTGCTTTTGGGCAATTTTGGGCAATTTTAGTCAAAAAGTGTAATTTTTGGTAAATTTGGGCAAAAAGTTTAATTTTGGGGAAAAGGTGCAATTTTGGGTAATTTTGGGCAAAAAGTGCAATTTTGGGTAATTTTGGGCAAACTGTGAGCTTTTGGGAAAAGAGTGTGATTTTGGGTAATTTTTGCTAATTATCTAATTAGTCCTCTTGGCTAATTACCTGGGCCTTTTTAATAATTAAATGACATTGAGGCCGGGTTCACACTGGTATTTTTCAGCTTTTGTCAGCTCCCACTCTATTTTTGAACATTTCGCCATTCATTCCTATGGGGCCAATTTCGCCACAAAAAGACGATATTTTGTGAACCATTCGGCGAAACATTTCACAAAGTAAATAGCACACCAATCAGGAACAATCCGCACATTCCTGTATATTACTGTCTATGTAGTGTAAAAGCTGTGGGAGGAGTTAGGGTGGTAAATTTGGCTATAATAAGAATAATAATATATTTATGAAATAACAGTAAGTGGTCTTGCTATGCAAGAACACTAAAAAAATATACTGTACATATATATATATATATATATATATATATATATATATATAAACAAAAAATGAGTATGTTGTTTGTACTTCCTTTAATCAATAATATGTTTTAAGGTAATACGCAAGGCTTTTGCACCCTTCCTTTGCTAATTTGAAGCCACCAAGGTTTTAGCCAAAGGCATACTCAAAGGCAGTATTTGGACTTTGCAAAAGTCATGAAGATGGCACCATGAAAATTTGGTAACACTGGTTTAAATTGTATAGCTTTTGGTTAGGATAATTTTAATTATAGAAAAAAATTATGAATATATTTATTGTAAATAATCAGACGGTTAAACTTTACTCGTTGCCAATTATTTGTACTAAAATGTTTCTGCCATTTTAGAGGGAATATGCTGGTATGCTTTTCACATAGATAAGATATGTCATTGATCTGTATTCTGTTTTCCTCTCTTATGCCACTTACACATGATCGGATTTTGAGTAACTGTTGTGTGGTTGGAGTGGCTGGAGTAACTGTGGAAAGGTTGGACTGGGCAGAGTAACTTTATGGAGTGGGCAGAGTAATTGTGTAGAATGTTTGGAGTGAGTAAAGATAGTAAAAATTACACTAACCAATTGATTGATCAAATTTAAAAAGTGCACATGACAAGCTTGATAGAGTGTTAAATGCATTTCAACTTTTATTTATTTATATAGCACATTTAATTGCAACGTTGTTGCCAAAAGTGTTTCACAGTTACATTAAAACATACATTTATAAAAACATTAGCAGCATTATCAAGCCTAGCAGATGAAGGTATGACCACATGCATTTGGGGGGTCTCAGCATCTTGACGTAGAATGGAGGTGAAGGTGTTCTCTCTTATTGATGATAATCAGTGTCCACAACCACTGTTTCCTGACAACGCTCATGCCCTGTTTAGGCAGGCTCTAATCATGTTCACAACCACTGCTCAAAACACAATACACAGGATCATCATATTGGCTTCTTTGCTCTGCACAGAAAATCTTCATGAAATCTCCACAGAGTATTATAGGTTGGTAATCCATTCTTTGTTGTAGCCCTCCAGCTGAAGACTTTCAGCAACAGAAGAGCCTGAGAGATGAGTTTCAGTGAAACATAAAACATCTCCAAGTGTCAACTCGTGGTGAGATTTGATATCTTCAATGTGAGCTGGTAATCCTTCCATGTTGTTATAGATAATTGTTACTGTTTGTTGTTTGTGTGGTTTTGGGCAATTTTGGGCAAAAAGTGTGATTTTGAGTAATTTTGGGCAAAAAGTGCAATTTTGGGTAAAAGGTGCAATTTTGGGCAAAAGGTGTGATTTTGGACAAAAAGTGCAATTTTGGGCAAAATGTGTGATTTTGGGCAAAAAGTTTGGTTTTGGGTAATATTGGGCAAAACGTGCAATTTTGGGTAATTTTGGGCAAAAAGTGCAATTTTGGGAAAATTTGGGCAAACAGTGTGATTTTGGGTATTTTTGGGTAAAAAGTGTGATTTTGGGTAATTTTGGACAAAAGTTGTGATTTTGACTAATTTTGGGCAAAAAGTGTGATTTTTGGGCAAAAGGTGCAATTTTGGGTAATTTTGGACAAAACTTGCAATTTTGGGCAATTTTGGGCAAAAGGTGCAACTTGGGGTATTTTTTGGGCAAAAAGTGCAATTCTGGGGAATTTGGGGCAAACAAGTGCAATTTTGGGCAAAAAGTGCAATTTTGGGTAATTTGGGGCAAAAAAATTGATTTTGGGCAAAATGTGTGATTTTGGCAAATTTTGGGTAATGTTGGGCAACAATTGTAATTTTGGACAATTTTGAGCAAAAAGTGTGATATTGGGGTAATTTTGGGCAAAAAGTGCACTTTTGGATAATTTTGGGCAAAAGGTGCAATTTTGGTTAATTTTGGGCAAAAGCAATCTTGGGCAATTTTGGTCAAAAAGTGCAATTTTGGGCAAAAGGTGCAATTTTGGTTAATTTTGGGCAAAAGCAATCTTGGGCAATTTGGGTCAAAAAGTGCAATTTGGGGCAATTTTGGGCAAAAGGTGCAATTTTGGGGAAAAGGTGCAATTTTGGGTAATTTTGGGCAAAATGTGAAATTTTGGGTATTTTTGGGCAAACTGTGAGATTTTGGAAAAAGAGTGTGATTTTGGGCAATTTTTGCTAATTATCGAATTAATCCTTTTTTCTAATTACCTGGGCCTTTTTATTAATTAAATGACATTGAGGCCGGGTTCACACTGGTATTTTTCAGCTTTTGTCAGCTCCCACTCTAGTTTTGAACATTTCGCCATTCATTCCTATGGGACTTATTTCGCCACAAAAAGACGAAACATTTCACAAAGTAAAGAGCACACCAATCGGGAACAATCCGCACGTTCCGGTATATTACTGTCTATGTAGTGTAAAAGCTGTGGGAGGGGTTAGGGTGGTAAATTTGGCTATAATAATAATAATAATATATATATGAAATAACAGTAAGTGGTCTTGCTATGCAAGAACACTTAAAAAATATACTGTATATATATATATATATATATATATATAAACAAAAAATCAGTATGTTGTTTGTACTTCCTTTAATCAATAATATGTTTTAAGGTAATACACAAGGCTTTTGCCTGCTTCCTTTGCTAATTTGAAGCCACCAAGCTTTTAGCCAAAGGCATACTCAAAGGCAGTATTTGGACTTTGCAAAAGTCATGAAGATGGCACCATGAAAATTTGGTAACACTGGTTTAAATTGTATAGCTTTTGGTTAGGATAATTTTAATTATATAAAAAATTATGAATATATTTATTGTAAATAATCAGACGGTTAAACTTTACTCGTTGCAAATTATTTGTACTAAAATGTTTCTGCCATTTTAGAGGGAATATGCTGGTATGCTTTTCACATAGATAAGATATGTCATTGATCTGTATTCTGTTTTCCTCTCTTATGCCACTTACACACGATCGGATTTTGAGTAACTGTTGTGTGGTTGGAGTGGCTGGAGTAACTGTGGAATGGTGGGACTGGGCAGAGTAACTTTATGGAGTGGGCAGAGTAATTGTGTAGAATGTTTGGAGTGAGTAAAGATAGTAAAAATTACACTAACCAATTGATTGATCAAATTTAAAAAGTGCACATGACAAGCTTGATAGAGTGTTAAATGCATTTCAACTTTTATTTATTTATATAGCACATTTAATTGCAACGTTGTTGCCAAAAGTGTTTCACAGTTACATTAAAACATACATTTATAAAAACATTAGCAGCATTATCAAGCCTAGCGGATGAAGGTATGACCACATGCATTTGGGGGGTCTCAGCATCTTGATGTGGAATGGAGGTGAAGGTGTGTTATCTGTTTGATGATAATCAGTGTCCACAACCACTGTTTCCTGGCAACGCTCATGCCCTGTTTAGGCAGGCTCTAACCGTGTTCACAACCACTGCTCAAAACACAATACACAGGATCATGATATTTGCTTCTTTGCTCTGCACAGAAAATCTTCATGAAATCTCCTCAGAGTATTATAGGTTGGCAATCCATTCTTTGTTGTAGCCCTCCAGCTTAAGACTTTCAGCAACAGAAGAGCCTGAGAGATGAGTTTCAGTGAAACATAAAACATCTCCAAGTGTCAACTCGTGGTGAGATTTGATATCTTCAGTGTGAGCTGGTAATCCTTCTGTGTTGTGATAGATAATTGTTAATGTTTGCTGTTTGTCTGTGTGATTTTGGGCAATTTTGGGTAAAAAGTGTGATTTCTAGTAATTTTGGGGAAAAAGTGAAATTTTGGGTAAAAGGTGCAATTTTGGGCAATTTTGAGCAAAAAGTGTGATTTGGGCAAAAAGTTTGATTTTGGGTAATATTGGACAAAAAGTGAAATTTTGGGTAATTTTGGGCAAAAAGTGCAATTTTGGAAAATTTTGGACAAAAGGTGTGATTCTGGATATTTTTGGGCAAAAGGTGTGATTTTGGGTAATTTTGGGCAAAAGGTGTGATTTTGGGTAATTTTGGGCAAAAAGTCTGATTTTGGGCAAAAGTGCAATTTTGGGCAAAAGGTGCAATTATGGGCAATTTTGGGCAAAAGGTGCAACTTGGGGGGTTTTTTTGGGCAAAAAGTGCAATTCTGGGTAATTTGGGGCAAACAAGTGCAATTTTGGGCAAAAAGTGCAATTTTGGGTAATTTGGGGGGGAAAAATGATTTTGGGCAAAATGTGTGATTTTGGCAAATTTTGGGTAATGTTGGGCATAAAGTGTAATTTTGGGCAATTTTGAGCAAAAAGTGTGAGTTTGGGGTAATTTTGGGCAAAAAGTGCACTCTTGGCTAATTTTGGGCAAAAAGTGCAATTTTGGTTAATTTTGGGCAAAATATGTGCTTTTGGGCAATTTTGAACAATAAGTGCAATTTTTGGTAATTTTGGGCAAAAGGTGCAATTTTGGGGAAAAGGTGCAATTTTGGGTAATTTTGGGCAAAAAGTGCAATTTTGGGTAATTTTGGGCAAACTGTGAGATTTTGGGAAAAGAGTGTGATTTTGGGTAATTTTTGCTAATTATCTAATTAATCCTCTTGGCTAATTACCTGGGCCTTTTTATTAATTAAATGACATTGAGGCCGGGTTCACACTGGTATTTTTCAGCTTTTGGCAGCTCCCACTCTAGTTTTGAACATTTCGCCATTCATTCCTATGGGACCAATTTCGCCACAAAAAGACAATATTTCGTGAACCATTCGGCAAAACATTTCACAAAGTAAATAGCACACCAATCGGGAACAATCCGCACATTCCTGTATATTACTGTCTATGTAGTGTAAAAGCTGTGGAAGGAGTTAGGGTGGTAAATTTGGCTATAATAATAATAATATATTTATTAAATAACGGTAAGTGGTCTTGCTATGCAAGAACACTAAAAAAATATACTGCATATATATATATATATATATATATATATAAAAACAAAAAATGAGTATGTTGTTTGTACTTCCTTTAATCAATATTATGTTTTAAGGTAATACACAAGGCTTTTGCACCCTTCCTTTGCTAATTTGAAGCCACCAAGGTTCTAGACAAAGGCATACTCAAAGGCAGTATTTGGACTTTGCAAAAGTCATGAAGATGGCACCATGAAAATTTGGTAACACTGGTTTAAATTGTATAGCTTTTGGTTAGGATAGTTTTAATTATAGAAACAAATTATGAATATATTTATTGTAAATAATCAGACGGTTAAACTTTACTCGTTGCCAATTATTTGTACTAAAATGTTTCTGCCATTTTAGAGGGAATATGCTTGTATGCTTTTCACACAGATAAGATATGTCATTGATCTGTATTCTGTTTTCCTCTCTTATGCCGCATACACACAATTGGATTTTGAGTAACTGTTGTGTGGTTGGAGTGGCTGGAGTAACTGTGGAAAGGTTGGACTGGGCAGAGTAACTTTATGGAGTGGGCAGAGTAATTGTGTAGATTGTTTGGAGTGAGTAAAGATAGTAAAAATTACACTAACCAATTGATTGATCAAATTTAAAAAGTGCACATGACAAGCTTGATAGAGTGTTAAATGCATTTCAACTTTTATTTATTCATATAGCACATTTAATTGCAATGTTGTTGCCAAAAGTGTTTCACAGTTACATTAACCACTTAAGCCCCGGACCATTTGGTAGCTAAAGGACCAGAGGTGATTTCAGAATTTTGCACTGCGCTGCTTTAACTGTAAATTGTGCGGACATGCAATGTTGTACCCAAACGAAATTTGCGTCCTTTTCTTCCCACAAATAGAGCTTTCTTTTAATGGTATTAGATTGCCTCTGCGATTTTTATTTTTTGCGATATAAACGGAAAAAGACCGAAAATTTTGAAAATAAATGATATTTTCTACTTTTTGTTATAAGAAAAATCGAATAAACTCAATTTTAGTCATACATTTAGGCCAAAATGTATTCAGCCACATGTCTTTAGTAAAAAAATGTCAATAAGCGTATATTTATCGGTTTGCGCAAAAGTTATAGCGTTTACAAACTAGGGTACATTTTCTGGAATTTACACAGCTTTTAATTTATGACTGCCTATCTCATTTCTTGAGGTGCTAAAATGAAAGGGCAGTACAAAACCCCCCCAAATGACCCCATTTTAGAAAGTAGACACCCCAAGGAAATTGGTGAGAGGCATGTTGAGCCCATTGAATATTTTTTTTTTGTCCCAAGTGATTGAATAATGACAAAAAAAAATAAAAAATTACAAAAAGTTGTCACTAAATGATATATTGCTCACACATGCCATGGTTATATGTGGAATTGCACCCCAAAATACATTATGCTGCTTCTCCTGAGTACGGGGATACCACATGTGTGGGACTTTATAGGAGCCTAGCCACGTACGGGACCCCGGAAACCAAGCACCGCCTTCAGGATTTCTAAGGGCGCAAATTTTAGATTTTACTCCTCACTACCTATCACAGTTTTGAAGGCCATAAAATGCCAAAATAGCACAAACCCCCCCCCAAATGACCCCATTTTAGAAAGTAGACACCCCAAGGAAATTGCTGAGAGGCCTGTTGAGCCCATTGAATATTTTTTTTGTCCCAAGTGATTGAATAATGACAAAAAAAAAAAAAATTACAAAAAGTTGTCACTAAATGATATATTGCTCACACATGCCATGGTTATATGTGGAATTGCACCCCAAAATACATTCTGCTGCTTCTCCTGAGTATGGGGATACCACATGTGTGGGACTTTTTAGGAGCCTAGCCACGTACGGGACCCCGGAAACCAAGCACCGCCTCCAGGATTTCTAAGGGCGCAAATTTTTGATTTCACTCCTCACTACCTATCACAGTTTTGAAGGCCATAAAATGCCAAAATAGCACAAAACCCCCCCAAATGACCCCATTTTGAAAAGTAGACACCCCAAGCTGTTTGCTGAGAGGCATGGTGAGTATTTTACAGCTCTCATTTGTTTTTGAAAATGAAGAAAGAACATTTTTTTTTTCTTTTTTTTTTCAATTTTCAAAACTTTGTGACAAAAAGCGAGATCTGCAAAATACTCACAATACCTCTCAGCAAATAGCTTGGGGTGTCTACTTTCCAAAATGGGGTCATTTGTGGGGGTTTTGTGCCATCTGGGCATTCCATGGCCTCCGAAACTGTGATAGGCAGTGAGAAGTGAAATCAAAAATTGACACCCTTAGAAAGCCTGAAGGCGGTGCTTGGTTTTTGGGGTCCCGTACGCGGCTAGGCTCCCAAAAAGTCTCACACATGTGGTATCCCCGTACTCAGGAGAAGCAACAGAATGTATTTTGGGGTGTAATTCCACATATGCCCATGGCATGTTTGAGCAATATATCATTTAGTGACAACTTTGTGCAAAAAAAATAAAAAAAAAAAATTGTATTTTTTCCGCAACTTGTGTCAACATATAAAATATTCCATGGACTCGACATGCCTCTCAATATATAGCTTGGGGTGTCTACTTTCCAAAATGGGGTCATTTGGGGGGGTTTTGAACTGTTCTGGCATTTTATACACAACATTAGGAAGCTTACATCCACTCTTCTAACCACTTGAAGACAAAGCCCTTTTTGACACTTTTTGTTTACATGAAAAGTAGGATTTTTAAAACAGCTTACCTGTAAAATCCTTTTCTTGGAGTACATCACGGGACACAGAGCAGCATAGTCATTACTATGTGGGTTATATAGAATTACCTTCAGGTGCTGGCACTGGCAACTTCCAAAACAGGAAGTACCCTCCCCTATATAAGCCCCTCCCATCCGGGAGCACCTCAGTTTTGTAGCAAAGCAATACGTGTCCCCAAAAGAGGGGTGGGAGCTCTGTGTCCCGTGATGTACTCCAAGAAAAGGATTTTACAGGTAAGCTGTTTTAAAAATCCTACTTTCTTGTTCATACATCACGGGACATAGAGCAGCATAGTCATTACTATGTGGGACGTCCCAAAGCAATGCCAAATGAGGGGGGGGATACACCATACATAAGCTGGGCGCTATCAGGCATGAGGATCTTTTGCGGCCTGCAACACACTGCGCCCAAAGGCGACATCCTCCTGACTTCTAACGTCCACCTGGTAGAACCTAGTAAACGTGTGCACTGAAGACCATGTTGCGGCCTTACAAATTTGAGCCAGGGAGGCCTGGTGATGCACTGCCCATGAAGTTCCAACTGCTCTCGTGGAGTGCGCCCTAACTTTGAACGGAGGCGGTCTACTTCTCAAGCCATAGGCTTGTATTATGACCTGTCGAATCCACTTGGCTAAAGTAGATTTTGATGCTGCCTGACCCTTTCTGGGGCCTTCCGGCAGAACAAACAAAGAATCCTTTCTACGAATCTGAGCAGTGGCTTTTAGATAAGCTTTAACTGCTCTTACTACATCCAAAGAATGCAATAACTTTTCCTCTACCGAGCTTGGTTTGGGGAAAAAAGAAGAAAGAACCACATCCTGGTTCAAGTGAAACCCCGATACCACCTTAGGAAGAAAGGCTGGGTGAGGGCGTAATACTACTCTGTCCTTATGAATAACCAGATATGGCTCTTTACAGGACATGGCGGCTAATTCCGACACTCTTCTAGCCGAGCATATGGCTACTAAAAATATCAATTTTCTGGTGAGTAGAACCAAGGAAATGTGCCGCAAAGGTTCAAATGGCTGCTTCTGCAGAACCGACAGAACCAAATTTAGATCCCATGGGCATATGGGAGCTTTAATCGGTGGAATAATACGAGTCACACCTTGCATAAAGGATTTGACAAGTGAATGCATAGCCAGGGGCCTTTGAAATAGTATTGATAAGGCCGAAACCTGGCCCTTGATAGTACTTAAGGCAAACTTCCTGTCTACAGCCCATTGCAGGAAGTCCAGAATTCTGCCTATAACGTACTTACGTGGATGCCATTTTCTGGCCTCGCACCAAGTGATGTACGCCTTCCAAACTCTATAGTAGATCTGCCTGGATACAGGCTTCCTGGCATTGATTATAGTTGATACCACAGAGTTAGAGAGACCTCTCTTCTTTAGGATGTGGGATTCAATAGCCAGGCCGTTAAACTTAGAGTTAGTAAGGAAGGGTGGTATATCGGTCCTTGCGAAAGCAGGTCCGGTCGACGTGGAAGGGTCCAAGGACTCCCCACAGACATTTTGATGATCTCCGCGTACCAGGCCCTTCGGGGCCACGCTGGAGCCACCAGGATCACCGGCTTCTTTCCCAACCTGACTCTGCGAAGGAGTCGAGGCAACAATTGTAGCGGAGGGAATGCATATATCAGTCTGAACTGATCCCAAGGGAACACCAGAGCATCCGCGCCGCAAGCGAGGGGATCCCTTGTCCGGGAGACAAATCTGTCCACCTTTGCGTTGAATCTGGATGCTAGCAGATCTACATCCGGTGTTCCCCACCGCTGACATATTGCTCGGAAGACCTCGGGATGAAGGGACCATTCCCCTGGGCATAACTGTTGGCGACTCAGAAAGTCCGCCTTCCAATTCTCCACCCCTGGAATGAAGACAGCTGATATACATGGGACATGCTTTTCTGCCCATTCCAGGATGTGACTTACTTCCCTCTGGGCTGCACGACACCTGGTGCCTCCCTGATGATTGATATATGCCACTGCTGTGGCATTGTCTGATTGATTCTGACAGGGGACCCTTGGAGTCTGGATGTCCAGGCTACTAGGGCATACCGGGCTGCTCGTATCTCTAAGAGATTGATGGGCAGGGTTCTTACTACATTTGACCATCTGCCCTGGAGAGACCATTGCTCCAGTACTGCCCCCCCAGCCTATAAGGCTGGCATCTGTAGTGACCACCTTCCAGGATATCGGACTGAAGGGTTTTCCCTTCTGGAGATTCTGGGGGATCAACCACCAGCAGAGACTCTTCCGAACGGAAGGGGACAAAGCCATCGGGAAGTCTAGAGCCTGAATCTTTCCGTTCCAGGCTGACAATATGGCCCTCTGTAAATTCCTTGAGTGGAATTGGGCGTATGGCACAGCTTCGAATGATGCTACCATCTTTCCTAGCAGCCTCATGCACAGGCGTATGGACGGCTGTCTTTTTGCACAAAGCAGACGGACCAAGCCCCTCAGAGAGGATACCTTGTCTAGAGGTAAGAAAATCTTCCTCTGGTCTGAATCCAGCCGTAGCCCTAGATATACCAGGTTTTTCACTGGCTGTAGGGCTGACTTGTCCAGGTTGATGACCCAACCGTGAGATTCTAGATACTTGATTGTATCGACAATTACCACTTCTAGCTTGGCAACTGAGTGGTCCATCAACAACAGGTCGTGTAGGTATGCCATTATCATTACACCTCGTGTACTTAGATCGGCCAACAGTGGGGCCAGAATTTTTGTGAACACTCGTGGTGCTGTGGCCAGACCGAATGGTAAGGCTCTGAACTGAAAATGGCGCCCTTCTACTGCAAAGCGTAGAAATTTTTGATGACCTGGAAAGATGGGAACATGCAAGTAAGCATCTTTGATGTCGATCGAGGCTAGCCATTCCTCCCCCTGTAGGGCAGCGGTGACCGATCGGATCGACTCCATCCGGAAGGGCCGGACGTTTAGAAATTTGTTTAGACTCTTTAAGTCCAATATGGGTCTTATGTCCCCGTTTGGTTTCGGGACTGTGAAAAGGTTTGAGTAGAAACTCAACCCCCACTCTTCCATAGGAACCTCCATAATTACTCCTTGGAGCAATAGTTGTTCTAACGCCACTAGGAGACACCTTCTTTTCAGAGGGTCTTTTGGCATGCCTGACCACATAAAATGGGAAGGAGGAGACTCTTTTAACTCCAACTTGTATCCCCGAGTTACTGCGGAGAGCACCCATCTGTCTTTGATCGTCTCCCGCCAGGTCTCTGTGAACAACTGAAGTCTTCCCCCCACCCGTTTGAGTGGGGGCAGCCCTTCATAGGCTTGACTTGGAGGCTGGTTTAGTACCTCTTCGGATCCAGGGCTTTTTATTACCCTGTGACTGTCCCTGATTTTTACCTCCTGAGTTTGATCGAGGAGGCCGTCGGAACTGCTTAGTAGCAGACGTCCCAGGGATAGGAGAGGTAGTCCTCTTAAAAGACGGACCCCTAGACCTCTTTTTAATTGGTAAGAGAGTACTTTTACCACTGGAAATCTTCTGGATATATTTATCCAGGTCTTCGCCAAAAAGGCGTTCTCCATGAAATGGGAAGCTAACTAAGAGCTTCTTACAGGGAGCCACAGAAGCCTACGCATATGTACCAAAGACAGCGTGAGGCGGAAGGCCTGATGGATAGAATCCTTGATGGCGTCAACCGCAAAGCATAATGCTCTAGGCAGATCAGCCAGAGCCTGGGCCTGCTGGTCTGGCAAATCCCTCAGGACCATTTTCATTTGATCCTTTAAAGCTTGGCAGACCCCAATAGCTGCCACTGCTGGCTGTGTAACAGCCCCTGCTGTGGAAAAAGCAGATTTTAATAAAGATTCCAATTTTTTATCTACTGGATCTTTGAACATTTGAACATTATCTACTGGACATGTCAGTGATTTGTTCACAGAAGAAATGGCTGCGTCCACCGTAGGAACATTCCATCTCTGGGTGAATTTTTCCTCCATGGGATAGATCACCTGAAATTTCTTAGGTGGAACAAATAGTTTATCAGGATGTTCCCAGTCCTGGTATATAAGTCCTTCCAATAATGGATGAATTGGAAAGGAGCAATTAATCTGGGGAGCTTTTAGCGACCCCAACGAGGAGACAGCAGTAGTTGATGGTTCAACAAGAGGCATTTTAAATGCAGATCGAACCATGTCAGTTAGGGTCTGGACCCACAATCTTTCAGTCTGTGATGCTGAAAATGGTTCATCTACTGTCGATTCCTCAAAAACAGAGTTAACCTCCTCCTGATCCCCTTCAGGTAGGTCAGTCCCTTCCTGGGACTGTTGCTCTGCCAACAGGCACTCTAATGGAGGGGATGGAGATCTGGCGCGCTTTCTTTCCTGTAGAGAAGAAGCGATCAATGCTGCCAATCTCTGCTCCAATCCCTCCAGAGTTGAGGCAAAAACCTCCTCTGTTATATATGCAGGAGCAGGTGGACTGAGGACAGCCGCAGTACCTGGCACTCCCGGGGGTTCCTTATGGGTATTAACCTCTGATTTCTCAGGGGAGGAAGGTGCAGATGACTGCTCCAGATCCTCAGAGCCCGATGGAGACCCCCTACACTTCCTGAGAGGTATATCTCGGAGTTTTTTAGGCGGCATATTCCTTAGTTCAAAGCTGAGGTATTCCAGCCGCAATACACCCCTTTACTGAAATAGTCTAATGCAATTTGCTGCTATGTACATCAGTGGGTGTCTACTAATGCGTCTTTCTGGGGATGCCTGTATCAACCGCCCGCTGTAAGCCCCTATACCATGCTACCAGCTCCTTTTCATGCTCTGTGTCCATAGCAAGCAGCGTGGACTGAGTCCTTTTATCTTGCTGGGACGCCCGCACATGCGCAGAAGCGCTGGGCGCACAGAGCGCGTCATCCGCCAGGCTCCGCCCCCTTTTTTGAAGCTAAATCTTATAAAAAGAAAGCGTGTGTGCGCGCGCACGCGCGTGCACATGTGCGCTCTTGGCGCCATGTAGGGAGAGGAGCCAGGGTCCCTGTTTCACCAGGACTCAGGGATGGAAGGAAACTACTTGGCAGCATGACAGAGGAATGCAGCTTCCCTGATAGAGAGCTCACTCATCTGCCTAGACTTTCACCATGGAAGGAATAGTCCCAAGAAAAAAAGACGTTCCACAGCGGCCTCTAGTGGACAAACACAGGTACCGCACTTTGTCTTTTTTTTTTTTTTAAACCCCCTTTATGAAAAACATTTCTAGGTTTACAGTTTTTAAAACTTCCTTATGAAAAGACATTTCTAGGATTTCTTAGGCATATACAGCTATTAGCGGGAATACCTTTAGGTAACAGGCAGAAAGACATATTAGGCTTGGGGGTCCCCTCAATAGAACCAAGTTCCTGAGGGGCCCCCACTTACCTTTTCCCCGCCGCAGGACTTTGTTTGGTCCACAGAAGCCCAAACTTCACCTCTCACGGCAGGCATTGTACTAGACCTTCAGGGACCGGGTTCCCAAGGATTCCACTCCCCTGGACCTGTATAGCACCCTGCACAGATAGCCTCTTGGTTTTGGGTATGACCAGAGCTCTGGATCCCAGGGTCCAGCCCTCCTAAGAGAGGCATTACAGGCAAAACCCTGCTCTTCTCTGCAAGGCCCGGGTACCGACCGTTTAGCTATGAAGCTTTTTTGGTCGGATCCGGAATAGCTTGCTAAGGCCCAGAGAACCTGTACACAAGCCCAGATGAATACATGTTAACCTTGGCCAACACCTTAGACACTGGCAAAAAACTGAGGTGCTCCCGGATGGGAGGGGCTTATATAGGGGAGGGTACTTCCTGTTTTGGAAGTTGCCAGTGCCAGCACCTGAAGGTAATTCTATATAACCCACATAGTAATGACTATGCTGCTCTGTGTCCCGTGATGTATGAACAAGAAACATATTTTTTTTTGCAAGAAAATTATGTTGAACCCCCAAACATTATATATATATTTAAAGCAAAGGCCCTACAGAATAAAATGGTGGGTGTTGCATTTTTTTTTCTACACAGTATTTGCGCAGCGATTTTTCAAACGCATTTTTTGGGGAAAAATACACTTTTTTTAATTTTAATGCACTAAAACACACTATATTGCCCAAATGTTTGATGAAATAAAAAAGATGATCTTAGGCCGAGTACATAGATACCAAACACGACATGCTTTAAAATTTCGCACAAACGCGCATTGGCGACAAACTACATGCATTTTTAAAAGCCTTTAAAAGCATTTACAGGTTACCCCGTTAGATTTACAGAGGAGGTCTACTGCTAAAATTACTGCCCTCGATCTGACCTTCGCGGTGATACCTCACATGCATGGTGCAATTGCTGTTTACATATG
This sequence comes from Rana muscosa, assembly GCA_029206835.1. Taxonomy (NCBI): domain Eukaryota; kingdom Metazoa; phylum Chordata; class Amphibia; order Anura; family Ranidae; genus Rana; species Rana muscosa. The sequence goes on along the minus strand of CM055116.1, from coordinate 775,290,497 downwards.
ACGCCAGGACGACGCTTGCGTTCGCCATTGGGCAAGAGCAGGGCAGGACAGGGGTGCTTTTTTTTTATTTTTTTATTTTTTTATTATTAATTTTGCTTTTTTATTTTATTTTTAAACTGTTGCTTCCATATTTATTTATTTTTATCACTTTTATTGTTATCTCAGGGAATGTAAATATCCCCTATGATAGCAATAGGTAATGACAGGTACTCTTTTTTGAAAAAACTGGGGTCTATTGGACCCTAGATCTTTCCTCTGCCCTCAAAGCATCTGACCACACCAAGATCGGTGTGATAAAATGCTTTCCCAATTTCCCAATGGCGCTTTTTATATCCGGGGGGGGACATTCCCTCCCACTGCTTGTAAAAGCAGTCCAGAGGCTAATTAGCCACTAGGATTGCTTTTACATGAAAGCCGGCCGCTGGCTGAAAAGAATGATACCAAGATGATACCTAAACCCGCAGGTATCATTCTGGTATAAACATTCAAAGTCCAGCAACATACCAGTATGTTGCTGGTCCTTGTTGGACATGTATTGTAATCTTTTTTTTCATGCAGCCTGTTGGCTGAACGAAAAAAAAAGATTGATCGGTGGGTATGCCCACCATTAGAATACCGCCCTTCATCCACCCACTTCTAATGATGGGCATACATGCACCATTTATATATGCCGAAGCATGGGGGCATCTTCTCGCAAAAGTTATGCCGCGTACACATGGTCAGACTTTTCCACGGGCAAGCCTCCGTCGGAATTTCGACCGTATATACGCGGCATTAGGAGCAAAATTGCTCCTCCGCTCCTGCTGCCCCAATGCTTCGGCATATATGCTTTTTTTTAACTGTGGTGGTGAAATCACCTCCTACAGCACTGGAGTCGCAGGGATCAGGCCTGTCTCTGCGAACGCTGCAGTTATGTGTGTTGTGTTTTGCAAGTGACAGTGATCGATCGATACTGCACTTCGGTGGCCTGGGCTGGACGGAGGGGCAAAACGCAGGTGCTAGCAGGTATCTGGGCTGATCCCACTAACAGTGCGTTTTTGGGAACCCTAAACTGCTGGGGACGCTAGTATAGATCTGATCAGATCAGATATTGAGCTGATCAGATACTATACCACTAAGGGGGGTGTATGCTTCACGTGTGGGTGTTAGCGCTACTGGCACTAACCTGACGCTGCCTGGGGTGTGACGCAGACCCTCTCTGACGCTAAAACCTAACTGATATCACCCGCCGGGCGATCAGGGGGTTAAACCTTTATTGGGTTATATACGGCGGGTGCCCTGACACTATAAAAAGCAAACTAACTAACCAGCGTCACCCGTAACACTTATATGATGATCACTGGTGAAAGGGTTAACTAGGGGCAATTAGGGGGTTAAAACCTTTATTAGGTAATATATGGGGGTACCTGACGCTATATAAAAACCTGACGGCGAACCTAAAAAAAAAATTACTGGCTACCTATCGGCATCACCGACACTAAGACAACGATCATAAAAACGATTGCTTAGCGACAGTGGTGATAGGGGGTGAAAGGGTTACCTGGGGGGCGATCAGGGGGTTAAACCTTTATTAGATAATATATGGGGGTACCTGACGCTATAAAAACCTGCGGCGAACCTAAAAAAAATTACTGGCTACCGATCAGCATCACCGACGCTAAGACATCGATCAGAAAAATGATTGCATAGTGACGGCGGTGCTAGGGGGTGAAAGGGTTACCTGGGGGGTGATCAAGGGGGTTACACCTTTATTAGGTAATATATGGGGGTACCCGACGCTATAAAAACCTGCGGCGTACCTAAAAAAATTACTGGCTACCGATCAGCATCGCCGACGCTAAGACATCGATCAGAAAAATTATCGCTTAGTGACAGTGGTGATAGGGGGTGAAAGGGTTACCTGGGGGGGGCGATCAAGGGGGTTAAACCTTTATTAGGTAATATATGGGGTTACCCGACGCTATAAAAACCTGCGGCGAACCTAAAAAAAATTACTGGCTACCGATCAGCATCACCGACGCTAAGACATCGATCAGAAAAATGATCGCATAGCGACGGCGGTGCTAGGGGGTGAAAGGGTTACCTGGGGGGTGATCAAGGGGGTTAAACCTTTATTAGGTAATATATGGGGGTAAAAAAAAGGGGAAAATACTGCGCTAAACCAAAAACAATGTGCATGCAAGCTGCCAACACTCAAACAAACAAAGTGTACAGGAATGGTAAATAAAAATAGTGTGGCGCTCAAAACAATAAAATGATAATAGGTAAATGGCTACTTAAAGCAATAAAAACAACAGTGCTCTAATAACACAATTATGAATGTGAGTCCGCTACAAGGGTATTCAAATGAATTTGTCCTCCTTGCGAACTGTGTGATATACCGTGAAGGTACAACGTGAAAAAGGAAGAAATACAGTCCCAAATAACAAAATGTATGTGATCATGGATGTCCTTCAATGGATGACCTTCCCACAATGCAGACTGACAGAGGGACTTCAATGCAAATGATGAATCAAACAAGGAGAAGACACTAGTTGTTATAGATGGGTACTCTTACCGCTGATGGTGGACCCACCTACCGTACGGCAGTGGGTCTTGCAGGCTTAATGGTCACCAAGACCAAACGGGATATAGCTGGATGTCCTGGGTCCTCACTTGAACTCCAACCGGATGATGAAAAGGTAGCTCAAACGATGGATGATTCTCACATGGGCCAGGTTCCACAGCAATCCGCGAAAAATATAAAGATGGGAGAAAACCAAAAAGACTCCAGATGGTGCAGGTCAATAAAAACCGATTGCCGGAATTTTATTAAATAAAAATATTTTTGTCCAACAATCATGCAGACAAATAAAAAGTGATCACGAAATAAAATTTATATATTCAAAGCAATATGGGGTGCAGCGTCAGCAGGCCCTACGCGTTTCGACTACTACAGTCTTCAACAGGGGCATGGCGCTGTACCCCCCATATTGCCAACATTTATAAGAATTTCACATACTCTGACACACCCCGGAAGGGGTGGAGTCAAAACAGGAAATGACACAAGGTCTCACAATCTCAATACATAATTTCATAATATGCAACTGAAACACATAAGCTATATGTATCAATTCAATAAAGTATTGGATAACCTGTATATTAAACATATTATACATCAACAAATAAATGTACCTCCATAACCTAAATCTAAATGTGAGGATAGGGATCTAATCATGACACCTATATGGAACTTACCCTAATGAGGGCACCGCCCATTGTGATCTTCTCATTATCTAGATAGTCTGTATAGAATGAGTTCCCAAGTTCACCACGGTATAAACCAAATACCACAGGATGTCATGATCCCACCTGACCAAAATCGTCACTGGGGACACCCTCATATATAGCACTGGGGACACCTCGGCATCCCCCAGAGTACAATCTATATGTTGTACTGCTAAATCTAGTGCACTATGTGCAGTACCTCCATATTACCCCCTCTGGCGCTAAATCAGAGTCCCACTGACACTTCCCCTTGCAGTAACATCAACAGATGTTTGCTGCAAATGTCTATGGGGACACCAGAGACGCTACGTGGCCGCGCTATGTCCGTGCGCGCATCCCGCGCATGCGCGCGCCGACGTTGTAGTCATGTGATCGCATAATGCATCACATGATACCGGCCAGCGTGAATGTATGTAAAAAGAGACAAGCTTCACGTCTCGCAGGGGGATTAAAGTAGTGCAACCATCCGATGCGCCCTCTAGTGGGGATTAAACAAAATACATATTCAAAATACATGTTGTATAGACGGTAGCAGGTGCTGATATAAATAAAGCCCAAAAACGCCTAGCTAACCCTCTTATACACATGTGAAATGATGGTTACTATTAGAGAAATTAATGTTTCCATTTGTTTATCCATAATTATTCATCAAGCAATAACCTGATGAAGGATAAATCTAACTCACGTCTTAATGATGATACACTCAAAGATTGGAGATGAATCTGATGATGGTAAACCAATAATTGAATGTAACCCCAAATACTAGTATTACAAAGAATTTACTAACAATAGAAAAAAAGGGGAAAAAAAGAGGAAAAAAAAGGGAAAAAAGGGGAGGGGCAAAGAATCTATGCAAGGGCAGAAAAAATATACGTGAATATACCATTCTTTCACCCGAGTCGCCTGTAAAGGCGCACGCGGGGGATACCTGCCTCAAGTTCACCTTTCCCCAAATGTGGATACACGAGCCCAGGTGCCTCACACCCGATTGATGAAACAGTTGAGATCCCACTCAACGTTCATACCATGGGGTGAGTAACACCTGAGCTCGTGTATCCAATAAGTCTCCAATCTCGAGACACCCCGTAGGGAGGAATCTCCCCTCCAATGGGGAACGAACCTATCAATCACTTGGAACTGGGTGCCCCTAGGGTCCTTTGCATGATGTTCTAAATAATGTCGTGACACCGTATGTTTGTCACATCCCTTACGTATTTTAGCCAGATGTTCATTGACCCGAATGGAAAAATTACGTATAGTGCGCCCCACGTACTGAAGTTTGCACGGGCATGTGATGAGGTACACGATAAATCTGGTGACGCAGGTAGTAACTACCTGCGTCACCAGATTTATCGTGTACCTCATCACATGCCCGTGCAAACTTCAGTACGTGGGGCGCACTATACGTAATTTTTCCATTCGGGTCAATGAACATCTGGCTAAAATACGTAAGGGATGTGACAAACATACGGTGTCACAACATTATTTAGAACATCATGCAAAGGACCCTAGGGGCACCCAGTTCCAAGTGATTGATAGGTTCATTCCCCATTGGAGGGGAGATTCCTCCCTACGGGGTGTCTCGAGATTGGAGACTTATTGGATACACGAGCTCAGGTGTTACTCACCCCATGGTATGAACGTTGAGTGGGATCTCAACTGTTTCATCAATCGGGCGTGAGGCACCTGGGCTCGTGTATCCACATTTGGGGAAAGGTGAACTTGAGGCAGGTATCCCCCGCGTGCGCCTTTACAGGCGACTCGGGTGAAAGAATGGTATATTCACGTATATTTTTTCTGCCCTTGCATAGATTCTTTGCCCCTCCCCTTTTTTCCCTTTTTTTTTCCTCTTTTTTTCCCCTTTTTTTCTATTGTTAGTAAATTCTTTGTAATACTAGTATTTGGGGTTACATTCAATTATTGGTTTACCATCATCAGATTCATCTCCAATCTTTGAGTGTATCATCATTAATTAAGACGTGAGTTAGATTTATCCTTCATCAGGTTATTGCTTGATGAATAATTATGGATAAACAAATGGAAACATTAATTTCTCTAATAGTAACCATCATTTCACATGTGTATAAGAGGGTTAGCTAGGCGTTTTTGGGCTTTATTTATATCAGCACCTGCTACCGTCTATACAACATGTATTTTGAATATGTATTTTGTTTAATCCCCACTAGAGGGCGCATCGGATGGTTGCACTACTTTAATCCCCCTGCGAGACGTGAAGCTTGTCTCTTTTTACATACATTCACGCTGGCCGTGTGATGCATTATGCGATCACATGACTACAACGTCGGCGCGCGCATGCGCGGGATGCGCGCGCGGACATAGCGCGGCCACGTAGCGTCTCTGGTGTCCCCATAGACATTTGCAGCAAACATCTGTTGATGTTACTGCAAGGGGAAGTGTCAGTGGGACTCTGATTTAGCGCCAGAGGGGGTAATATGGAGGTACTGCACATAGTGCACTAGATTTAGCAGTACAACATATAGATTGTACTCTGGGGGATGCCGAGGTGTCCCCAGTGCTATATATGAGGGTGTCCCCAGTGACGATTTTGGTCAGGTGGGATCATGACATCCTGTGGTATTTGGTTTATACCGTGGTGAACTTGGGAACTCATTCTATACAGACTATCTAGATAATGAGAAGATCACAATGGGCGGTGCCCTCATTAGGGTAAGTTCCATATAGGTGTCATGATTAGATCCCTATCCTCACATTTAGATTTAGGTTATGGAGGTACATTTATTTGTTGATGTATAATATGTTTAATATACAGGTTATCCAATACTTTATTGAATTGATACATATAGCTTATGTGTTTCAGTTGCATATTATGAAATTATGTATTGAGATTGTGAGACCTTGTGTCATTTCCTGTTTTGACTCCACCCCTTCCGGGGTGTGTCAGAGTATGTGAAATTCTTATAAATGTTGGCAATATGGGGGGTACAGCGCCATGCCCCTGTTGAAGACTGTAGTAGTCGAAACGCGTAGGGCCTGCTGACGCTGCACCCCATATTGCTTTGAATATATAAATTTTATTTCGTGATCACTTTTTATTTGTCTGCATGATTGTTGGACAAAAATATTTTTATTTAATAAAATTCCGGCAATCGGTTTTTATTGACCTACACCATCTGGAGTCTTTTTGGTTTTCTCCCATCTTTATATTTTTCGCGGATTGCTGTGGAACCTGGCCCATGTGAGAATCATCCATCGTTTGAGCTACCTTTTCATCATCCGGTTGGAGTTCAAGTGAGGACCCAGGACATCCAGCTATATCCCGTTTGGTCTTGGTGACCATTAAGCCTGCAAGACCCACTGCCGTACGGTAGGTGGGTCCACCATCAGCGGTAAGAGTACCCATCTATAACAACTAGTGTCTTCTCCTTGTTTGATTCATCATTTGCATTGAAGTCCCTCTGTCAGTCTGCATTGTGGGAAGGTCATCCATTGAAGGACATCCATGATCACATACATTTTGTTATTTGGGACTGTATTTCTTCCTTTTTCACGTTGTACCTTCACGGTATATCACACAGTTCGCAAGGAGGACAAATTCATATGAATACCCTTGTAGCGGACTCACATTCATAATTGTGTTATTAGAGCACTGTTGTTTTTATTGCTTTAAGTAGCCATTTACCTATTATCATTTTATTGTTTTGAGCGCCACACAATTTTTATGTACCAATATATGGGGGTACCCGATGCTATAAAAACCTGCGGCGAACCTAAAAAAAATTACTGGCTACCGATCAGCATCGCCGACGCTAAGACATCGATCAGAAAAATTATAACTTAGTGACAGTGGTGATAGGGGGTGAAAGGGCTACCTGGGGGCGATCAAGGGAGTTAAACCTTCATTAGGTAATATATGGGGGTACCCGACGCTATAAAAACCTGCGGCGAACCTAAAAAAAATTACTGGCTACCGATCAGCATCACCGACGCTAAGACATCGATCAGAAAAATGATTGCTTAGTGACGGCGGTGCTAGGAGGTGAAAGGGTTATCTGGGGGGTGATCAGGGGGTTTAAACCTTTATTAGGGGGGTTAGGGGGCTACCCTGGACCTAAAACTAAATGTAGTGACACTTTTACAGTCACAAATGTCACTGATTGCAGTGATCACTAAATAAATGGTCACTGCAATCAGTGACACTGTGACTGGGGGCTGGGGGGTGATCTGGGGGTGTCTGGGGGGGCCTGGGGGGCGATTTATGTGCCTATGTGTCCTGGTGTCAGTGTGCTGTTTTGTGTACTAACCTGCATCTTCTCCTGTATGGCGCTCGGTATATGTGAGCGCCCCAGGAGAGATGACATCACTTCCTCCTTCCTGGCAGGCAGGGGAAGCTCTCTCATTCGCCGGGAGCGATCGAGAGGGGGTGGCCGGAATCGAACGGCCGTCCCCTCATGCCGGATCGCTCCCGAAGGTAAAACGACCACCCACTGTAAAGAAGGGGGGTCCGATCGGACCCCCCAACTATACAAAGGCAATCACGTATATGTACGTGATTCTGCCTGTCGGTGCCATTCTGCTGACGTATATTTACAGTGGGCGGTCGTTAAGTGGTTAAAACATACATTTATAAAAACATTAGCAGCATTATCAAGCCTAGCGGATGAAGGTATGACCATATGCATTTGGGGGGTCTCAGCATCTTGACGTGGAATGAAGGTGAAGGTGTGTTATCTGTTTGATGATAATCAGTGTCCACAACCACTGTTTCCTGGCAACGCTCATGCCCTGTTTAGGCAGGCTCTAACCGTGTTCACAACCACTGCTCAAAACACAATACACAGGATCATGATATTGGCTTCTTTGCTCTGCACAGAAAATCTTCATGAAATCTCCACAGAGTATTATAGGTTGGCAAACCATTCTTTGTTGTAGCCCTCCAGCTGAAGACTTTTAGCAACAGAAGAGCCTGAGAGATGAGTTTCAGTGAAACATAAAACATCTCAAAGTGTCAACTCGTGGTGAGATTTGATATCTTCAATGTGAGCTGGTAATCCTTCCATGTTGTTATAGATAATTGTTACTGTTTGCTGTTTGTGTGGTTTTGGGCAATTTTGGGCAAAAGGTGTGATTTTGAGTAATTTTGGTCAAAAAGTGAAATTTTGGGTGAAAGGTGCAATTTTGGGCAAAAGGTGTGATTTTGGACAAAAAGTGCAATTTTGGGCAAAATGTGTGATTTTGGGCAAAAAGTTTGATTTTGGGTAATATTGGGCAAAACGTGCAATTTTGGGTAATTTTGGGCAAAAAGTGTAATTTTGGGAAAATTTGGGCAAACAGTGTGATTTTGGGTATTTTTTGGGTAAAAAGTGTGATTTTGGGTAATTTTGGACAAAAGTTGTGATTTTGGGTAATTTTGGGCAAAAAGTGTGATTTTTGGGCAAAAGGTGCAATTTTGGGTAATTTTGGGCAAAACTTGCAATTTTGGGTAATTTTGGGCAAAAGGTGCAACTTGGGGTATTTTTTGGGCAAAAAGTGCAATTCTGGGGAATTTGGGGAAACAAGTGCAATTTTGGGCAAAAAGTGCAATTTTGGGTAATTTGGGGCAAAAAAATTGATTTTGGGCAAAATGTGTGATTTTGGCAAATTTTGGGTAATGTTGGGCAAAAATTGTAATTTTGGACAATTTTGAGCAAAAAGTGTGATATTGGGGTAATTTTGGGCAAAAAGTGCACTTTTGGATAATTTTGGGCAAAAGGTGCAATTTTGGTTAATTTTGGGCAAAAGCAATCTTGGGCAATTTTGGTCAAAAGTGCAATTTTGGGCAATTTTGGGCAAAAGGTGCAATTTTGGGGAAAAGGTGCAATTTTGGGTAATTTTGGGCAAAAAGTGAAATTTTGGGTATTTTTGGGCAAACTGAGATTTTGGGAAAAGAGTGTGATTTTGGGCAATTTTTGCTAATTATCGAATTAATCCTCTTGGCTAATTACCTGGGCCTTTTTATTAATTAAATGACATTGAGGCCAGGTTCACACTGGTATTTTTCAGCTTTTGTCAGCTCCCACTCTAGTTTTGAACATTTCGCCATTCATTCCTATGGGACTTATTTCGCCACAAAAAAACGAAACATTTCACAAAGTAAAGAGCACACCAATCAGGAACAATCCGCACGTTCCGGTATATTACTGTCTATGTAGTGTAAAAGCTGTGGGAGGAGTTAGGGCGGTAAATTTGGCTATAATAAGAATAATAATATATATATGAAATAACAGTAAGTGGTCTTGCTATGCAAGAACACTTAAAAAATATACTGTATATATATATATATATATATATATATATATATATAAACAAAAAATCAGTATGTTGTTTGTACTTCCTTTAGTCAATAATATGTTTTAAGGTAATACACAAGGCTTTTGCCTGCTTCCTTTGCTAATTTGAAGCCACCAAGCTTTTAGCCAAAGGCATACTCAAAGGCAGTATTTGGACTTTGCAAAAGTCATGAAGATGGCACCATGAAAATTTGGTAACACTGGTTTAAATTGTATAGCTTTTGGTTAGGATAATTTTAATTATATAAAAAATTATGAATATATTTATTGTAAATAATCAGACGGTTAAACTTTACTTGTTGCCAATTATTTGTACTAAAATGTTTCTGCCATTTTAGAGGGAATATGCTGGTATGCTTTTCACATAGATAAGATATGTCATTGATGTGTATTCTGTTTTCCTCTCTTATGCCACTTACAGACGATCGGATTTTGAGTAACTGTTGTGTGGTTGGAGTGGCTGGAGTAACTGTGGAAAGGTTGGACTGGGCAGAGTAACTTTATGGAGTGGGCAGAGTAATTGTGTAGAATGTTTGGAGTGAGTAAAGATAGTAAAAATTACACTAACCAATTGATTGATCAAATTTAAAAAGTGCACATGACAAGCTTGATAGAGTGTTAAATGCATTTCAACTTTTATTTATTTATATAGCACATTTAATTGCAACGTTGTTGCCAAAAGTGTTTCACAGTTACATTAAAACATACATTTATAAAAACATTAGCAGCATTATCAAGCCTAGCGGATGAAGGTATGACCACATGCATTTGGGGGGTCTCAGCATCTTGACGTGGAATGGAGGTGAAGGTGTGTTATCTGTTTGATGATAATCAGTGTCCACAACCACTGTTTCCTGGCAACGCTCATGCCCTGTTTAGGCAGGCTCTAACCATGTTCACAACCACTGCTCAAAACACAATACACAGGATCATGATATTGGCTTCTTTGCTCTGCACAGAAAATCTTCATGAAATCTCCTCAGAGTATTATAGGTTGGCAATCCATTCTTTGTTGTAGCCCTCCAGCTTAAGACTTTCAGCAACAGAAGAGCCTGAGAGATGAGTTTCAGTGAAACATAAAACATCTCCAAGTGTCAACTCGTGGTGAGATTTGATATCTTCAATGTGAGCTGGTAATCCTTCTGTGTTGTGATAGATAATTGTTAATGTTTGCTGTTTGTCTGTGTGATTTTGGGCAATTTTGGGTAAAAAGTGTGATTTCTAGTAATTTTGGGGAAAAAGTGAACTTTTGGGTAAAAGGTGCAATTTTGGGCAATTTTGGGCAAAAAGTGTGATTTGGGCAAAAAGTTTGATTTTGGGTAATATTGGACAAAAAGTGCAATTTTGGGTAATTTTGGGCAAAAAGTGCAATTTTGGAAAATTTTGGACAAAAGGTGTGATTCTGGATATTTTTGGGCAAAAGGTGTGATTTTGGGTAATTTTGGGCAAAAAGTCTGATTTTGGGCAAAAGTGTAATTTTGGGCAAAAGGTGCAATTATGGGCAATTTTGGGCAAAAGGTGCAACTTGGGGTATTTTTTGGGCAAAAAGTGCAATTCTGTGTAATTTGGGACAAACAAGTGCAATTTTGGGCAAAAAGTGCAATTTTGGGTAATTTGGGGGGGGAAAATGATTTTGGGCAAAATGTGTGATTTTGGCAAATTTTGGGTAATGTTGGGCATAAAGTGTAATTTTGGGCAATTTTGAGCAAAAAGTGTGAGTTTGGGGTAATTTTGGGCAAAAAGTGCACTCTTGGCTAATTTTGGGCAAAAAGTGCAATTTTGGTTAATTTTGGGCAAATTGTGTGCTTTTGGGCAATTTTGGGCAGTTTTGAACAATAAGTGCAATTTTTGGTAATTTTGGGCAAAAGGTGCAATTTTGGGGAAAAGGTGCAATTTTGGGTAATTTTGGGCAAAAAGTGCAATTTTGGGTAATTTTGGGCAAACTGTGAGATTTTGGGAAAAGAGTGTGATTTTGGGTAATTTTTGCTAATTATCTAATTAATCCTCTTGGCTAATTACCTGGGCCTTTTTATTAATTAAATGACATTGAGGCCGGGTTCACACTGGTATTTTTCAGCTTTTGGCAGCTCCCACTCTAGTTTTGAACATTTCGCCATTCATTCCTATGGGACCAATTTCGCCACAAAAAGACGATATTTCGTGAACCATTTGGCGAAACATTTCACAAAGTAAATAGCACACCAATCGGGAACAATCCGCACATTCCTGTATATTACTGTCTATGTAGTGTAAAAGCTGTGGAAGGAGTTAGGGTGGTAAATTTGGCTATAATAAGAATAATAATATATTTACTAAATAACGGTAAGTGGTCTTGCTATGCAAGAACACTAAAAAAATATACTGTATATATATATATATATATATATATATAAACAAAAAATGAGTATGTTGTTTGTACTTCCTTTAATCAATATTATGTTTTAAGGTAATACACAAGGCTTTTGCACCCTTCCTTTGCTAATTTGAAGCCACCAAGGTTTTAGCCAAAGGCATACTCAAAGGCAGTATTTGGACTTTGCAAAAGTCATGAAGATGGCACCATGAAAATTTGGTAACACTGGTTTAAATTGTATAGCTTTTGGTTAGGATAATTTTAATTATATAAAAAATTATGAATATATTTATTGTAAATAATTAGACGGTTATACTTTACTCGTTGCCAATTATTTGTACTAAAATGTTTCTGCCATTTTAGAGGGAATATGCTGGTATGCTTTTCACATAGATAAGATATGTCATTGATCTGTATTCTGTTTTCCTCTCTTATGCCGCTTACACACGATCGGATTTTGAGTAACTGTTGTGTGGTTGGAGTGGCTGGAGTAACTGTGGAAAGGTTGGACTGGGCAGAGTAACTTTATGGAGTGGGCAGAGTAATTGTGTAGATTGTTTGGAGTGAGTAAAGATAGTAAAAATTACACTATCCAATTGATTGATCAAATTTAAAAAGTGCACATGACAAGCTTGATAGAGTGTTAAATGCATTTCAACTTTTATTTATTCATATAGCACATTTAATTGCAACGTTGTTGCCAAAAGTGTTTCACAGTTACATTAAAACATACATTTATAAAAACATTAGCAGCATTATCAAGCCTAGCAGATGAAGGTATGACCACATGCATTTGGGGGGTCTCAGCATCTTGACATGGAATGGAGGTGAAGGTGTGTTATCTGTTTGATGATAATCAGTGTCCACAACCACTGTTTCCTGGCAACGCTCATGCCCTGTTTAGGCAGGCTCTAACCATGTTCACAACCACTGCTCAAAACACAATACACAGGATCATGATATTGGCTTATTTGTTCTGCACAGAAAATCTTCATGAAATCTCCACAGAATATTATAGGTTGGCAATCCATTCTTTGTTGTAGCCCTCCAGCTGAAGACTTTCAGCAACAGAAGAGCCTGAGAGATGAGTTTCAGTGAAACATAAAACATCTCCAAGTGTCAACTCGTGGTGAGATTTGATATCTTCAATGTGAGCTGGTAATCCTTCCGTGTTGTGATAGATAATTGTTAATGTTTGCTGTTTGTGTGATTTTGGTCAATTTTGGGCAAAAAGTGTGATTTCGAGTAATTTTGGGCAAAAAGTGAAATTTGGGGTAAAAGGTGCAATTTTGGGCAAAAGGTGTGATTTTGGGCAAAAAGTTTGATTTTGGGTAATTTTGAACAAAAAGTGCAATTTTGGGAAATTTTGGGCAAATGGTGTGATTTTGGGTATTTTTGGATAAAAAGTGTGATTTTGGGTAATTTTGGGCAAATGGTGTGATTTTGGGTAATTTTGGGCAAAAAGTGTGATTTTTGGGCAAAAGGTGCAATTTTGGGTAATTTTGGGCAAAATGTGCAATTTTGGGTAATTTTGGGCAAAAAGTGCAATTCTGGGGAATTTGGGGCAAACAAGTGCAATTTTGGGCAAACAGTGCAATTTTGGGTAATTTGGGGCAAAAAATGTGATTTTGGGCAAAAAGTGTAATTTTGGACAATTTTGAGCAAAAAGTGTGATTTTCGGGTAATTTTGGGCAAAAAGTGCACTTTTGGATAATTTTGGGCAAAAAATTGCAATTTTGGTTAATTTGGGGCAAAAGCAATTCTGAGCAATTTTGGGCAATAAGTGCAATTTTTGGTAATTTTGGGTAAAAAGTGCAATTTTGGGGAAATGGTGCAATTTTGGGTAATTTTGGGCAAAAAGTGCAATTTTGGGTAATTTTGGGCAAACTGTGAGATTTTGGGAAAAGAGTGTGATTTTGGGTAATTTTTGCTAATTATCAAATTAATCCTCTTGGCTAATTACCTGGGCCTTTTTATTAATTAAATGACATTGAGGCCGGGTTCACACTGGTATTTTTCAGCTTTTGTCAGCTCCCACTCTAGTTTTGAACATTTTGCCATTCATTCCTATGGGACCAATTTCGCCACAAAAAGACGATATTTCGTGAACCATTCGGCGAAACATTTCACAAAGTAAATAGCACACCAATCGGGAACAATCCACACGTTCCGGTATATTACTGTCTATGTAGTGTAAAAGCTGTGGGAGGAGTTAGGGTGGTAAATTTGGCTATAATAAGAATAATAATATATATATGAAATAACAGTAAGTGGTCTTGCTATGCAAGAAGACTTAAAAAATATATTGTATATATGTATATATATATATATATATATATATAAACAAAAAATCAGTATGTTGTTTGTACTTACTTTAATCAATAATATGTTTTAAGGTAATACACAAGGCTTTTGCACCCTTCCTTTGCTAATTTGAAGCCACCAAGGTTTTAGCCAAAGGCATACTCAAAGGCAGTATTTGGACTTTGCAAAAGTCATGAAGATGGCACCATGAAAATTTGGTAACACTGGTTTAAATTGTATAGCTTTTGGTTAGGATAATTTTAATTATATAAAAAATTATAAATATATTTATTGTAAATAATCAGACGGTTAAACTTTACTCGTTGCCAATTATTTGTACTAAAATGTTTCTGCCATTTTAGAGGGAATATGCTGGTATGCTTTTCACATAGATAAGATATGTCATTGATCTGTATTCTGTTTTCCTCTCTTATGCCGCTTACACACGATCTGATTTTGAGTAACTGTTGTGTGGTTGGAGTGGCTGGAGTAACTGTGGAAAAGTTGGACACACAATTAAAGGACATAACAACACGGGGCAAAATAAAGACAAGACAAGAGATTAAAATATTACACGGAGATCAGCAGCTTGGTGAATGGGAATATTTTCAATTAACACATTTAGTAAGCACTCTTCCACAACCAATTAGAGATGAAAAGACACTAAATCCCATGGAAAAACTTTGTAATATGGATAGGCCCTTAAAACATGGTATATCACAAACATATGAAATTTTAACAGAATTAGAAACACGGGGATCATTAGTATGTATAGAAAAATGGGGATAGGACATGGGTAAAAAGCTAGAAGAGGCACAAATGATCAGGGCGGTATTCAATAGTGCAACCGACATAATGACAATAGAGGCAAATTATAAGTGTATGATACGCTGGCACTTGACTCCAGAGAGAATGAATAAAATCCATCCAAACAACTCCCCGCTATGTTGAAGGAAATGTAAACAAAAAGAAACAACAAAGCATATATGGTGGGAGTGCCCAAAAATAAAAGAGTACTGGGAGAAAATGATAGATTACATAAAAGAAATAACCGGGGAGAAGGTCCCACAAGATCCCTGGATATGTTTGTTCCACGGTACAAACATAAAAAAAAACTGTATGAAACAACTTTGATCCCGGTGCTGCTTAATGTGGCAAAGGGACTAATCCCGAAAAAATGGCTAGAAACAACAAAACCGACTATAAAAGAGTGGATACAACGAGTCGAATACGTAGCCAAAATGGAATATCTAGGCTGTGGAGAGCAGGGAGGAGAGGAAAGAAATAAGAACAAATGGGAGAAATGGAGAGTCTTTAAATTGTCAGACAAATACGTACAGGGAATGACTGAATCAGACAGATAAGATAAAAAGAGGCAGAGAGATGGACAGATCAGGGGAGGGGTTGGGGGGAAAAGGGTAATGGGAAACAGGAAATAAGGGAAAAAATAAAAAATAAATGGAAATATGAATGTTTGAATGTTTACACCAATGTTGGTGAATTTTGTATTTGAATTTTTTTCCAATAAAAGACATAAAAAAAAAAATAAGATATGTCATTGATCTGTATTCTGTTTTACTCTCTTATGCCGCTTACACAATCAGATTTTGAGTAACGGTTGTGTGGTTGGAGTGGCTGGAGTAACTGTGGAAAGGTTGGACTGGGCAGAGTAACTTTATGGAGTGGGCAGAGTAATTGTGTAGATTGTTTGGGGTGAGTAAAGATAGTAAAAATTACACTAACCAATTGATTGATCAAATTTAAAAAGTTCACATGACAAGCTTGATAGAGTGTTAAATGCATTTCAACTTTTTTTATTTATATAGCACATTCAATTGCAACATTGTCGCCAAAAGTGTTTCACAGTTACATTAAAACATACATTTATAAAAACATTAGCAGCATTATCAAGCCTAGCAGATGAAGGTATGACCACATGCATTTGGGGGGTCTCAGCATCTTGACGTAGAATGGAGGTGAAGGTGTTCTCTCTTATTGATGATAATCAGTGTCCACAACCACTGTTTCCTGACAACGCTCATGCCCTGTTTAGGCAGGCTCTAATCATGTTCACAACCACTGCTCAAAACACAATACACAGGATCATCATATTGGCTTCTTTGCTCTGCACAGAAAATCTTCATGAAATCTCCACAGAGTATTATAGGTTGGTAATCCATTCTTTGTTGTAGCCCTCCAGCTGAAGACTTTCAGCAACAGAAGAGCCTGAGAGATGAGTTTCAGTGAAACATAAAACATCTTCAAGTGTCAACTCGTGGTGAGATTTGATATCTTCAATGTGAGCTGGTAATCCATCCATGTTGTGATAGATAATTGTTAATGTTTGCTGTTTGTGTGATTTTGGGCAATTTTGGGCAAAAAAATGTGATTTCGAGTAATTTTGGGCAAAAATTGAAATTTTTGGCAAAAGGTCAAATTTTGGGCAATTTTGGGCCAAAACTGTGATTTTGGGCAAAAAGTTTGATTTTGGGTAATATTGGGCAAAAAGTGCAATTTTGGGTAAATTTGGACAAAAAGTGAAATTTTGGAAAATTTTGGGCGAAAGGTGTGATTTGGGGTATTTTTGGGCAAAAAGTGTGATTTTGGGTAATTTTGGGCAAGAGGTGTGATTTTGGGTAATTTTGGACAAAACGCGTGATTGTGGGCAAAAAGTGCAATTTTGGGTAATTTTGGGCAAAAGGTGAAATTTTGGGTAATTTTGGGCAAAAAGTGCAACTTAAGGTAGTTTTGGGCAAAAAGGGCAATTCTGTGTAATTTGGGGCAAACAAGTGCAATTTTGGGCAAAAAGTGCAATTTTGGGTAATTTGGGGGAAAAATGGATTTTGGGAAAAATGTGTGATTTTGGCAAATTTTGGGTAATGTTGGGCAAAAAGTGTAATTTTGGGCAATTTTGAGCAAAAAGTGTGATTTTGGGGTAATTTTGGGCAAAAGGTGCACTTTTGGATAATTTTGGGCAAAAAGTGAAATTTTGCTTAATTTTGGGCAAAATGTGTGCTTTTGGGCAATTTTGGTCAAAAAGTGCAATTTTGGACAATTTTGGGCAAAAAGTGCAATTTTGGAAAATTTTGGGCAAACTGTGAGATTTTGGGAAAAGAGTGTGATTTTGGGTACTTTTTGCAAATTATCTAATTAATCCTCTTGGCTAATTACCTGGGCCTTTTTATTAATTAAATGACAATGAGGCCGAGTTCACACTGCTATTTTTCAGCTTTTGTCAGCTCCCACTCTAGTTTTGAACATTTCGCCATTCATTCCTATGGGACCAATTTTGCCACAAAAAGACGATATTTCGTGAACCATTCGGCGAAACATTTCACAAAGTTAAATAGCACACCAATCGGGAACAATCCGCACGTTCCGGTATATTACTGTCTATGTAGTGTAAAAGCTGTGGGAGGAGTTAGGGTGGTAAATTTGTCTATAATAATAATAATAATATATTTATGAAATAATGGTAAGTGGTCTTGCTATGCAAGAACACTTAAAAAATATACTGTATATATATATATTGTGACAGCAGGAAGGTAAAGTCACCTGGTTGCATCCAGGGGGGTAGATATATTTCACCCAGATTCAGGCTTTACGCCGACTTATACAACTAGGTGGAGAGTTGTATAAGCCCAGCTGAGACTAGTGGGCTCATTGATGACTCATACCTCTAGGGAGAGGGCTGGGCGTCGTGCAGACAGGGAGTTGATGAGTCCAGCTGAAGCTTGTCAGCTCATTTAGGCCTCTATAAAAAACTCCCAGCTTCATTAGATGTTAGCTCATGCCTGGAAGCAGACCTGTGTGGACTGTCTAGGGAGAGTGAACCCCTGTGCGGTGAGAGAAAGCCTGTGTGGCTATATTTTGCTTGGACATTTAAAACCAGGGACTTAGGGACTAGGACAGCACTAGGCTGATCCCAGTTGTTAGTTAGGAAACCTGTATGTTTAGTCAGAGGTCAAGTTGACCAGGATTTATTTTGTTTGTTTCTTTTGCTTTGCTGTGTTTTTGTCACTGTAAATAGAAAATAAACGGCACCTTTTTGATTTTGAAAACCACAACCTCCGTCTGCTGGGCCTGTTTTTGTGTAGGGAGCCCATCCCGGGGGTCACACACACCCGCTGCCGAGCTAACCCCCTCACAGTTGGTGGAGAACCAGTGGCAGTTTTTTTTTAAGCCAGCATGGAGGAGATACTGAAACAGCTGGCTCTAGCAAATGCCAATCAACAGCAGACAAATGCAGGTTTGCAAAAGAGCCTTGCAGCTCATCAACAGAGCCTTGCAGCTCAACAACAGAACTTCGCAGCCCAGCAGCAAGCTCATCAACAGAGCCTTGCAGCCCAGCAGCAATCTCACCAACAGAGTCTGGAAGCTCAGCAACAAGCCCAGCAACGATCTGAGGCCCGCTTCATAGACCTGTTACAGAAGCAAGAGCAGAGACTACAACAAATGGAAGCAGTAATGCAGCAACGTCCGCAGACCAGTGAGGAAAGCCGTCCCACTAATACCGCGTCCTTTGGGGTGAGTCGTTTATTGACAAAAATGACTGGAGAGGATGATCCAGAGGTATTTTTGACCACGTTTGAAAGGACTGCTGAAAGAGAAAAGTGGCCTGAGGAGCAGTGGGCTGGACTGGTGGCTCCTCTGTTAACGGGTGAATCGCAGAAGGCTTACTATGACCTAGAGCCTGACCAAGCAAAAGACTATGTGATGCTAAAAGCTGAAATATTGGCAAGGCTGGGTGTCACCCTGGCTGTCCGGGCTCAGCGTGTGCATAACTGGACTTTCCAGCTTGGAAAACCCCCCAGGTCTCAAATGTATGATCTCATTCACCTGAGCAGAAAGTGGCTACAGCCAGAGACTTTGTCCGCACCAAAGATTGTGGAACGTGTTGTAATGGATCGGTTTTTGAGAGCTCTTCCTACTGCCATCCAAAAGTGGGTAAGCCATGGAGACCCAGAGACGGCCGATGGTCTTGTGGATCGTGTGGAGAAATACTTGGCTACAGAGAACCTGACGGCCTCTTCCAGAGACACTCGGACTTTCCACCCTAAGACCAGACCATCCCCAGGGGCGGATAAGATGATTCCAAGGGGTAAGGGTGGAGAGAGTGAGAGGGTGGGAGCTCTACCCCAAGTTTGGCGAGAACAGCCTGGGAAATCAGCGGCTCAAGAGGCGGCAAGAAGGATCGTTTGCTACCGCTGCCGGCAAGCGGGACATATTGCAGCAAATTGCCCGGTTTTGGAGGAACCCATGCAGTGTGACTTTCTGACGGGCAGACGTCAGTCGCTGTGTGCGACAGTCGCATGCACTGCCATTCGAGGAACTGAGAAACATTTATGCAAAATGTGTGTTAATGGTAGAAATGTTGTGGTATTGCTGGATTCAGGTAGCCTTGTGACCCTGATAAAGGCTGAGTTAGTTAAAACAGAGGTCTCTGGGAATAGCAAGGTAGCTGTTATTTGTGTGCATGGGGACACCCGAGAGTATCCAGTGACTACAGTGTGTTTCGAGACCCCCAAAGGTACCCTTTCTCATCCAGTGGGCTTAGTGTCTCAGTTACCGCATGACGCCATTGTGGGAAGGGATTTTCCGAAGTTCTGGGAACTGTGGGATGATCCTGAGCCCCCCACTGGTGCCCCTATGTACCAGGAATATGATAGCCAGAACTCCTCTGAGAGTGGTGAGGACTCTCCCGAATTTCCCTTGTCAGTATTGGCAGGGGAGACTCAAGAAACTGGAGAGGAGCCCACCTCCTCAGACGAAAACCTACCGTCTGTGGAGTTTTCTGATCTTGAGGTTCACAGGGAAAACTTTGCCACAGAACAGTTGAAAGACCCCGCCCTAATAAAGGCACGGGAAAACGTAGTGAAAATAGATGGCGAGTTAGTGAACCCAGATAATACCTGCACTTACCCATACTTCAGCGTAGAGAAGGACCTACTGTATCGGGTGGCAAAAAGGGCAGAAGAAACCGTTGAGCAGCTTGTGGTGCCCAAACCTTACAGGAAGTTAGTGTTGGAGTTGGCCCATGGGCACATTCTTGGAGGTCATCTGGGGACAGAGAAAACCCGAGAGAGGGTATTACAGAGATTCTATTGGCCTGGGGTGATGAAGGACATAGAAAATTATTGTTCCTCCTGCCCTGTGTGTCAAAGGTCGGCCCCGATGCCACACTTCCGTAGCCCGCTGGTCCCTCTACCCATCATTGAGGTCCCGTTTGAGAGAATCGCAATGGATTTGGTAGGTCCTATAATCAAGTCCGCTAGGGGGCACCAGTACATATTGGTTATAATGGACTATGCCACCCGTTATCCAGAAGCGATCCCTCTCAGAAATACCTCGGCCAAAACCATAGCCAAAGAGCTATCTCTTGTTTTTAGCCGGGTGGGTATTTGTAAAGAACTGCTTACGGACCAAGGTACACCCTTTATGTCCCGGGTTATGAAGGAGCTGTGTAAATTGTTCAAAGTGACGCAATTACGTACATCTGTGTATCACCCCCAAACCGATGGGCTGGTTGAAAGATTCAACAAAACCCTGAAACAAATGTTGAAGAAAGTGGTGGATAGGGATGGAAAGGATTGGGACTGTCTACTTCCTTATTTGATGTTTGCTATTAGGGAGGTGCCCCAATCCTCTACGGGATTCTCCCCCTTTGAGTTACTGTATGGGAGACACCCAAGAGGGCTGTTGGATATTGCCAAGGAAACTTGGGAAAGTGAGAGTTCTCCCCACAGGAGTGTGATTGAGCATGTCGCCCTGATGCAAGATCGAATTGCACAGGTAATGCCCATCGTGAAGGAACATTTGGCCCAAGCGCAGTTGGCACAGCAGAGAGTGTACAACCGTGGAGCCAAGACCCGTACCTTTTCCCCGGGGGATAGGATATTGGTACTTGTCCCTACGGTTGAAAGTAAATTCCTTGCCAAATGGCAAGGCCCCTACGAGATAATGGAAAAAGTGAGCGAAGTGAATTACAAGGTCAGACAACCAGGAAGGCGAAAGCCCGAACAGATCTATCACGTTAATCTGTTGAAAGCCTGGAGGGATAGAGAGTCCCTAGTCGCAGACACTTGGTCACCAGCTCAAACTGGTTGCGTGATTCCTGAGGTTGGAATCGCAGCCACCTTGTCACAACCCCAACAACAGGAGGTTAAGGAGTTTGTGCTTCGCAACAAGGAGGTATTCTCTGAGCTGCCGGGACAAACATCTGGGGTAGAGCATGACATTATTACCCCGCCCGGTGAAAGGGTGAAGTTAAAACCCTATCGGATCCCAGAGGCCCGACGGGAGGCAATACGGGAGGAAGTACAGAAAATGCTGAACTTAGGGGTGATAGAGGAGTCCCAAAGTGATTGGTCTAGTCCCATTGTGTTGGTGCCTAAACCGGATGGGAGCTGGCGATTTTGTAACGATTTTCGTCAGTTGAACAAAGTTACAAAATTTGACACCTACCCCATGCCACGTATAGATGAGTTGATCGACCGGCTGGGAACAGCCCGATACATGACGACTCTTGACCTCACAAAAGGGTATTGGCAAATCCCCCTGGCCAAATCGGCCAAAGAGAAAACCGCATTTGTAACCCCAGACGGGGCGTTCCAATATAAAAGAATGCCGTTCGGGTTACAGAATGCGCCGGCCACATTCCAGCGGAAAATGGACCAGATGCTGAGGCCCCATCGGAAGTATGCTGCGGCTTACCTGGATGACATAATTGTCCATAGCACAGATTGGGCCTCACATCTGCCAAAAGTGCAAGCAGTCCTGGACTCTGTTCAGGAAGCAGGGTTTACGGCTAACCCCAAGAAGTGTACCATTGGGCAGGAGGAGGCCAAATATCTTGGGTACACCATTGGGAGGGGAGTAATAAAACCCCAACTCAACAAAGTCGAGGCCATCCAGAGTTGGCCACGTCCCAACAGCAAGAAGCAGGTACGAGCCTTTCTGGGAATCGCTGGGTATTATCGGCGATTCATTCCCCACTTTGCTTCTAAGGCTGTGCCCCTAACCAACCTGACGAAGGGGAAAGGGTCGGTCATGATTAAATGGACCCCCGAGGCTGAGGCAGCATTCCAATTCTTGAAACAAGCCTTATGTAGCCAGCCAGTGTTGTACTCACCCGACTTCTCTAAAGACTTTGTCGTACAAAGTGATGCGTCAGATGTGGGGTTAGGAGCAGTATTGTCCCAGGTCTGGAACGGGGAAGAGCACCCAGTCATTTACCTCAGCAGGAAGTTGAAGTCCCATGAGGTAAATTACGCCACCGTTGAAAAGGAGTGTTTAGCGGTGAAGTGGGCTCTAGATTCCCTTCGGTACTACCTGCTAGGTAGGCACTTTGACATGGTTACGGATCACGCTCCGTTAAAGTGGATGGCTCAAAACAAGGAAACAAATAGAAGAGTGAATAGGTGGTTCCTGGCCCTCCAGGAATTCAACTTCACAGTAAAGCATCGCCCTGGCGTTCAAATGGGAAATGTGGATGCTTTGTCTCGAGTACATGAATGCCTGATTGCTGGTGTTCCAACCCCGAGGTTAAAACAAGAGGGGGGGGTATGTGACAGCAGGAAGGTAAAGTCACCTGGTTGCATCCAGGGGGGTAGATATATTTCACCCAGATTCAGGCTTTACGCCGACTTATACAACTAGGTGGAGAGTTGTATAAGCCCAGCTGAGACTAGTGGGCTCATTGATGACTCATACCTCTAGGGAGAGGGCTGGGCGTCGTGCAGACAGGGAGTTGATGAGTCCAGCTGAAGCTTGTCAGCTCATTTAGGCCTCTATAAAAAACTCCCAGCTTCATTAGATGTTAGCTCATGCCTGGAAGCAGACCTGTGTGGACTGTCTAGGGAGAGTGAACCCCTGTGCGGTGAGAGAAAGCCTGTGTGGCTATATTTTGCTTGGACATTTAAAACCAGGGACTTAGGGACTAGGACAGCACTAGGCTGATCCCAGTTGTTAGTTAGGAAACCTGTATGTTTAGTCAGAGGTCAAGTTGACCAGGATTTATTTTGTTTGTTTCTTTTGCTTTGCTGTGTTTTTGTCACTGTAAATAGAAAATAAACGGCACCTTTTTGATTTTGAAAACCACAACCTCCGTCTGCTGGGCCTGTTTTTGTGTGGGGAGCCCATCCCGGGGGTCACACACACCCGCTGCCGAGCTAACCCCCTCACAATATATATATATATATATATATATATATATATATATATATAAACAAAAAATTAGTATGTTGTTTGTACTTCCTTTAATCAACAATATGTTTTACAGTAATTCACAAGGCTTTTGCACCCTTCCTTTGCTAATTTGAAGCCACTAAGGTTTTAGCCAAAGGCATACTCAAAGTGTCACGTACCTTTGGTGTGAGCCTGACGTGCAGAGGGAGACCTCCCGTACAACCCCGGCTCGGAGACCACTGGAGTGGGGACAGTGGTGGTAAGAGCGTGGTGAGGTAAGGGTGCCTGCTTGGTCCTCTTGGCTGGGTGTAGTAAAGCCAAGCGAAAGCTGGAACAGCTGGAACTGGGAGCAGCGGATGCAGGTCAGCAGGTGCAGGTATGCAGAGCAGCGGATGCAGGTCAGCAGGTGCAGGTATGCAGAGCAGCGGATGCAGGTCAGCAGGTGCAGGTATGCAGAGCAGCGGATGCAGGTCAGCAGGTGCAGGTGTGCAGGACCGCGGATGCAGGTCAGCAGGTGTAGGTATGCAGAGCAGCGCAGTCAGACAAGCCAGGTCTTTCACATCAGGGTAAACAGCATAAACGGCAGGCAGAGAGTAGTCAGAGTCCAGGCTGGGTCTTGGCAACAGATGATCAGACAGGTAACTTAGCAGAGTCAAACAAGCCAGAGTCAGGACTGGAGATAGGAGGGAGGTCAGGAAGCCGGGTCATACACAGGAACACAATACAGGCACAGAGTCAGGAACAGAAGCAGATCAAACCGCAAGGGGCAACATCTCTGGAACGTCTTTTATAGGAAGTTCATGGGAGGAGCAAGGGGTTCAGGGTTCAACATCAATCAAGACACCAAGCAGAGTAGTCTAATCCATTAGATAGGTTATCCAGCAGATCAGGCAGGGAGCTGTCCAGCATCCCAGATAGCACAGTGGGAAGAGTCAATGCCAGACACAGACGAGGTCCCAGGTTCAAGCCCAGTATGTCCCTGACAGTGCCCCCCCTTAAGGGCAACCTCCGGGTGCCCAAGAGAGCTCTTTTCTGGGGGTGACTGCGAAAAATGCCTGGATTAACTCTCGGGCATGAATGTTCCGTTGGGGTTCCCAGGAGTTCTCCTCCAGACCATACCCGTTCCACTTAATCAGGAATTGAAGTTGGTTCCCCCTTCTTCTACAGTCCAAGACGGCCTCCACCTCAAACTCCTCATCCCCGTCAACCATTACAGGTTCAGGCGGTCCTGATCCCCTGTTTGGGAAGGGATCCGGCACTGTAGGTTTCAGTAGTGACACGTGAAACACTGGGTGAACCTTCAATGAATCTGGTAAAGAAAGTTCATAGGAGACTTCATTTAATCTCCGTTTTACTGGGAAGGGGCCGATGAACTTGGGTGCCAGTTTCCTTGCGGGGCAGGTCATCCTAAGGTTGGCGGTAGACAGCCATACTTGATCGCCTTGTTGAAGGCATAACTCCCCTCTCCTCTTTCTGTCAAACATCCTTTTATTGGTTGCCTGCGCCTTGGTCAAGGCTTCCTGTAATATTTTGTTGTTACGGGTCAGGAAATCAACGGTACTCTGGACTGCTGGGACTGTTGAATCAGAAATGAGATCAGGTAGGAAGGTCGGGTGGAACCCATAGTTGGAGAAAAATGGAGACTGACCTGTAGCCGAGTGACTGGCATTATTAAAGGCAAACTCCGCCAGGGGTAGTAGTGTTACCCAGTCATCTTGAACAAAGGTGGTAAAGCATCGGAGATATTGCTCGAGCGTTTGGTTCGTCCTCTCGGTTTGCCCATTGGTCTGAGGGTGATAGGCAGAGGACATGGACAGCTCGATCTTCAGGACCTTGCACAAAGCCTTCCAGAAGCGAGAGGTGAACTGCACCCCTCTGTCTGAAACAATGTCTGTTGGAACCCCATGTAACCTTACTATCTCTTTTATGAAGACCTGGGCAGTTTCCATGGCAGATGGCGTGCTCTTCAGTGGCACGAAGTGGGCCATTTTAGATAGACGGTCGACCACTACAAAAATGGCTGAGCAACCTTCTGACGGGGGAAGTTCCACTATGAAGTCCATAGCAATCCTTTGCCAGGGTCGATCAGGAACTGGTAAGGGTCTGAGAAGACCCCAGGCCTTGCTTCTAGCGGTCTTACTACGGGTACAGGTGGCACATGAATTTACATACTCCCTGCAGTTCCTTTCAAGATCCGGCCACCAAAATGTGCGTTGAATTAGTTCCTGGGTTTTATGCATTCCGAAGTGGCCGGCCAGGGGATGATCATGGCACAGATTTAATACTGTTACTCTGACATCTTCTGGTACAAAGATCTTGTTGTCTTTCCATAGTAACCCATCCTTGGGTAACAGGGTAATCCCAGGAGGCCCTGACATATTTGCTGAAGCTTGTTTCAAGCCGGACATTAGATTTGTTTGCAAGAGTAGAAAGTTACCTTCCGATAGGATGGTATCAGGAGCTGACACTTCTTTCGGATCATCGAACATGCGAGAAAGGGCGTCTGGTTTGGTGTTCTTTGAGCCGGGCCGGTAAGTTATGTGAAATGAAAACCTAGAGAAGAATAAGGCCCATCGTGCCTGGCGTGGTCTCAGACGCTTGGCAGCTCTCAAATACTCCAGGTTTTTGTGGTCTGTATAAATGAGTATGGGATGCGCCGCTCCTTCCAACAGATACCTCCATTCTTCAAGGGCGGACTTGATGGCCAGGAGCTCCCGGTCCCCCACGTCATAGTTCTTCTCGGCCGGAGTAAGCTTACGAGAGAAGAAGGCTATTGGGTGCATCAAGTCCTTGAGACCCTGGCGTTGAGAGATAACGGCTCCTAACGCTGTCTCTGAGGCATCTACCTCGAGTAGATAAGGTAGAGCAGGGTCAGGGTGACTCAGAATAGGAGCTGACGTGAACAGTCCTTTTAAATTTGTGAAGGCAGCCTGTGCCTCGGGATTCCAACAAAACCGGACATTCTGCTTGGTCAGCTGCGTAATCGGGGAAATAATAGCGGAGAATCCCTTGATGAACCTCCGGTAGAAGTTGGCGAAGCCAACGAAGCGCTGCACCCCCTTCTTGTCTGAAGGTGCAGGCCAATCCAGAATAGCTGAAACTTTTTGCGGATCCATCTTGAATCCCTCTGTTGAAATTACCAAGCCGAGGAACTGAATACTCTGTCGCTCGAATTCGCATTTTTCTGGTTTTGCGTACAGTCCATGTTGACAGAGTCGACAGAGTACGATCTTGACATGTTCCCGGTGCTGCTCAATTGAAGTGGAAAAAATCAAAATATCGTCTAGATAGACAATTACGTAAATGTCCAGGCAGTCCCTAAAAATGTCATTGACTAGATGCTGAAAAGTAGCAGGGGCGTTACATAGGCCAAAGGGCATTACTAGGTATTCGTAATGGCCGAACCTGGTCCGAAAAGCAGTCTTCCATTCATCCCCTGCGCGGATGCGGACCAGGTTGTACGCCCCCCGCAGGTCTAGCTTGGTAAACACAGAAGAGGTCCTGAGCCTCTGAAAGAGTTCGGGTACCAGGGGCAGAGGGTACCGATTCTTGACCGTAATTTTATTTAATTCCCGGTAGTCCACACAGGGCCGGAGAGAATGGTCCTTTTTCTCCACAAAAAAGATTCCCGCCCCTGCTGGAGAAGTGGAAGGACGGATGAACCCCCTCTTTAGGTTTTCGTCAACATACTCTTTCAGAACCTCTAGCTCCCGTTCAGATAAGGGGAAGATCCGTCCAAAGGGAATTTCAGCCCCAGGGAGAAGCTCGATTGGACAATCGTATGGACGATGAGGCGGAAGGGTCTCAGCTCCCCGTTTGCTGAAAACGTCCAGGAATCCATGGTATTGTTTGGGCACAGCTGCGCGTACCTCTGAATCCGGCTCCAGGCATAACAGAGGACCAGAAGTGCTGAGACATGGAGGCATGCAGTGGTGTTGGCAATAAGGCGACTGGAACCTAATACTCCCGGACCCCCAATCGATCTGTGGGTTATGGGCCTGAAGCCAGGGTAGACCCAAGATGACTGGAAACAGAGGGGATGCAATGGCATTCAGGCTTAATAGTTCCTTATGATCTGTAGAGGTGGTTACAAGCAAAGGAGGGGTTTCTTGAGTCACTACTCCTGACTTAATACGGGACCCGTCTGCTAAAAAGATGGAAAGTCCCTGAGTCTTTGGCTGGAGTGGGATGTGCTGTTGTGCTGCAAAGTTAAGATCGATGAAACAATTACATGCTCCTGAGTCAATTATCGCGGTGACTGGTATTGTCCTTCCTGGCAATTGGAACGAGATAGGTAGGGCCAGGTGGGTGGTGTTGGCAGAGGGAGGTGGACCACTTGGAGAAGGGGTAGCTGGGACCTTGCGCAGCTTAGCAGGACATGAGGAAACGTAATGGCCGGCTCCTCCACAATATAAACAAAGATCATTCTGTCGCCGGCGAAGTCGTTCTTCGGCCGACAGGGAAGGTCTCATCAGTCCAAGCTGTCTCGGCTTTATGGTAACAGAAGTCTGATTGGCAGGTAAGGAGTTAACTGGAACTGAACTGGCAACAGCAGGAGATACCCGGGGTAGCATCCAGGCTGGACGGAGATGCTGGGTAGCCCTCTCTGTTCTGCGCTCCCGGAGTCGTCGGTCTATCTGAATAGACAGGGTGATTAAAGTCTCTAGGGCATCAGGAACACCGACCCGGGCTAACTCGTCTTTCAGTCCCTCAGAGAGACCGAGACGGAACTGGTGCCGTAGGGCTGCATCATTCCACTGGGCATCCGTGCTCCAGCGTCTGAAATCAGTCACATAGTCCTCGACCGCTCTGCGGCCTTGCTGGAGCGCGTGGAGGGCAGCCTCGGCGGTGGAAGTCCGTTGAGGGTCATCATAGAGTCGAGCCATGGCATCAAGAAAAGATGAGAGAGAGTCCAGAGCTTCATGGCGGACTTCCAGCAGATGGTGGGCCCAAGCCTGAGGTTCCCCCTGTAGTAGAGCGATAACAAACCCTACTTTGGTGACCTCTAATGAAAAAGTCAGAGGTAGTAAGGAAAAGTATAGTTCACATGCGTTGCGAAACGCCCGGAATTTGCTTTGATCCCCAGAAAACTTATCGGGAACGGGGACCCTAGGCTCAGGAGGTGGTGGCGTTCCGGAGGAGGAAGTTGGGACTGAAGGTGCATCTGCAGTAGTGATGAGCCGAACACCCCCGGGTTCGGTTCGCACCAGAACCCGCGAACGGACCGAAAGTTCGAACGAACATTAGAACCCTATTAAATACAATGGATGCGAACGTTCGAATTCTAAAGTGCTAATTATAACAACTATTATGCATGTTATTGTCCTAAAAAGGGTTTGGGAACCCGGGTTCTGCACCAGGGGACATGTATCAATGCAAAAAGAAGTTTTAAAAACGGTCGTTTTTCGGGAGCAGTCATTTTAATGATGCATAAAGTGAAAAAAAAAAAGTCAAATATTCCTTTAAATATCGTACCTGGGGGGTGTCTAAAGTATGCCTGTGAAGTGCCACGTGTTTCCCGTGTTTAGAACTGTCCCTGCACAAAATGACACTTCTAAAGGAAAAAAAAGCCATTTAAAACTGCTTGCGGCTTTAATGTAATGTCTGGTCCCGGTAATATGGATGAAATTCTTTAAGAAAAATGGCATAGCTACCCCATGACCCCCCCCCCCCTACCCCAGCCCATTACCAGCCCCTTTGGGTCTTGTATGGATATTAAGGGGAACCCCGCACATAAAATAAAAAAGGCCCTATATACTCTGAACAGCCCTATACAGGCGGTGCATACAAGACAGGGACTGTAGGTTTGTTCTTATGTAGAGTCTGTTTGTAATTTTGAACAGGTACATTGTTGAAGTGTAGCTCCAGACCAAAAATCTATTTTTAAACTTTTTGGAAAACATAGGTAAGGGTTATCACCCCTGTAACATTTGTTTTGCTGTCTGTGCCCCTGTTCAGAACATTTCACCTCACTTTCCGTCCCAATGACAACTCTTTTTGAAATGTGGTCTTTTTCTTGAAACAAGGATTGCTGATAAAGCATCAGTACAGAGGAGACACCTTTCTCCCATATTTATTCTTACAGGAGAGAATTTTCCTTCCTAGTGGTAGATTTCCTCTCACTTCCTGTTGTCTTCTTGCGTTTGCAAGTAGGAGTCGTTTGTAAGTTGGATGTTTGAAAGTAGGGACCTGCCGTATATACTCTGCAGAAATAGGCCCCTTAGTTGTTGGTGTTGGCACAACACTGTAAGCACTCACAGTTACTCTTGGTTGGTGCTGGAACGCCCTGCTGTCAACTATTATATCAGGAATTTTAATTACATATAATTGTTGAACAGTGGTAGTAAAAATTGGGCCTTTGATGGTGGTGCTGGTGCCACAACACTGTAAGCCCTGACAGTTACTCTTGGTGGGTGCAGCAATGGGCCCTGCTGTGAATTATTAGATCAAGAATTGTAATTACATGCCCCTGTTGAACAGGGGCTGAAAAATTGGGCCTTAGGCACTGGTGGCACAACACTGCAACCCCTCACAGATACTGTACTTGGAGCACAGCAATGAGCCCTGTTGCAAAGTATTGCTTCAAAAATTGTAATGACACGCCCCTGTTAAACAGGGGCTGAAAAATTGGGCCTTAGGCACTGGTGGCACAACACTGCAACTCCTCACAGATACTGTACTTGGAGCACACCAATGAGCCCTGTTGCAAAGTATTGCTTCAAAAATTGTAATGACACGCCCCTGTTAAACAGGGGCTGAAAAATTGGGCCTTAGGCACTGGTGGCACAACACTGCAACTCCTCACAGATACTGTACTTGGAGCACAGCAATGAGCCCTGTTGCAAAGTATTGCTTCAAAAATTGTAATTACACGCCCCTGTTAAACAGGGGCTGAAAAATTGGGCGTTAGGCACTGGTGGCGGCACCCATAAACAAAAATGATCTTACAAGCTATCATCATCAATCGTATCATTGAGGACTCGGAGGAGGAGGATAGCCAGTCAACATAACAGCACAGGCACTCAGCATCAGCATCAGTCTTGAAGGGATGTGACATGTTAAAATCAATTAGTCTGTTATATCAGCATCAGGTGTGTGGTAGCTGGTGGTGATCCAAGACTGGTTCATCTTGATGAAAGTCAGTCGATCAACCGAGTCGGTGGACAGGCGCACCCTGTGATCCGTGACAAATCCTCCAGCAGCACTGAATGTGCGTTCCGAAAGAACGCTGGATGCAGGACAGGCCAGTAGCTCAATTGCATACTGTGCAAGCTCTGGCCAGTGATCCATCCTCAAGACCCAGTAAGCCAGAGGATTTTCGGTGGGGAAGGTGTCCAAGTCTGACCTTGCCCCTAGATATTCCTGCACCATGTTTATCAGACGCTGGCGATGGTTGCTGGAACCGATCATACTTTGGGGCTGCGGACTAAAGAATTGTCTGAACGCATCGGTCAGACGGCCACCTTCCCCACCGCTCCTTCTTTGACTGGCCGAAGCCTCAGCAACTCGTTGTCCAGGACCAGGAGTTTGCAACCTCCCAGTCTCTGGGAACGCGTTGCACAGACCTTTCTGCAAGGCCTCCCGGAGTTGTCTCATCCTCTGCTCCCTCTGCGACGGTAACATAAGGTCCGCAACCTTACCCTTGTACCGTGGATCAAGGAGAGTGGCCAGCCAGTAATGGTCCCTCTCCTTGATCCGAAGAATACGAGGATCCTTCCGCAGACTTTGCAGGATCAGGGAGGCCATGCAGCGTAGGTTTGCTGAGGCATTCGCTCCGGAGTCCTCTGGGTCACTAAGGACGACATGATCCGCAGCCACCTCCTCCCAGCCACGTACAAGTCCACTGGTTTCTTGGGACTGTAAATCATCCCTAAAAGACTGCTGCTGATGATGCTGAGTGCCAGCCTCCACCTCCATGCTGACACAATCCTCCTCCTCCTCCTCCTCCTCCTCCTCCTCTTCCTGTGCGATGGGTGGGACAGAAGGAACACTGTCTGGGTAAAGGGGGCCTTGAGAGGCAAGGAAGTCCTCCTCTTCCTGCCTCTGTTCTGCCTCAAGTGCCCTGTCCATTATTCCACGCAGCGTGTGCTCCAACAGGTGGACAAGAGGTACAGTGTCACTGATGCATGCACTGTCACTGCTCACCATCCTCGTGGCCTCCTCAAATGGTGCCAGGACAGTGCATGCATCCCTGATCATGCCCCACTGGCGTGGAGAAAAAAAACCAAGCTCCCCTGACCCTGTCCTGGTGCCGTAGTCGCACAGGTACTCATTGATGGCCCTCTGCTGCGTGTGCAGCCGCTGCAGCATGGCCAACGTTGAGTTCCACCTGGTGGGCATGTCACATATAAGGCGGTTCTTGGGCAGGTTCAACTCCTTTTGCAGCTCAGCCAGGCGAGCACTGGCATTATAAGATCTGCGGAAATGCACACAGACTTTCCTGGCCTGCCTCAGGACATCCTGTAAGCCCGGGTACCTGCCCAAGAACCGCTGCACCACCAGGTTAAGGACGTGAGCCACACAGGGCACATGGGTCAGTTGTCCCTGTCGGAGAGCAGAGAGGAGGTTGGTGCCATTGTCGCAAACTACCATTCCTGGCTTAAGCTGGCGTGGCGTCAACCACCCCTGCAGAGCAGACAGAACCTCTGCCCCAGTGTGGCTCCTGTCCCCCAAACACACCAGCGCAAGCACGGCATGGCATCTTTTTGCCTGCGTACTTGCGTAGCCCCTTGAACGCCTACGGAGCACCGCTGGTTCCGAGGACAAAGCACAGGAAGAGGCCACGGAGGAAGAAGAAGAGGAGGGGGTGGAGGACAGAGGTGTGTCACAACCAGTAGTAGCATTTTGGAGGCGTGGCGGTGGAACAACCTCCAACACTACTGCACCTTGTCCTGCATCCTTCCCAGCTGCCAAAAGAGTGACCCAATGGGCCGTGAAAGAAAGGTAACGTCCCTGTCCATGCCTGCTGGACCATGAGACAGCGGTAATATGCACCTTACCGCTGACCGCCCTGTCCAGCGAGGCCAAGACATTGCCTTCCACATGCCGGTAGAGAGCCGGAATCGCCTTCCGTGAGAAAAAGTGGCGTTTGGGAACCTGCCACTGAGGAACCGCACATTGCACAAACTCATGGAAGGGGGCCGGGTCTACCAACTGAAAAGGCAGCAGTTGAAGTGCTAGCAATTTAGCCAAGCTAGCATTCAACCGCTGGGCATGTGGATGGCTGGGAGTGAACTTCTTTCGACGGTCCAGCAGCTGGGGCAGGGAAATTTGCCTGCTAGAATCGGACGTCGGTGTACTGCTAGCAGAGTGGGCGCAAGTACTTGGCTGTGACACACCTAATTCTACACCTTCATTCCTCTCAGTGCATGTTTCAGAGAGGACTGAAGTTATAGTGGGGTTGGAGATCCCAGCTGATGCGGTGCAAGGAGAGGTCCGCTTTGTTCTTTGGTGTGGGTCTTTGAGGTAGGCTTGCCAACGAGCTGCATGGCAGGTCAACATATGTCTGGTCAGGCATGTGGTACCCAAGCGGCTGATGTTTTGGCCACGCGATATACGCTTGAGACATATGTTGCAAACAGCAGCTGTGCGATCTGATGCACTAGCCTCAAAAAAGGCCCACACCAAAGAACTTTTTGAATGACGGGCAGAGGCAGCGCCCTGCACAGGCGGAGCTCTGCGGTGTGATTCCGTCGGTGTACTGCCCTTACGCTGGCCACCAAAGGGCATCCTGCCTCGTTGGAGATGTGCCTCCTCCTCATCCTCCTCCTCCTCCTCTCTCCTATTAGGCACCCACGTGGAGTCAGTGACCTCATCATCCCCTCCCTCCTCATCACTGGAGCCAATCTGGCAGTATGCTGCAGCTGCTGGAACATGACTGCCAGATTGGTGTCCTTCTTGAGCATCCCCTCTGTCTGCTCTCACGCTACTGCCTTCCTCTAGCTGGGTTTCATCATCAGACCCTTCGAAACGCTGGGCATCCTCCTGGAGCATGTACCCAACACTGTGCTGAAACAGTTCGGGGGACTCCTCAGGAGGAGGACATGGTGGGTCTAGGGAAGGAGTGACTGATGATTTGTCTGACATTGATACCAGGGAAGACGACGCTTTGGCAGCTGCTTTTCCAGTACCCTGAGCCTGGGTGAGAGAGGATGAGGAGGAGGAGGAGGGCTTGGTCATCCACTCTACCAAGTCTTCGGCATGATGTGGCTCAACATGTCCAGCTGCCGAAAAGAAGGACAAGCGTGTCCCATGGCCATGTGCTGATGACAATGCACCGCGTCCACGACCAGCACTGTTGCCCCCAGACACAGAGCCTGCTTGCCCTCTTTTATTGCCTCCTGACTGTCTGCCTCTCCTTGTTTGCCTTCCAGACATTCTAATAGATGGCCTGCAGGGAGATGGGAAAAAAGCAATAAGGGCTACCTTCAGGTGTCCTTCTCTGTCCCTTGAAACAAGGACTTTCACAGTGAAAGAAACTGACACTCTCCCTACCTACAGTTTTCTGTCCCTAGAAAAAATATTTTTTTTAAGCACAATATAGCACAAGAACAATTCACTCACTGTCCTTACAGGTCCCTGGAAACAAGGACTTGCAGAGTGAAAGAAAAAAAACACTCTCCCTACCTACAGTTTTCTGTCCCTAGAAAAAATGTTTTTTTTAATCACAATATAGCACAAGGACAATTCACTCACTGTCCTTACAGGTCCCTGGAAACAAGGACTTGCAGAGTGAAATAAACTGACACTCTCCCTACCTACAGTTTTCTGTCCCTAGAATAAATGTTTTTTTTAAGCACAATATAGCACAAGGAGAATTCACTCACTGTCCTTCCAGGTCCCTGGTAGTGATGAGCCGAACACCCCCGGGTTCGGTTCGCACCAGAACCCGCGAACGGACCGAAAGTTCGAACGAACATTAGAACCCTATTAAATACAATGGATGCGAACGTTCGAATTCTAAAGTGCTAATTATAACAACTATTATGCATGTTATTGTCCTAAAAAGGGTTTGGGAACCCGGGTTCTGCACCAGGGGACATGTATCAATGCAAAAATAAGTTTTAAAAACGGTCGTTTTCCGGGAGCAGTCATTTTAATGATGCATAAAGTGAAAAAAAAAAAGTCAAATATTCCTTTAAATATCGTACCTGGGGGGTGTCTAAAGTATGCCTGTGAAGTGCCACGTGTTTCCCGTGTTTAGAACTGTCCCTGCACAAAATGACACTTCTAAAGGAAAAAAAAGCCATTTAAAACTGCTTGCGGCTTTAATGTAATGTCTGGTCCCGGTAATATGGATGAAAATCTTTAAGAAAAATGGCATAGCTACCCCATGACCCCCCCCCTACCCCAGCCCATTACCAGCCCCTTTGGGTCTTGTATGGATATTAAGGGGAACCCCGCACATAAAATAAAAAAGGCCCTATATACTCTGAACAGCCGTATACAGGCGGTGCATACAAGACAGGGACTGTAGGTTTGTTCTTATGTAGAATCTGTTTGTAATTTTGAACAGGTACATTGTTGAAGTGTAGCTCCAGACCAAAAATCTATTTTTAAACTTTTTGGAAAACATAGGTAAGGGTTATCACCCCTGTAACATTTGTTTTGCTGTCTGTGCCCCTGTTCAGAACATTTCACCTCACTTTCCGTCCTAATGACAACTGTTTTTGAAATGTGGTGTTTTTCTTGAAACAAGGATTGCTGATAAAGCATCAGTACAGAGGAGACACCTTTCTCCCATATTTATTCTTACAGGAGAGAATTTTCCTTCCTAGTGGTAGATTTCCTCTCACTTCCTGTTGTCTTCTTGCGTTTGCAAGTAGGAGTCGTTTGTAAGTTGGATGTTTGAAAGTAGGGACCTGCCGTATATACTCTGCAGAAATAGGCCCCTTAGTTGTTGGTGTTGGCACAACACTGTAAGCACTCACAGTTACTCTTGGTTGGTGCTGGAACGCCCTGCTGTCAACTATTATATCAGGAATTTTAATTACATATAATTGTTGAACAGTGGTAGTAAAAATTGGGCCTTTGATGGTGGTGCTGGTGCCACAACACTGTAAGCCCTGACAGTTACTCTTGGTGGGTGCAGCAATGGGCCCTGCTGTGAATTATTAGATCAAGAATTGTAATTACATGCCCCTGTTGAACAGGGGCTGAAAAATTGGGCCTTAGGCACTGGTGGCACAACACTGCAACCCTTCACAGATACTGTACTTGGAGCACAGCAATGAGCCCTGTTGCAAAGTATTGCTTCAAAAATTGTAATGACACGCCCCTGTTAAACAGGGGCTGAAAAATTGGGCCTTAGGCACTGGTGGCACAACACTGCAACTCCTCACAGATACTGTACTTGGAGCACAGCAATGAGCCCTGTTGCAAAGTATTGCTTCAAAAATTGTAATTACACGCCCCTGTTAAACAGGGGCTGAAAAATTGGGCGTTAGGCACTGGTGGCGGCACCCATAAACAAAAATGATCTTCCAAGCTATCATCATCAATCGTATCATTGAGGACTCGGAGGAGGAGGATAGCCAGTCAACATAACAGCACAGGCACTCAGCATCAGCATCAGTCTTGAAGGGATGTGACATTTTAAAATCAATTAGTCTGTTATATCAGCATCAGGTGTGTGGTAGCTGGTGGTGATCCAAGACTGGTTCATCTTGATGAAAGTCAGTCGATCAACCGAGTCGGTGGACAGGCGCACCCTGTGATCCGTGACAAATCCTCCAGCAGCACTGAATGTGCGTTCCGAAAGAACGCTGGATGCAGGACAGGCCAGTAGCTCAATTGCATACTGTGCAAGCTCTGGCCAGTGATCCATCCTCAAGACCCAGTAAGCCAGAGGATTTTCGGTGGGGAAGGTGTCCAAGTCTGACCTTGCCCCTAGATATTCCTGCACCATGTTTATCAGACGCTGGCGATGGTTGCTGGAACCGATCATACTTTGGGGCTGCGGACTAAAGAATTGTCTGAACGCATCGGTCAGACGGCCACCTTCCCCACCGCTCCTTCTTTGACTGGCCGAAGCCTCAGCAACTCGTTGTCCAGGACCAGGAGTTTGCAACCTCCCAGTCTCTGGGAACGCGTTGCACAGACCTTTCTGCAAGGCCTCCCGGAGTTGTCTCATCCTCTGCTCCCTCTGCGACGGTAACATAAGGTCCGCAACCTTACCCTTGTACCGTGGATCAAGGAGAGTGGCCAGCCAGTAATGGTCCCTCTCCTTGATCCGAAGAATACGAGGATCCTTCCGCAGACTTTGCAGGATCAGGGAGGCCATGCAGCGTAGGTTTGCTGAGGCATTCGCTCCGGAGTCCTCTGGGTCACTAAGGACGACATGATCCGCAGCCACCTCCTCCCAGCCACGTACAAGTCCACTGGTTTCTTGGGACTGTAAATCATCCCTAAAAGACTGCTGCTGATGATGCTGAGTGCCAGCCTCCACCTCCATGCTGACACAATCCTCCTCCTCCTCCTCCTCCTCCTCCTCCTCCTCTTCCTGTGCGATGGGTGGGACAGAAGGAACACTGTCTGGGTAAAGGGGGCCTTGAGAGGCAAGGAAGTCCTCCTCTTCCTGCCTCTGTTCTGCCTCAAGTGCCCTGTCCATTATTCCACGCAGCGTGTGCTCCAACAGGTGGACAAGAGGTACAGTGTCACTGATGCATGCACTGTCACTGCTCACCATCCTCGTGGCCTCCTCAAATGGTGCCAGGACAGTGCATGCATCCCTGATCATGCCCCACTGGCGTGGAGAAAAAAACCAAGCTCCCCTGACCCTGTCCTGGTGCCGTAGTCGCACAGGTACTCATTGATGGCCCTCTGCTGCGTGTGCAGCCGCTGCAGCATGGCCAACGTTGAGTTCCACCTGGTGGGCATGTCACATATAAGGCGGTTCTTGGGCAGGTTCAACTCCTTTTGCAGCTCAGCCAGGCGAGCACTGGCATTATAAGATCTGCGGAAATGCACACAGACTTTCCTGGCCTGCCTCAGGACATCCTGTAAGCCCGGGTACCTGCCCAAGAAGCGCTGCACCACCAGGTTAAGGACGTGAGCCACACAGGGCACATGGGTCAGTTGTCCCTGTCGGAGGGCGGAGAGGAGGTTGGTGCCATTGTCGCAAACCACCATTCCTGGCTTAAGCTGGCGTGGCGTCAACCACCTCTCGGCCTGGCCCTGCAGAGCAGACAGGACCTCTGCCCCAGTGTGGCTTCTGTCCCCCAAACACACCAGCGCAAGCACGGCATGGCATCTTTTTGCCTGCGTACTTGCGTAGCCCCGTGAACGGCTACGGAGCACCGCTGGTTCATAGGACAAACCACAGGAAGAGGCCATGGAGGAAGAAGAAGAGGAGGGGGTGGAGGAGAGAGGTGTGTCACAACCAGTAGTAGCATTTTGGAGGCGTGGCGGTGGGACAACCTCCAACACTACTGCACCTTGTCCTGAATCCTTCCCAGCTGCCAAAAGAGTGACCCAATGGGCCGTGAAAGAAAGGTAACGTCCCTGTCCATGCCTGCTGGACCATGAGTCAGCGGTAATATGCACCTTACCGCTGACCGCCCTGTCCAGCGAGGCCAAGACATTGCCTTCCACATGCCGGTAGAGAGCCGGAATAGCCTTCCGTGAGAAAAAGTGGCGTTTGGGAACCTGCCACTGAGGAACCGCACATTGCACAAACTCACGGAAGGGGGCCGAGTCTACCAACTGAAAAGGCAGCAGTTGAAGCGCTAGCAATTTAGCCAAGCTAGCATTCAACCGCTGGGCATGTGGATGGCTGGGAGTGAACTTCTTTCGACGGTCCAGCAGCTGGGGCAGGGAAATTTGCCTGCTAGAATCGGACGTCGGTGTACTGCTAGCAGAGTGGGCGCAAGTACTTGGCTGTGACACACCTAATTCTACACCTTCATTCCTCTCAGTGCATGTTTCAGAGAGGACTGAAGTTATAGTGGGGTTGGAGATCCCAGCTGATGCGGTGCAAGGAGAGGTCCGCTTTGTTCTTTGGTGTGGGTCTTTGAGGTAGGCTTGCCAACGAGCTGCATGGCAGGTCAACATATGTCTGGTCAGGCATGTGGTACCCAAGCGGCTGATGTTTTGGCCACGCGATATACGCTTGAGACATATGTTGCAAACAGCAGCTGTGCGATCTGATGCACTAGCCTCAAAAAAGGCCCACACCAAAGAACTTTTTGAATGACGGGCAGAGGCAGCGCCCTGCACAGGCGGAGCTCTGCGGTGTGATTCCGTCGGTGTACTGCCCTTACGCTGGCCACCAAAGGGCATCCTGCCTCGTTGGAGATGTGCCTCCTCCTCATCCTCCTCCTCCTCCTCTCTCCTATTAGGCACCCACGTGGAGTCATTGACCTCATCATCCCCTCCCTCCTCATCACTGGAGCCAATCTGGCAGTATGCTGCAGCTGCTGGAACATGACTGCCAGATTGGTGTCCTTCTTGAGCATCCCCTCTGTCTGCTCTCACGCTACTGCCTTCCTCTAGCTGGGTTTCATCATCAGACCCTTCGAAACGCTGGGCATCCTCCTGGAGCATGTACCCAACACTGTGCTGAAACAGTTCGGGGGACTCCTCAGGAGGAGGACATGGTGGGTCTAGGGAAGGAGTGACTGATGATTTGTCTGACATTGATACCAGGGAAGACGACGCTTTGGCAGCTTCTTTTCCAGTACCCTGAGCCTGGGTGAGAGAGGATGAGGAGGAGGAGGAGGGCTTGGTCATCCACTCTACCAAGTCTTCGGCATTATGTGGCTCAACATGTCCAGCTGCCGAAAAGAAGGACAAGCGTGTCCCATGGCCATGTGCTGATGACAATGCACCGCGTCCACGACCAGCACTGTTGCCCCCAGACACAGAGCCTGCTTGCCCTCTTTTATTGCCTCCTGACTGTCTGCCTCTCCTTGTTTGCCTTCCAGACATTCTAATAGATGGCCTGCAGGGAGATGGGAAAAAGCAATAAGGGCTACCTTCAGGTGTCCTTCTCTGTCCCTTGAAACAAGGACTTTCACAGTGAAAGAAACTGACACTGTCCCTACCTAGAGTTTTCTGTCCCTAGAATAAATGTTTTTTTTAATCACAATATAGCACAAGGACAATTCACTCAATGTCTCTCCAGGTCCCTGGAAACAAGGACTTGCAGAGTGAAAGAAACTGACACTGTCCCTACCTAGAGTTTTCTGTCCCTAGAATAAATGTTTTTTTTAAGCACAATATAGCACAAGGAAAATTAACTCACTGTCCTTACAGGTCCCTGGAAACAAGGACTTGCAGAGTGAAAAAAAAAAAACACTCTCCCTACCTACAGTTTTCTGTCCCTAGAAAAAATGTTTTTTTTAAGCACAATATAGCACAAGGACAATTAACTCACTGTCCTTACAGGTCCCTGGAAACAAGGACTTGCAGAGTGAAAGAAAAAAAACACTCTCCCTACCTACAGTTTTCTGTCCCTAGAAAAAATGTTTTTTTTAATCACAATATAGCACAAGGAAAATTAACTCACTGTCCTTACAGGTCCCTGGAAACAAGGACTTGCAGAGTGAAAGAAAAAAAACACTCTCCCTACCTACAGTTTTCTGTCCCTAGAAAAAATGTTTTTTTTAATCACAATATAGCACAAGGAAAATTAACTCACTGTCCTTACAGGTCCCTGGAAACAAGGACTTGCAGAGTGAAAGAAACTGACACTGTCCCTACCTAGAGTTTTCTGTCCCTAGAATAAATGTTTTTTTTAAGCACAATATAGCACAAGGACAATTAACTCACTGTCCTTACAGGTCCCTGGAAACAAGGACTTGCAGAGTGAAAGAAACTGACACTGTCCCTACCTAGAGTTTTCTGTCCCTAGAATAAATGTTTTTTTTAAGCACAATATAGCACAAGGAAAATTAACTCACTGTCCTTACAGGTCCCTGGAAACAAGGACTTGCAGAGTGAAAGAAACTGACACTGTCCCTACCTAGAGTTTTCTGTCCCTAGAATAAATGTTTTTTTTAAGCACAATATAGCACAAGGACAATTAACTCACTGTCCTTACAGGTCCCTGGAAACAAGGACTTGCAGAGTGAAAAAAAAAAAACACTCTCCCTACCTAGAGTTTTCTGTCCCTAGAAAAAATGTTTTTTTTAAGCACAATATAGCACAAGGACAATTAACTCACTGTCCTTACAGGTCCCTGGAAACAAGGACTTGCAGAGTGAAAGAAAAAAAACACTCTCCCTACCTACAGTTTTCTGTCCCTAGAAAAAATGTTTTTTTTAATCACAATATAGCACAAGGAAAATTAACTCACTGTCCTTACAGGTCCCTGGAAACAAGGACTTGCAGAGTGAAAGAAAAAAAACACTCTCCCTACCTACAGTTTTCTGTCCCTAGAAAAAATGTTTTTTTTAATCACAATATAGCACAAGGAAAATTAACTCACTGTCCTTACAGGTCCCTGGAAACAAGGACTTGCAGAGTGAAAGAAACTGACACTGTCCCTACCTAGAGTTTTCTGTCCCTAGAATAAATGTTTTTTTTAAGCACAATATAGCACAAGGACAATTAACTCACTGTCCTTACAGGTCCCTGGAAACAAGGACTTGCAGAGTGAAAGAAAAAAAACACTCTCCCTACCTACAGTTTTCTGTCCCTAGAAAAAATGTTTTTTTTAAGCACAATATAGCACAAGGAAAATTAACTCACTGTCCTTACAGGTCCCTGGAAACAAGGACTTGCAGAGTGAAAGAAAAAAAACACTCTCCCTACCTACAGTTTTCTGTCCCTAGAAAAAATGTTTTTTTTAATCACAATATAGCACAAGGAAAATTAACTCACTGTCCTTACAGGTCCCTGGAAACAAGGACTTGCAGAGTGAAAGAAACTGACACTGTCCCTACCTAGAGTTTTCTGTCCCTAGAATAAATGTTTTTTTTAATCACAATATAGCACAAGGAAAATTAACTCACTGTCCTTACAGGTCCCTGGAAACAAGGACTTGCAGAGTGAAAGAAACTGACACTGTCCCTACCTAGAGTTTTCTGTCCCTAGAATAAATGTTTTTTTTAAGCACAATATAGCACAAGGACAATTAACTCACTGTCCTTACAGGTCCCTGGAAACAAGGACTTGCAGAGTGAAAGAAAAAAAACACTCTCCCTACCTACAGTTTTCTGTCCCTAGAAAAAATGTTTTTTTTAATCACAATATAGCACAAGGAAAATTAACTCACTGTCCTTACAGGTCCCTGGAAACAAGGACTTGCAGAGTGAAAGAAACTGACACTGTCCCTACCTAGAGTTTTCTGTCCCTAGAATAAATGTTTTTTTTAATCACAATATAGCACAAGGACAATTAACTCACTGTCCTTACAGGTCCCTGGAAACAAGGACTTGCAGAGTGAAAGAAACTGACACTGTCCCTACCTAGAGTTTTCTGTCCCTAGAATAAATGTTTTTTTTAAGCACAATATAGCACAAGGACAATTAACTCACTGTCCTTACAGGTCCCTGGAAACAAGGACTTGCAGAGTGAAAGAAAAAAAACACTCTCCCTACCTACAGTTTTCTGTCCCTAGAAAAAATGTTTTTTTTAATCACAATATAGCACAAGGAAAATTAACTCACTGTCCTTACAGGTCCCTGGAAACAAGGACTTGCAGAGTGAAAGAAACTGACACTGTCCCTACCTAGAGTTTTCTGTCCCTAGAATAAATGTTTTTTTTAATCACAATATAGCACAAGGACAATTAACTCACTGTCCTTACAGGTCCCTGGAAACAAGGACTTGCAGAGTGAAAGAAACTGACACTGTCCCTACCTAGAGTTTTCTGTCCCTAGAATAAATGTTTTTTTTAAGCACAATATAGCACAAGGACAATTAACTCACTGTCCTTACAGGTCCCTGGAAACAAGGACTTGCAGAGTGAAAGAAACTGACACTGTCCCTACCTAGAGTTTTCTGTCCCTAGAATAAATGTTTTTTTTAAGCACACTATAGCAGAAGCACAAAACACACTGACACTCTCCCTACCTATCCTTCTCTTTCCCTAAACTAAAGGAATCCAGGTTAAGCAAGAAAGAAATAACAGTCACTGTCCCTGCCTATGCTACTCTATCCCTGCTCCGGAACACACTACACTAGGCCGCCGTGCTGGCGGCCTTTTATAGTGTGGGGCGTGTACTAAACACCCTCAGCAATAATTGGCCACAGGCATCCTGCCTGTGGCCAATCATTGCTCTCCTCGCTGCCGGCGCTGTGATTGGCCAAGCATGCGGGGTCACAGTGCATGCTTGGCCAATCACAGCGCCTGGATGACACTGCGATGGCGTAGTGCATTGTGGGCCGTTCGCGTCACTCGAATTTGGCGCGAACGGCCCAAATCGTTCGATCTTCGTCGAACGATCGAACAGCCAATGTTCGAGTCGAACGTATGTTCGACTCGAACACGAAGCTCATCCCTAGTCCCTGGAAACAAGGACTTGCAGAGTGAAATAAACTGACACTCTCCCTACCTACAGTTTTCTGTCCCTAGAATAAATGTTTTTTTTAAGCACAATATAGCACAAGGACAATTCACTCACTGTCCTTACAGGTCCCTGGAAACAAGGACTTGCAGAGTGAAAGAAAAAAAACACTCTCCCTACCTACAGTTTTCTGTCCCTAGAAAAAATGTTTTGTTTTAATCACAATATAGCACAAGGACAATTCACTCACTGTCCTTCCAGGTCCCTGGAAACAAGGACTTGCAGAGTGAAATAAACTGACACTCTCCCTACCTACAGTTTTCTGTCCCTAGAATAAATGTTTTTTTTAAGCACAATATAGCACAAGGACAATTCACTCACTGTCCTTACAGGTCCCTGGAAACAAGGACTTGCAGAGTGAAAGAAAAAAAACACTCTCCCTACCTACAGTTTTCTGTCCCTAGAAAAAATGTTTTTTTTAATCACAATATAGCACAAGGACAATTCACTCACTGTCCTTACAGGTCCCTGGAAACAAGGACTTGCAGAGTGAAATAAACTGACACTCTCCCTACCTACAGTTTTCTGTCCCTAGAATAAATGTTTTTTTTAAGCACAATATAGCACAAGGAGAATTCACTCACTGTCCTTCCAGGTCCCTGGAAACAAGGACTTGCAGAGTGAAATAAACTGACACTCTCCCTACCTACAGTTTTCTGTCCCTAGAATAAATGTTTTTTTTAAGCACAATATAGCACAAGGACAATTCACTCACTGTCCTTACAGGTCCCTGGAAACAAGGACTTGCAGAGTGAAAGAAAAAAAACACTCTCCCTACCTACAGTTTTCTGTCCCTAGAAAAAATGTTTTGTTTTAATCACAATATAGCACAAGGACAATTCACTCACTGTCCTTCCAGGTCCCTGGAAACAAGGACTTGCAGAGTGAAATAAACTGACACTCTCCCTACCTACAGTTTTCTGTCCCTAGAATAAATGTTTTTTTTAAGCACAATATAGCACAAGGACAATTCACTCACTGTCCTTACAGGTCCCTGGAAACAAGGACTTGCAGAGTGAAAGAAAAAAAACACTCTCCCTACCTACAGTTTTCTGTCCCTAGAAAAAATGTTTTTTTTAATCACAATATAGCACAAGGACAATTCACTCACTGTCCTTACAGGTCCCTGGAAACAAGGACTTGCAGAGTGAAATAAACTGACACTCTCCCTACCTACAGTTTTCTGTCCCTAGAATAAATGTTTTTTTTAAGCACAATATAGCACAAGGAGAATTCACTCACTGTCCTTCCAGGTCCCTGGAAACAAGGACTTGCAGAGTGAAATAAACTGACACTCTCCCTACCTACAGTTTTCTGTCCCTAGAATAAATGTTTTTTTTAAGCAC
The DNA here is from genome assembly GCA_029206835.1 of Rana muscosa. NCBI lineage: Eukaryota > Metazoa > Chordata > Amphibia > Anura > Ranidae > Rana > Rana muscosa. Next base: position 775,246,222 of record CM055116.1, on the reverse strand, counting down.
AATATAGCACAAGGACAATTCACTCACTGTCCTTACAGGTCCCTGGAAACAAGGACTTGCAGAGTGAAAGAAAAAAAACACTCTCCCTACCTACAGTTTTCTGTCCCTAGAAAAAATGTTTTTTTTAATCACAATATAGCACAAGGACAATTCACTCACTGTCCTTACAGGTCCCTGGAAACAAGGACTTGCAGAGTGAAATAAACTGACACTCTCCCTACCTACAGTTTTCTGTCCCTAGAATAAATGTTTTTTTTAAGCACAATATAGCACAAGGAGAATTCACTCACTGTCCTTCCAGGTCCCTGGAAACAAGGACTTGCAGAGTGAAAGAACAAAAACACTCTCCCTACCTACAGTTTTCTGTCCCTAGAAAAAATGTTTTTTTTAATCACAATATAGCACAAGGACAATTCACTCACTGTCCTTCCAGGTCCCTGGAAACAAGGACTTGCAGAGTGAAATAAACTGACACTCTCCCTACCTACAGTTTTCTGTCCCTAGAATAAATGTTTTTTTTAAGCACAATATAGCACAAGGACAATTCACTCACTGTCCTTACAGGTCCCTGGAAACAAGGACTTGCAGAGTGAAAGAAAAAAACACTCTCCCTACCTACAGTTTTCTGTCCCTAGAAAAAATGTTTTTTTTAATCACAATATAGCACAAGGACAATTCACTCACTGTCCTTCCAGGTCCCTGGAAACAAGGACTTGCAGAGTGAAATAAACTGACACTCTCCCTACCTACAGTTTTCTGTCCCTAGAATAAATGTTTTTTTTAAGCACAATATAGCACAAGGACAATTCACTCACTGTCCTTACAGGTCCCTGGAAACAAGGACTTGCAGAGTGAAAGAAAAAAAACACCTCTCCCTACCTACAGTTTTCTGTCCCTAGAAAAAATGTTTTTTTTAATCACAATATAGCACAAGGACAATTCACTCACTGTCCTTACAGGTCCCTGGAAACAAGGACTTGCAGAGTGAAAGAAAAAAAACACTCTCCCTACCTACAGTTTTCTGTCCCTAGAAAAAATGTTTTTTTTAATCACAATATAGCACAAGGACAATTCACTCACTGTCCTTCCAGGTCCCTGGAAACAAGGACTTGCAGAGTGAAAGAAACTGACACTGTCCCTACCTACAGTTTTCTGTCCCTAGAATAAATGTTTTTTTTAAGCACACTATAGCACAAGGACAATTCACTCACTGTCCTTACAGGTCCCTGGAAACAAGGACTTGCAGAGTGAAAGAAAAAAAACACTCTCCCTACCTACAGTTTTCTGTCCCTAGAAAAAATGTTTTTTTTAATCACAATATAGCACAAGGACAATTCACTCACTGTCCTTACAGGTCCCTGGAAACAAGGACTTGCAGAGTGAAAGAAAAAAAACACTCTCCCTACCTACAGTTTTCTGTCCCTAGAAAAAATGTTTTTTTTAATCACAATATAGCACAAGGACAATTCACTCACTGTCCTTACAGGTCCCTGGAAACAAGGACTTGCAGAGTGAAATAAACTGACACTCTCCCTACCTACAGTTTTCTGTCCCTAGAATAAATGTTTTTTTTAAGCACAATATAGCACAAGGAGAATTCACTCACTGTCCTTCCAGGTCCCTGGAAACAAGGACTTGCAGAGTGAAAGAACAAAAACACTCTCCCTACCTACAGTTTTCTGTCCCTAGAAAAAATGTTTTTTTTAATCACAATATAGCACAAGGACAATTCACTCACTGTCCTTCCAGGTCCCTGGAAACAAGGACTTGCAGAGTGAAATAAACTGACACTCTCCCTACCTACAGTTTTCTGTCCCTAGAATAAATGTTTTTTTTAAGCACAATATAGCACAAGGACAATTCACTCACTGTCCTTACAGGTCCCTGGAAACAAGGACTTGCAGAGTGAAAGAAAAAAAACACTCTCCCTACCTACAGTTTTCTGTCCCTAGAAAAAATGTTTTTTTTAATCACAATATAGCACAAGGACAATTCACTCACTGTCCTTCCAGGTCCCTGGAAACAAGGACTTGCAGAGTGAAATAAACTGACACTCTCCCTACCTACAGTTTTCTGTCCCTAGAATAAATGTTTTTTTTAAGCACAATATAGCACAAGGACAATTCACTCACTGTCCTTACAGGTCCCTGGAAACAAGGACTTGCAGAGTGAAATAAACTGACACTCTCCCTACCTACAGTTTTCTGTCCCTAGAATAAATGTTTTTTTTAAGCACAATATAGCACAAGGACAATTCACTCACTGTCCTTACAGGTCCCTGGAAACAAGGACTTGCAGAGTGAAAGAAAAAAAACACTCTCCCTACCTACAGTTTTCTGTCCCTAGAAAAAATGTTTTTTTTAATCACAATATAGCACAAGGACAATTCACTCACTGTCCTTACAGGTCCCTGGAAACAAGGACTTGCAGAGTGAAATAAACTGACACTCTCCCTACCTACAGTTTTCTGTCCCTAGAATAAATGTTTTTTTTAAGCACAATATAGCACAAGGAGAATTCACTCACTGTCCTTCCAGGTCCCTGGAAACAAGGACTTGCAGAGTGAAAGAACAAAAACACTCTCCCTACCTACAGTTTTCTGTCCCTAGAAAAAATGTTTTTTTTAATCACAATATAGCACAAGGACAATTCACTCACTGTCCTTCCAGGTCCCTGGAAACAAGGACTTGCAGAGTGAAATAAACTGACACTCTCCCTACCTACAGTTTTCTGTCCCTAGAATAAATGTTTTTTTTAAGCACAATATAGCACAAGGACAATTCACTCACTGTCCTTACAGGTCCCTGGAAACAAGGACTTGCAGAGTGAAAGAAAAAAAAACACTCTCCCTACCTACAGTTTTCTGTCCCTAGAAAAAATGTTTTTTTTAATCACAATATAGCACAAGGACAATTCACTCACTGTCCTTCCAGGTCCCTGGAAACAAGGACTTGCAGAGTGAAATAAACTGACACTCTCCCTACCTACAGTTTTCTGTCCCTAGAATAAATGTTTTTTTTAAGCACAATATAGCACAAGGACAATTCACTCACTGTCCTTACAGGTCCCTGGAAACAAGGACTTGCAGAGTGAAAGAAAAAAAACACTCTCCCTACCTACAGTTTTCTGTCCCTAGAAAAAATGTTTTTTTTAATCACAATATAGCACAAGGACAATTCACTCACTGTCCTTACAGGTCCCTGGAAACAAGGACTTGCAGAGTGAAAGAAAAAAAACACTCTCCCTACCTACAGTTTTCTGTCCCTAGAAAAAATGTTTTTTTTAATCACAATATAGCACAAGGACAATTCACTCACTGTCCTTCCAGGTCCCTGGAAACAAGGACTTGCAGAGTGAAAGAAACTGACACTGTCCCTACCTACAGTTTTCTGTCCCTAGAATAAATGTTTTTTTTAAGCACACTATAGCACAAGGACAATTCACTCACTGTCCTTCCAGGTCCCTGGAAACAAGGACTTGCAGAGTGAAAGAACAAAAACACTCTCCCTACCTACAGTTTTCTGTCCCTAGAAAAAATGTTTTTTTTAATCACAATATAGCACAAGGACAATTCACTCACTGTCCTTCCAGGTCCCTGGAAACAAGGACTTGCAGAGTGAAATAAACTGACACTCTCCCTACCTACAGTTTTCTGTCCCTAGAATAAATGTTTTTTTTAAGCACAATATAGCACAAGGACAATTCACTCACTGTCCTTACAGGTCCCTGGAAACAAGGACTTGCAGAGTGAAAGAAAAAAAACACTCTCCCTACCTACAGTTTTCTGTCCCTAGAAAAAATGTTTTTTTTAATCACAATATAGCACAAGGACAATTCACTCACTGTCCTTCCAGGTCCCTGGAAACAAGGACTTGCAGAGTGAAATAAACTGACACTCTCCCTACCTACAGTTTTCTGTCCCTAGAATAAATGTTTTTTTTAAGCACAATATAGCACAAGGACAATTCACTCACTGTCCTTACAGGTCCCTGGAAACAAAGACTTGCAGAGTGAAAGAAAAAAAACACTCTCCCTACCTACAGTTTTCTGTCCCTAGAAAAAATGTTTTTTTTAATCACAATATAGCACAAGGACAATTCACTCACTGTCCTTACAGGTCCCTGGAAACAAGGACTTGCAGAGTGAAAGAAAAAAAACACTCTCCCTACCTACAGTTTTCTGTCCCTAGAAAAAATGTTTTTTTTAATCACAATATAGCACAAGGACAATTCACTCACTGTCCTTCCAGGTCCCTGGAAACAAGGACTTGCAGAGTGAAAGAAACTGACACTGTCCCTACCTACAGTTTTCTGTCCCTAGAATAAATGTTTTTTTTAAGCACACTATAGCACAAGGACAATTCACTCACTGTCCTTACAGGTCCCTGGAAACAAGGACTTGCAGAGTGAAAGAAAAAAAACACTCTCCCTACCTACAGTTTTCTGTCCCTAGAAAAAATGTTTTTTTTAATCACAATATAGCACAAGGACAATTCACTCACTGTCCTTACAAGTCCCTGGAAACAAGGACTTGCAGAGTGAAAGAAAAAAAACACTCTCCCTACCTACAGTTTTCTGTCCCTAGAAAAAATGTTTTTTTTAATCACAATATAGCACAAGGACAATTCACTCACTGTCCTTACAGGTCCCTGGAAACAAGGACTTGCAGAGTGAAATAAACTGACACTCTCCCTACCTACAGTTTTCTGTCCCTAGAATAAATGTTTTTTTTAAGCACAATATAGCACAAGGAGAATTCACTCACTGTCCTTCCAGGTCCCTGGAAACAAGGACTTGCAGAGTGAAAGAACAAAAACACTCTCCCTACCTACAGTTTTCTGTCCCTAGAAAAAATGTTTTTTTTTAATCACAATATAGCACAAGGACAATTCACTCACTGTCCTTCCAGGTCCCTGGAAACAAGGACTTGCAGAGTGAAATAAACTGACACTCTCCCTACCTACAGTTTTCTGTCCCTAGAATAAATGTTTTTTTTAAGCACAATATAGCACAAGGACAATTCACTCACTGTCCTTACAGGTCCCTGGAAACAAGGACTTGCAGAGTGAAAGAAAAAAACACTCTCCCTACCTACAGTTTTCTGTCCCTAGAAAAAATGTTTTTTTTAATCACAATATAGCACAAGGACAATTCACTCACTGTCCTTCCAGGTCCCTGGAAACAAGGACTTGCAGAGTGAAATAAACTGACACTCTCCCTACCTACAGTTTTCTGTCCCTAGAATAAATGTTTTTTTTAAGCACAATATAGCACAAGGACAATTCACTCACTGTCCTTACAGGTCCCTGGAAACAAGGACTTGCAGAGTGAAATAAACTGACACTCTCCCTACCTACAGTTTTCTGTCCCTAGAATAAATGTTTTTTTTAAGCACAATATAGCACAAGGACAATTCACTCACTGTCCTTACAGGTCCCTGGAAACAAGGACTTGCAGAGTGAAAGAAAAAAAACACTCTCCCTACCTACAGTTTTCTGTCCCTAGAAAAAATGTTTTTTTTAATCACAATATAGCACAAGGACAATTCACTCACTGTCCTTACAGGTCCCTGGAAACAAGGACTTGCAGAGTGAAATAAACTGACACTCTCCCTACCTACAGTTTTCTGTCCCTAGAATAAATGTTTTTTTTAAGCACAATATAGCACAAGGAGAATTCACTCACTGTCCTTCCAGGTCCCTGGAAACAAGGACTTGCAGAGTGAAAGAACAAAAACACTCTCCCTACCTACAGTTTTCTGTCCCTAGAAAAAATGTTTTTTTTAATCACAATATAGCACAAGGACAATTCACTCACTGTCCTTCCAGGTCCCTGGAAACAAGGACTTGCAGAGTGAAATAAACTGACACTCTCCCTACCTACAGTTTTCTGTCCCTAGAATAAATGTTTTTTTTAAGCACAATATAGCACAAGGACAATTCACTCACTGTCCTTACAGGTCCCTGGAAACAAGGACTTGCAGAGTGAAAGAAAAAAAACACTCTCCCTACCTACAGTTTTCTGTCCCTAGAAAAAATGTTTTTTTTAATCACAATATAGCACAAGGACAATTCACTCACTGTCCTTCCAGGTCCCTGGAAACAAGGACTTGCAGAGTGAAATAAACTGACACTCTCCCTACCTACAGTTTTCTGTCCCTAGAATAAATGTTTTTTTTAAGCACAATATAGCACAAGGACAATTCACTCACTGTCCTTACAGGTCCCTGGAAACAAGGACTTGCAGAGTGAAAGAAAAAAAACACTCTCCCTACCTACAGTTTTCTGTCCCTAGAAAAAATGTTTTTTTTAATCACAATATAGCACAAGGACAATTCACTCACTGTCCTTACAGGTCCCTGGAAACAAGGACTTGCAGAGTGAAAGAAAAAAAACACTCTCCCTACCTACAGTTTTCTGTCCCTAGAAAAAATGTTTTTTTTAATCACAATATAGCACAAGGACAATTCACTCACTGTCCTTCCAGGTCCCTGGAAACAAGGACTTGCAGAGTGAAAGAAACTGACACTGTCCCTACCTACAGTTTTCTGTCCCTAGAATAAATGTTTTTTTTAAGCACACTATAGCACAAGGACAATTCACTCACTGTCCTTACAGGTCCCTGGAAACAAGGACTTGCAGAGTGAAAGAAAAAAAACACTCTCCCTACTGTGAGGGGGTTAACTCGGTAGCGGGTGTGTGTGACCCCCTGGTTGGGCTCCCCACACAAAAACAGGGCCAGCAGACGGAGGTTGTGGTTTTCAAAATCAAAAGGTGCGGTTTATTTCTCTATGTACAGTGACAAAACACAGCAAAGCCAAAAAGAAACAAACAAAATAAATCCTGGTCAGTTTGACCTCTGACTAAACATGCAGGTTTCCTAAACTAACAACTGGGATCAGCCTGGTGCTGTCCTAGTCCCTAAGTCCCTGGTTTAGTAAAAGTCCACACAAATAGCCACACAGGCTTTGCCTCACCGCACAGGGGTTCACTCTCCCTAGACAGTCCACACAGGTCTGGTTCCAGGCATGAGCTAACATCTAATGAATCTGGGAGTTTTTATAGAGGCCTTAAACGAACTGACAGGCTTCAGCTGGTCTCATCAACTCCCTGCCTCACGACGCCCAGCACTCTCCCTAGAGGTATGAGTCATTCATGAGCCCACTAGCCTCAGCTGGGCTTCATCAACTCCCTAGTTGTATAAGTCGGCATAAAGCCTGAATCTGGGAGAAATATATCTACCCCCCTGGATGCAACCAGGTGACTTTACCTTCCTGCTGTCACATACCCCCCCCTCTTGTTTTAACCTTGGGGTTGGAACACCAGCAATCAGGCATTCATGTACTCGAGACAAAGCATCCACATTCCCCATTTGAACGCCAGGGCGATGCTTTACTGTGAAGTTGAATTCCTGTAGGGCCAGGAACCACCTATTCACTCTTCTATTTGTCTCCTTGTTTTGAGCCATCCACTTTAACGGAGCGTGATCCGTAACCATGTCAAAGTGCCTACCTAGCAGATAGTACCGAAGGGAATCTAGAGCCCACTTCACCGCTAAACACTCCTTTTCAACCGTGGCGTAATTTACCTCATGGGACTTCAACTTCCTGCTGAGGTAAATGACTGGGTGCTCTTCCCCGTTCCAGACCTGGGACAATACTGCTCCTAACCCCACATCTGACGCATCACTTTGTACGACAAAGTCTTTAGAGAAGTCGGGTGAGTACAACACTGGCTGGCTACATAAGGCTTGTTTCAAGAATTGGAATGCTGCCTCAGCCTCGGGGGTCCATTTAATCATGACCGACCCTTTCCCTTTCGTCAGGTTGGTTAGGGGCACAGCCTTAGAAGCAAAGTGGGGAATGAAGCGCCGATAATAACCCGCGATTCCCAGAAAGGCTCGTACCTGCTTCTTGCTGTTGGGACGTGGCCAACTCTGGATGGCCTCGACTTTGTTGAGTTGGGGTTTTATTACTCCCCTGCCAATGGTGTACCCAAGATATTTGGCCTCCTCCTGCCCAATGGTACACTTCTTGGGGTTAGCCGTAAACCCCGCTTCCCGAACAGAGTACAGGACTGCTTGCACTTTTGGCAGATGTGAGGCCCAATCTGTGCTATGGACAATTACGTCATCCAGGTAAGCCGCAGCATACTTCCGATGGGGCCTCAGCATCTGGTCCATTTTCCGCTGGAATGTGGCCGGCGCATTCTGTAACCCGAACGGCATTCTCTTATATTGGAACGCCCCGTCTGGGGTTACAAATGCGGTTTTCTCTTTGGCCGACTTGGCCAGGGGAATTTGCCAATACCCTTTTGTGAGGTCAAGAGTCGTCATGTATCGGGCTGTTCCCAGCCGGTCGATCAACTCATCTATACGTGGCATGGGGTAGGTGTCAAATTTTGTAACTTTGTTCAACTGACGAAAATCGTTACAAAATCGCCAGCTCCCATCCGGTTTAGGCACCAACACAATGGGACTAGACCAATCACTTTGGGACTCCTCTATCACCCCTAAGTTCAGCATTTTCTGTACTTCCTCCCGTATTGCCTCCCGTCGGGCCTCTGGGATCCGATAGGGTTTTAACTTCACCCTTTCACCGGGCGGGGTAATAATATCATGCTCTACCCCAGATGTTTGTCCCGGCAGCTCAGAGAACACCTCCTTGTTGCGAAGCACAAACTCCTTAACCTCCTGTTGTTGGGGTTGTGACAAGGTGGCTGCTATTCCAACCTCCGGAATCACGCAACCAGTTTGAGCTGGTGACCAAGTTTCTGCGACTAGGGACTCTCTATCCCTCCAGGCTTTCAACAGATTAACGTGATATATCTGTTCGGGCTTTCGCCTTCCTGGTTGTCTGACCTTGTAATTCACTTCGCTCACTTTTTCCATTATCTCGTAGGGGCCTTGCCATTTGGCAAGGAATTTACTTTCAACCGTAGGGACAAGTACCAATATCCTATCCCCCGGGGAAAAGGTACGGGTCTTTGCTCCACGGTTGTACACTCTCTGCTGTGCCAACTGCGCTTGGGCCAAATGTTCCTTCACGATGGGCATTACCTGTGCAATTCGATCTTGCATCAGGGCGACATGCTCAATCACACTCCTGTGGGGAGAACTCTCACTTTCCCAAGTTTCCTTGGCAATATCCAACAGCCCTCTTGGGTGTCTCCCATACAGTAACTCAAAGGGGGAGAATCCCGTAGAGGATTGGGGCACCTCCCTAATAGCAAACATCAAATAAGGAAGTAGACAGTCCCAATCCTTTCCATCTCTATCCACCACTTTCTTCAACATTTGTTTTAGGGTTTTGTTGAATCTTTCAACCAGCCCATCGGTTTGGGGGTGATACACAGATGTACGCAATTGCGTCACTTTGAACAATTTACACAGCTCTTTCATAACCCGGGACATAAAGGGTGTACCTTGGTCCGTAAGCAGTTCTTTACAAATACCCACCCGGCTAAAAACAAGAGATAGCTCTTTGGCTATGGTTTTGGCCGAGGTATTTCTGAGAGGGATCGCTTCTGGATAACGGGTGGCATAGTCCATTATAACCAATATGTACTGGTGCCCCCTAGCGGACTTGATTATAGGACCTACCAAATCCATTGCGATTCTCTCAAACGGGACCTCAATGATGGGTAGAGGGACCAGCGGGCTACGGAAATGTGGCATCGGGGCCGACCTCTGACACACAGGGCAGGAGGAACAATAATTTTCTATGTCCTTCATCACCCCAGGCCAATAGAATCTCTGTAATACCCTCTCTCGGGTTTTCTCTGTCCCCAGATGACCTCCAAGAATGTGCCCATGGGCCAACTCCAACACCAACTTCCTGTAAGATTTGGGCACCACCAGCTGCTCAACGGTTTCTTCTGCCCTTTTTGCCACCCGATACAGTAGGTCCTTCTCTACGCTGAAGTATGGGTAAGTGCAGGTATTATCTGGGTTCACTAACTCGCCATCTATTTCCACTACGTTTTCCCGTGCCTTTATTAGGGCGGGGTCTTTTAACTGTTCTGTGGCAAAATTTTCCCTGTGAACCTCCAGATCAGAAAACTCCACAGATGGTAGGTTTTCGTCTGAGGAGGTGGGCTCCTCTCCAGTTTCTTGAGTCTCCCCTGCCAATACTGACAAGGGAAATTCTGGAGAGTCCTCACCACTCTCAGAGGAGTTCTGGCTATCACATTCCTGGTACATAGGGGCACCAGTGGGGGGCTCAGGATCATCCCACAGTTCCCAGAACTTCGGAAAATCCCTTCCCACAATGGCATCATGCGGTAATTGAGATACTAACCCCACTGGATGAGAGAGGGTACCTTTGGGGGTCTCGAAACACACTGTAGTCACTGGATACTCTCGGGTGTCCCCATGCACACAAATAACAGCTACCTTGCTATTCCCAGAGACCTCTGTTTTAACTAATTCAGCCTTTATCAGGGTCACAAGGCTACCTGAATCCAGTAATACCACAACATTTCTACCATTAATACACATTTTGCATAAATGTTTCTCAGTTCCCCGAATGGCAGTGCATGCGACTGTCGCACACAGCGACTGACGTCTGTCCATCAGAAAGTCACATTGCATGGGTTCCTCCACAACCGGGCAATTTGCTGCAATATGTCCCGCTTGCCGGCAGCGGTAGCAAACGATCCTTCTTGCCGCCTCTTGAGCCGCTGATTTCCCAGGCTGTTCTCGCCAAACTTGGGGTAGAGCTCCCACCCTCTCACTCTCTCCACCCTTACCCCTTGGAATCCTCTTATCCGCCCCTGGGGATGGTCTGGTCTTAGGGTGGAAAGTCCGAGAGTCTCTGGAAGAGGCCGTCAGGTTCTCTGTAGCCAAGTATCTCTCTACACGATCCACAAGTTTACCGGCCGTTTCTGGGTCTCCATGGCTTACCCACTTTTGAATGGTGGTAGGAAGAGCTCTCAAGAAACGATCCATCACAACACGTTCCACAATCTCCGGTGCGGACAAAGTCTCTGGCTGTAGCCACTTCCTGCTCAGGTGAATGAGATCATACATTTGAGACCTGGGGGGTTTTCCAAGCTGGAAAGTCCAGTTATGCACACGCTGAGCCCGGACAGCCAGGGTGACACCCAGCCTTGCCAATATTTCAGCTTTTAGCATCACATAGTCTTTTGCTTGGTCAGGCTCTAGGTCATAGTAAGCCTTCTGCGATTCACCAGTTAACAGAGGAGCCACCAGTCCAGCCCACTGCTCCTCAGGCCACTTTTCTCTTTCAGCAGTCCTTTCAAATGTGGTCAAAAATACCTCTGGATCATCCTCTCCAGTCATTTTTGTCAATAAACGACTCACCCCAAAGGACGCGGTATTAGTGGGACGGCTTTCCTCACTGGTCTGCGGACGTTGCTGCATTACTGCTTCCATTTGTTGTAGTCTCTGCTCTTGCTTCTGTAACAGGTCTATGAAGCGGGCCTCAGATTGCTGCTGGGCTTGTTGATGAGCTTGCTGCTGGGCTGCAAGGCTCCTTTGCAAACCTGCATTTGTCTGCTGTTGATTGGCATTTGCTAGAGCCAGCTGTTTCAGTATCTCCTCCATGCTGGCTTAAAAAAAACTGCCCGCATTCTCCACCAACTGTGAGGGGGTTAACTCGGTAGCGGGTGTGTGTGACCCCCTGGTTGGGCTCCCCACACAAAAACAGGGCCAGCAGACGGAGGTTGTGGTTTTCAAAATCAAAAGGTGCGGTTTATTTCTCTATGTACAGTGACAAAACACAGCAAAGCCAAAAAGAAACAAACAAAATAAATCCTGGTCAGTTTGACCTCTGACTAAACATGCAGGTTTCCTAAACTAACAACTGGGATCAGCCTGGTGCTGTCCTAGTCCCTAAGTCCCTGGTTTAGTAAAAGTCCACACAAATAGCCACACAGGCTTTGCCTCACCGCACAGGGGTTCACTCTCCCTAGACAGTCCACACAGGTCTGGTTCCAGGCATGAGCTAACATCTAATGAATCTGGGAGTTTTTATAGAGGCCTTAAACGAACTGACAGGCTTCAGCTGGTCTCATCAACTCCCTGCCTCACGACGCCCAGCACTCTCCCTAGAGGTATGAGTCATTCATGAGCCCACTAGCCTCAGCTGGGCTTCATCAACTCCCTAGTTGTATAAGTCGGCATAAAGCCTGAATCTGGGAGAAATATATCTACCCCCCTGGATGCAACCAGGTGACTTTACCTTCCTGCTGTCACACTACCTACAGTTTTCTGTCCCTAGAAAAAATGTTTTTTTTAATCACAATATAGCACAAGGACAATTCACTCACTGTCCTTACAGGTCCCTGGAAACAAGGACTTGCAGAGTGAAAGAAAAAAAACACTCTCCCTACCTACAGTTTTCTGTCCCTAGAAAAAATGTTTTTTTTAATCACAATATAGCACAAGGACAATTCACTCACTGTCCTTACAGGTCCCTGGAAACAAGGACTTGCAGAGTGAAATAAACTGACACTCTCCCTACCTACAGTTTTCTGTCCCTAGAATAAATGTTTTTTTTAAGCACAATATAGCACAAGGAGAATTCACTCACTGTCCTTCCAGGTCCCTGGAAACAAGGACTTGCAGAGTGAAAGAACAAAAACACTCTCCCTACCTACAGTTTTCTGTCCCTAGAAAAAATGTTTTTTTTAATCACAATATAGCACAAGGACAATTCACTCACTGTCCTTCCAGGTCCCTGGAAACAAGGACTTGCAGAGTGAAATAAACTGACACTCTCCCTACCTACAGTTTTCTGTCCCTAGAATAAATGTTTTTTTTAAGCACAATATAGCACAAGGACAATTCACTCACTGTCCTTACAGGTCCCTGGAAACAAGGACTTGCAGAGTGAAAGAAAAAAAACACTCTCCCTACCTACAGTTTTCTGTCCCTAGAAAAAATGTTTTTTTAATCACAATATAGCACAAGGACAATTCACTCACTGTCCTTCCAGGTCCCTGGAAACAAGGACTTGCAGAGTGAAATAAACTGACACTCTCCCTACCTACAGTTTTCTGTCCCTAGAATAAATGTTTTTTTTAAGCACAATATAGCACAAGGACAATTCACTCACTGTCCTTACAGGTCCCTGGAAACAAGGACTTGCAGAGTGAAAGAAAAAAAACACTCTCCCTACCTACAGTTTTCTGTCCCTAGAAAAAATGTTTTTTTTAATCACAATATAGCACAAGGACAATTCACTCACTGTCCTTACAGGTCCCTGGAAACAAGGACTTGCAGAGTGAAAGAAAAAAAACACTCTCCCTACCTACAGTTTTCTGTCCCTAGAAAAAATGTTTTTTTTAATCACAATATAGCACAAGGACAATTCACTCACTGTCCTTCCAGGTCCCTGGAAACAAGGACTTGCAGAGTGAAAGAAACTGACACTGTCCCTACCTACAGTTTTCTGTCCCTAGAATAAATGTTTTTTTTAAGCACACTATAGCACAAGGACAATTCACTCACTGTCCTTACAGGTCCCTGGAAACAAGGACTTGCAGAGTGAAAGAAAAAAAACACTCTCCCTACCTACAGTTTTCTGTCCCTAGAAAAAATGTTTTTTTTAATCACAATATAGCACAAGGACAATTCACTCACTGTCCTTACAGGTCCCTGGAAACAAGGACTTGCAGAGTGAAAGAAAAAAAACACTCTCCCTACCTACAGTTTTCTGTCCCTAGAAAAAATGTTTTTTTTAATCACAATATAGCACAAGGACAATTCACTCACTGTCCTTACAGGTCCCTGGAAACAAGGACTTGCAGAGTGAAATAAACTGACACTCTCCCTACCTACAGTTTTCTGTCCCTAGAATAAATGTTTTTTTTAAGCACAATATAGCACAAGGACAATTCACTCACTGTCCTTACAGGTCCCTGGAAACAAGGACTTGCAGAGTGAAAGAAACTGACACTCTCCCTACCTACAGTTTTCTGTCCCTAGAATAAATGTTTTTTTAAGCACAATATAGCACAAGGACAATTCACTCACTGTCCTTCCAGGTCCCTGGAAACAAGGACTTGCAGAGTGAAAGAAACTGACACTGTCCCTACCTACAGTTTTCTGTCCCTAGAATAAATGTTTTTTTTAAGCACACTATAGCACAAGCACAAAACACACTGACACTCTCCCTACCTATCCTTCTCTTTCCCTAAACTAAAGGAATCCAGGTTAAGCAAGAAAGAAATAACAGTCACTGTCCCTGCCTATGCTGCTCTATCCCTGCTCCGGAACACACTACACTAGGCCGCCGTGCTGGCGGCCTTTTATAGTGTGGGGCGTGTACTAAACACCCTCAGCAATAATTGGCCACAGGCATCCTGCCTGTGGCCAATCATTGCTCTCCTCGCTGCCGGCGCTGTGATTGGCCAAGCATGCGGGGTCACAGTGCATGCTTGGCCAATCACAGCGCCTGGATGACACTGCGATGGCGTAGTGCATTGTGGGCCGTTCGCGTCACTCGAATTTGGCGCGAACGGCCCAAATCGTTCGATCTTCGTCGAACGATCGAACAGCCGATGTTCGAGTCGAACGTATGTTCGACTCGAACACGAAGCTCATCCCTAATCTGCAGTGATGGTCTGGGTTTGCGTCTGCCTATCCACTTGAACGTAACTGCCTTGTAGAGACTTCACGACCCGGTTGAGGGCTGCGAGGTGCTGACTGACGTCATCCGTAGGCGAGGTCCCTCTTGCAGGCTCAGACATGGCGGTTTGATACTGTCACGTACCTTTGGTGTGAGCCTGACGTGCAGAGGGAGACCTCCCGTACAACCCCGGCTCGGAGACCACTGGAGTGGGGACAGTGGTGGTAAGAGCGCGGTGAGGTAAGGGTGCCTGCTTGGTCCTCTTGGCTGGGTGTAGTAAAGCCAAGCGAAAGCTGGAACAGCTGGAACTGGGAGCAGCGGATGCAGGTCAGCAGGTGCAGGTATGCAGAGCAGCGGATGCAGGTCAGCAGGTGCAGGTATGCAGAGCAGCGGATGCAGGTCAGCAGGTGCAGGTATGCAGAGCAGCGGATTCAGGTCAGCAGGTGCAGGTGTGCAGGACCGCGGATGCAGGTCAGCAGGTGTAGGTATGCAGAGCAGCGCAGTCAGACAAGCCAGGTCTTTCACATCAGGGTAAACAGCATAAACGGCAGGCAGAGAGTAGTCAGAGTCCAGGCTGGGTCTTGGCAACAGATGATCAGACAGGTAACTTAGCAGGGTCAAACAAGCCAGAGTCAGGACTGGAGATAGGAGGGAGGTCAGGAAGCCGGGTCATACACAGGAACACGATACAGGCACAGAGTCAGGAACAGAAGCAGATCAAACCGCAAGGGGCAACATCTCTGGAACGTCTTTTATAAGAAGTTCATGAGAGGAGCAAGGGGTTCAGGGTTCAACATCAATCAAGACACCAAGCAGATTAGTCTAATCCATTAGATAGGTTATCCAGCAGATCAGGCAGGGAGCTGTCCAGCATCCCAGATAGCACAGTGGGAAGAGTCAATGCCAGACACAGACGAGGTCCCAGGTTCAAGCCCAGTATGTCCCTGACACAAAGGCAGTATTTGGACTTTGCAAAAGTCATGAAGATGGCACCATGAAAATTTGGTAACACTGGTTTAAATTGTATAGCTTTTGGTTAGGATAATTTTAATTATATAAAAAATTATTAATATATTTATTGTAAATAATCAGACGGTTAAACTTTACTCGTTGCCAATTATTTGTACTAAAATGTTTCTGCCATTTTAGAGGGAATATGCTGGTATGCTTTTCACATAGATAAGATATGTCATTGATCTGTATTCTGTTTTCCTCTCTTATGCCGCTTACACATGATCGGATTTTGAGTAACTGTTGTGTGGTTGGAGTGGCTGGAGTAACTGTGGAAAGGTTGGACTGGGCAGAGTAACTTTATGGAGTGGGCAGAGTAATTGTGTAGATTGTTTGGAGTGAGTAAAGATAGTAAAAATTACACTAACCAATTGATTGATCAAATTTAAAAAGTTCACATGACAAGCTTGATAGAGTGTTAAATGCATTTCAACTTTTTTTATTTATATAGCACATTTAATTGCAACGTTGTTGCCGAAAGTGTTTCACAGTTACATTAAAACATACATTTATAAAAACATTAGCAGCATTATCAAGCCTAGCAGATGAAGGTATGACCAAATGCATTTGGGGGGTCTCAGCATCTTGATGTAGAATGGAGGTGAAGGTGTTCTCTCTTATTGATGATAATCAGTGTCCACAACCACTGTTTCCTGACAACGCTCATGCCCTGTTTAGGCAAGCTCTAACCGTGTTCACAACCACTGCTCAAAACACAATACACAGGATCATCATATTGGCTTCTTTGCTCTGCACAGAAAATCTTCATGAAATCTCCACAGAGTATTATAGGTTGGCAATCCATTCTTTGTTGTAGCCCTCCAGCTGAAGACTTTCAGCAACAGAAGAGCCTGAGAGATGAGTTTCAGTGAAACATAAAACATCTTCAAGTGTCAACTCGTGGTGAGATTTGATATGTTCAATGTGAGCTGGTAATCCTTCCATGTTGTGATAGATAATTGTTAATGTTTGCTGTTTGTGTGATTTTGGGCAATTTTGGGCAAAAAGTGTGATTTCGAGTAATTTTGGGCAAAGAGTGAAATTTTGGGCAAAAGGTGCAATTTTGGGCAAAAAATGTGATTTTGGGCAAAAAGTTTGATTTTGGGTAATATTGGGCAAAAAGTGCAATTTTGGGTTATTTTGGGCAAAGAGTTTGATTTTGGGAAATTTTGGGCAAAAGGTGTGATTTTGGATATTTTTGGGCAAAAGGTGCAATTTTGGGGAAAAGGTGCAATTTTGGGTGATTTTGGCCAAAAAGTGCAATTTTGGGTAATTTTGGGCAAGCTGTGAGATTTTGGGAAAAGAGTGTGATTTTGGGTAATTTTTGCTAATTATCTAATTAATCCACTTGGCTAATTACCTGGGCCTTTTTATTAATTAAATGACATTGAGGCCGGGTTCACACTGGTATTTTCAGCTTTTGTCAGCTCCCACTCTAGTTTTGAACATTTCGCCATTCATTCCTATGGGATCAATTTCGCCACAAAAAGACGATATTTCGTGAACCATTTGGTGAAACATTTCACAAAGTAAATAGCACACCAATCGGGAACAATCCGCACGTTCCGGTATATTACTGTCTATGTAGTGTAAAAGCTGTGGGAGGAGATAGGGTGTTAAATTTGGCTATAATAATAATAATAATAATATATTTATGAAATAACAGTAAGTGGTTTTGCTATGCAAGAACACTTAAAAAAATATACTGTTATATATATATAAACAGTATATATATATATATATATATATATATATATATATATATATATTGTGACAGCAGGAAGGTAAAGTCACCTGGTTGCATCCAGGGGGGTAGGTATATTTCTCCCAGATTCAGGCTTTATGCCGACTTATACAACTAGGGAGAGAGTTGATGAAGCCCAGCTGAGGCTAGTGGGCTCATGGATGATTCATACCTCTAGGGAGAGTGCTGGGCGTCGTGCAGGCAGGGAGTTGATGAGACCAGCTGAAGCTTGTCAGCTCGTTTAAGGCCTCTATAAAAACTCCCAGCTTCATTAGGTGTTTGCTCATGCCTGGACCCACACCTGTGTGGACTGTCTAGGGAGAGTGAACCCCTGTGCGGTGAGACAAAGCCTGTGTGGCTATTTGTTTGGACATTTACTAAACCAGGGACTTAGGGACTAGGACAGCACCAGGCTGATCCCAGTTGTTAGTTAGGGAAACCTGCATGTTTAGTCAGAGGTCAAGCTGACCAGGATTTATTTTGTTTATGTTTCTTTTTGCTTTGCTGTGTTTTTGTCACTGTAAATAGAGAAATAAACCGCACCTTTTGATCTTGAAAACCACAACCTCCGTCTGCTGGGCCTGTTTTTGTGTGGGGAGCCCATCCAGGGGGTCACACACACCCGCTACCGAGCTAACCCCCTCACAGTTGGTGGAGAACCAGTGGCAGTTTTTTTTAAGCCAGCATGGAGGAGATACTGAAACAGCTGGCTCTAGCAAATGCCAATCAACAGCAGACAAATGCAGGTTTGCAAAAGAGCCTTGCAGCTCAACAACAGAGCTTCGCAGCCCAGCAACAAGCCCAGCAGCAATCTGAGGCCCGCTTCATAGACCTGTTGCAGAAGCAAGAGCAGAGACTACAACAACAGATGGAAGCAGTAATGCAGCAACGTCCGCAGACCAGTGAGGAAAGCCGTCCCACTAATACCGCGTCCTTTGGGGTGAGTCGTTTATTGACAAAAATGACTGGAGAGGATGATCCAGAGGTATTTTTGACCACATTTGAAAGGACTGCTGAAAGAGAAAAGTGGCCTGAGGAGCAGTGGGCTGGACTGGTGGCTCCTCTGTTAACTGGTGAATCGCAGAAAGCTTACTATGACCTAGAGCCTGACCAAGTAAAAGACTATGTGATGCTAAAAGCTGAAATATTGGCAAGGCAGGGTGTCACCCTGGCTGTCCGGGCTCAGCGTGTGCATAACTGGACTTTCCAGCTTGGAAAACCCCCCAGGTCTCAAATGTATGATCTCATTCACCTGAGCAGGAAGTGGCTACAGCCAGAGACTTTGTCCGCACCGGAGATTGTGGAACGTGTTGTGATGGATCGTTTCTTGAGAGCTCTTCCTACCGCCATTCAAAAGTGGGTAAGCCATGGAGACCCAGAAACGGCCGGTAAACTTGTGGATCGTGTAGAGAGATACTTGGCTGCAGAGAACCTGACGGCCTCTTCCAGAGACTCTCGGACTTTCCACCCTAAGACCAGACCATCCCCAGGAGCGGATAAGATGATTCCAAGGGGTGAGGGTGGAGAGAGTGAGAGGGTGGGAGCTCTGCCCAGGGTTTGGCGAGAACAGCCTGGGAAGTCGGGGGCTCAAGAGGCAGCCAAAAGGATTGTTTGCTACCACTGCCGGCAAGCGGGACATATTGCAGCAAATTGCCCGGTTGTGGAGGAACCCATGCAATGTGACTTTCTGACGGACAGACGTCAGTCGCTGTGTGCGACAGTCGCATGCACTGCCATTCGGGGAACTGAGAAACATTTATGCAAAATGTGTATTAATGGTAGAAATGTTGTGGTATTACTGGATTCAGGTAGCCTTGTGACCCTGATAAAGGCTGAATTAGTTAAAACAGAGGTCTCTGGGAATAGCAAGGTAGCTGTTATTTGTGTGCATGGGGACACCCGAGAGTATCCAGTGACTACAGTGTGTTTCAAGACCCCCAAAGGTACCCTCTCTCATCCAGTGGGGTTAGTATCTCAATTACCGCATGATGCCATTGTGGGAAGGGATTTTCCGAAGTTCTGGGAACTGTGGGATGATCCTGAGCCCCCCACTGGTGCCCCTATGTACCAGGAAGGTGATAGCCAGAACTCCTCTGAGAGTGGTGAGGACTCTCCAGAATTTCCCTTGTCAGTATTGGCAGGCGAGACTCAAGAAACTGGAGAGGAGCCCACCTCCTCAGACGAAAACCTACCGTCTGTGGAGTTTTCTGATCTTGAGGTTCACAGGGAAAATTTTGCCACAGAACAGTTAAAAGACCCCGCCCTAATAAAGGCACGGGAAAACGTAGTGGAAATAGATGGCGAGTTAGTGAACCCAGATAATACCTGCACTTACCCATACTTCAGCGTAGAGAAGGACCTACTGTATCGGGTGGCAAAAAGGGCAGAAGAAACCGTTGAGCAGCTTGTGGTGCCCAAACCTTACAGGAAGTTGGTGTTGGAGTTGGCCCATGGGCACATTCTTGGAGGTCATCTGGGGACAGAGAAAACACGAGAGAGGGTATTACAGAGATTCTATTGGCCTGGGGTGATGAAGGACATAGAAAATTATTGTTCCTCCTGCCCTGTGTGTCAGAGGTCGGCCCCGATGCCACATTTCCATAGCCCGCTGGTCCCTCTACCCATCATTGAGGTCCCGTTTGAGAGGATCGCAATGGATTTGGTAGGTCCTATAATCAAGTCCGCTAGGGGGCACCAGTACATATTAGTTATAATGGACTATGCCACCCGTTATCCAGAAGCGATCCCTCTCCGAAATACCTCGGCCAAAACCATAGCCAAAGAGCTATCTCTTGTTTTTAGCCGGGTGGGTATTTGTAAAGAACTGCTTACGGACGAAGGTACACCCTTTATGTCCCGGGTTATGAAAGAGCTGTGTAAATTGTTCAAAGTGACGCAATTGCGTACGTCTGTGTATCACCCCCAAACCGATGGGCTGGTTGAAAGATTCAACAAAACCCTAAAACAAATGTTGAAGAAAGTGGTGGATAGAGATGGAAAGGATTGGGACTGTCTACTTCCTTATTTGATGTTTGCTATTAGGGAGGTGCCCCAATCCTCTACGGGATTCTCCCCCTTTGAGTTACTGTATGGGAGACACCCAAGAGGGCTGTTGGATATTGCCAAGGAAACTTGGGAAAGTGAGAGTTCTCCCCACAGGAGTGTGATTGAGCATGTCGCCCTGATGCAAGATCGAATTGCACAGGTAATGCCCATCGTGAAGGAACATTTGGCCCAAGCGCAGTTGGCACAGCAGAGAGTGTACAACCGTGGAGCCAAGACCCGTACCTTTTCCCCGGGGGATAGGATATTGGTACTTGTCCCTACGGTTGAAAGTAAATTCCTTGCCAAATGGCAAGGCCCCTACGAGATAATGGAAAAAGTGAGCGAAGTGAATTACAAGGTCAGACAACCAGGAAGGCGAAAGCCCGAACAGATCTATCACGTTAATCTGTTGAAAGCCTGGAGGGATAGAGAGTCCCTAGTCGCAGAAACTTGGTCACCAGCTCAAACTGGTTGCGTGATTCCGGAGGTTGGAATAGCAGCCACCTTGTCACAACCCCAACAACAGGAGGTTAAGGAGTTTGTGCTTCGCAACAAGGAGGTGTTCTCTGAGCTGCCGGGACAAACATCTGGGGTAGACCATGATATTATTACCCCGCCCGGTGAAAGGGTGAAGTTAAAACCCTATCGGATCCCAGAGGCCCGACGGGAGGCAATACGGGAGGAAGTACAGAAAATGCTGAACTTAGGGGTGATAGAGGAGTCCCAAAGTGATTGGTCTAGTCCCATTGTGTTGGTGCCTAAACCGGATGGGAGCTGGCGATTTTGTAACGATTTTCGTCAGTTGAACAAAGTTACAAAATTTGACACCTACCCCATGCCACGTATAGATGAGTTGATCGACCGGCTGGGAACAGCCCGATACATGACGACTCTTGACCTCACAAAAGGGTATTGGCAAATTCCCCTGGCCAAGTCGGCCAAAGAGAAAACCGCATTTGTAACCCCAGACGGGGCGTTCCAATATAAGAGAATGCCGTTCGGGTTACAGAATGCGCCGGCCACATTCCAGCGGAAAATGGACCAGATACTGAGGCCCCATCGGAAGTATGCTGCGGCTTACCTGGATGACGTAATTGTCCATAGCACAGATTGGGCCTCACATCTGCCAAAAGTGCAAGCAGTCCTAGACTCTATCCGGGATGCGGGGTTTACGGCTAACCCCAAGAAGTGTACCATTGGGCAGGAGGAGGCCAAATATCTTGGGTACACCATTGGCAGGGGAGTAATAAAACCCCAACTCAACAAAGTCGAGGCCATCCAGAGTTGGCCACGTCCCAACAGCAAGAAGCAGGTACGAGCCTTTCTGGGAATCGTGGGTTATTATCGGCGCTTCATTCCCCACTTTGCTTCTAAGGCTGTGCCCCTAACCAACCTGACGAAAGGGAAAGGGTCGGTCATGATTAAATGGACCCCCGAGGCTGAGGCAGCATTCCAATTCTTGAAACAAGCCTTATGTAGCCAGCCAGTGTTGTACTCACCCGACTTCTCTAAAGACTTTGTCGTACAAAGTGATGCGTCAGATGTGGGGTTAGGAGCAGTATTGTCCCAGGTCTGGAACGGGGAAGAGCACCCAGTCATTTACCTCAGCAGGAAGTTGAAGTCCCATGAGGTAAATTACGCCACGGTTGAAAAGGAGTGTTTAGCGGTGAAGTGGGCTCTAGATTCCCTTCGGTACTATCTGCTAGGTAGGCACTTTGACATGGTTACGGATCACGCTCCGTTAAAGTGGATGGCTCAAAACAAGGAGACAAATAGAAGAGTAAATAGGTGGTTCCTGGCCCTACAGGAATTCAACTTCACAGTAAAGCATCGCCCTGGCGTTCAAATGGGGAATGTGGATGCTTTGTCTCGAGTACATGAATACCTGATTGCTGGTGTTCCAACCCCAAGGTTAAAACAAGAGGGGGGGTATGTGAAAGCAGGAAGGTAAAGTCACCTGGTTGCATCCAGGGGGGTAGGTATATTTCTCCCAGATTCAGGCTTTATGCCGACTTATACAACTAGGGAGAGAGTTGATGAAGCCCAGCTGAGGCTAGTGGGCTCATGGATGATTCATACCTCTAGGGAGAGTGCTGGGCGTCGTGCAGGCAGGGAGTTGATGAGACCAGCTGAAGCTTGTCAGCTCGTTTAAGGCCTCTATAAAAACTCCCAGCTTCATTAGGTGTTTGCTCATGCCTGGACCCAGACCTGTGTGGACTGTCTAGGGAGAGTGAACCCCTGTGCGGTGAGACAAAGCCTGTGTGGCTATTTGTTTGGACATTTACTAAACCAGGGACTTAGGGACTAGGACAGCACCAGGCTGATCCCAGTTGTTAGTTAGGGAAACCTGAATGTTTAGTCAGAGGTCAAGCTGACCAGGATTTATTTTGTTTATGTTTCTTTTTGCTTTGCTGTGTTTTTGTCACTGTAAATAGAGAAATAAACCGCACCTTTTGATCTTGAAAACCACAACCTCTGTCTGCTGGGCCTGTTTTTGTGTGGGGAGCCCATCCAGGGGGTCACACACACCCGCTACCGAGCTAACCCCCTCACAATATATATATATATTGTGACAGCAGGAAGGTAAAGTCACCTGGTTGCATCCAGGGGGGTAGATATATTTCGCCCAGATTCAGGCTTTACGCCGACTTATACAACTAGGTGGAGAGTTGTATAAGGCTAGTGGGCTCATGGATGACTCATACCTCTAGGGAGAGGGCTGGGCGTCGTGCAGACAGGGAGTTGATGAGGCCAGCTGAAGCTTGTCAGCTCATTTAGGCCTCTATAAAAAACTCCCAGATTCATTAGGTGTTTGCTCATGCCTGGAACCAGACCTGTGTGGACTGTCTAGGGAGAGTGAACCCCTGTGCGGTGAGGCAAAGCCTGTGTGGCTATTTGTTTGGACTTTTACTAAACCAGGGACTTAGGGACTAGGACAGCACCAGGCTGATCCCAGTTGTTAGTTTAGGAAACCTGCATGTTTAGTCAGAGGTCAAACTGACCAGGATTTATTTTGTTTATGTTTCTTTTTGGCTTTGCTGTGTTTTTGTCACTGTACATAGAGAAATAAACCGCACCTTTTGATTTTGAAAACCACAACCTCCGTCTGCTGGCCCTGTTTTTGTGTGGGGAGCCCAACCAGGGGGTCACACACACCCGCTACCGAGTTAACCCCCTCACAGTTGGTGGAGAACCAGTGGCAGTTTTTTTTAAGCCAGCATGGAGGAGATACTGAAACAGCTGGCTCTAGCAAATGCCAATCAACAGCAGACAAATGCAGGTTTGCAAAGGAGCCTTGCAGCCCAGCAGCAAGCTCATCAACAAGCCCAGCAGCAATCTGAGGCCCGCTTCATAGACCTGTTACAGAAGCAAGAGCAGAGACTACAACAAATGGAAGCAGTAATGCAGCAACGTCCGCAGACCAGTGAGGAAAGCCGTCCCACTAATACCGCGTCCTTTGGGGTGAGTCGTTTATTGACAAAAATGACTGGAGAGGATGATCCAGAGGTATTTTTGACCACATTTGAAAGGACTGCTGAAAGAGAAAAGTGGCCTGAGGAGCAGTGGGCTGGACTGGTGGCTCCTCTGTTAACTGGTGAATCGCAGAAGGCTTACTATGACCTAGAGCCTGACCAAGCAAAAGACTATGTGATGCTAAAAGCTGAAATATTGGCAAGGCTGGGTGTCACCCTGGCTGTCCGGGCTCAGCGTGTGCATAACTGGACTTTCCAGCTTGGAAAACCCCCCAGGTCTCAAATGTATGATCTCATTCACCTGAGCAGGAAGTGGCTACAGCCAGAGACTTTGTCCGCACCAGAGATTGTGGAACGTGTTGTAATGGATCGGTTTTTGAGAGCTCTTCCTACTGCCATCCAAAAGTGGGTAAGCCATGGAGACCCAGAGACGGCCGGTGGTCTTGTGGATCGTGTAGAGAATTACTTGGCTACAGAGAACCTGACGGCCTCTTCCAGAGACTCTCGGACTTTCCACCCTAAGACCAGACCATCCCCAGGGGCGGATAAGAGGATTCCAAGGGGTGAGGGTGGAGAGAGTGAGAGGGTGGGAGCTCTACCCAAAGTTTGGCGAGAACAGCCTGGGAAGTCAGGGGCTCAAGAGGCAGCCAAATGGATTGTTTGCTACCGCTGCCGGCAAGCGGGACATATTGCAGCAAATTGCCCGGTTGTGGAGGAACCCACGCAATGTGACTTTCTGATGGACAGACGTCAGTCGCTGTGTGCGACAGTCGCATGCACTGCCATTCGGGGAACTGAGAAACATTTATGCAAAATGTGTATTAATGGTAGAAATGTTGTGGTATTACTGGATTCAGGTAGCCTTGTGACCCTGATAAAGGCTGAATTAGTTAAAACAGAGGTCTCTGGGAATAGCAAGGTAGCTGTTATTTGTGTGCATGGGGACACCCGAGAGTATCCAGTGACTACAGTGTGTTTCGAGACCCCCAAAGGTACCCTCTCTCATCCAGTGGGGTTAGTATCTCAATTACCGCATGATGCCATTGTGGGAAGGGATTTTCCGAAGTTCTGGGAACTGTGGGATGATCCTGAGCCCCCCACTGGTGCCCCTATGTACCAGGAATGTGATAGCCAGAACTCCTCTGAGAGTGGTGAGGACTCTCCAGAATTTCCCTTGTCAGTATTGGCAGGGGAGACTCAAGAAACTGGAGAGGAGCCCACCTCCTCAGACGAAAACCTACCGTCTGTGGAGTTTTCTGATCTGGAGGTTCACAGGGAAAATTTTGCCACAGAACAGTTAAAAGACCCCGCCCTAATAAAGGCACGGGAAAACGTAGTGGAAATAGATGGCGAGTTAGTGAACCCAGATAATACCTGCACTTACCCATACTTCAGCGTAGAGAAGGACCTACTGTATCGGGTGGCAAAAAGGGCAGAAGAAACCGTTGAGCAGCTTGTGGTGCCCAAACCTTACAGGAAGTTGGTGTTGGAGTTGGCCCATGGGCACATTCTTGGAGGTCATCTGGGGACAGAGAAAACCCGAGAGAGGGTATTACAGAGATTCTATTGGCCTGGGGTGATGAAGGACATAGAAAATTATTGTTCCTCCTGCCCTGTGTGTCAGAGGTCGGCCCCGATGCCACATTTCCGTAGCCCGCTGGTCCCTCTACCCATCATTGAGGTCCCGTTTGAGAGAATCGCAATGGATTTGGTAGGTCCTATAATCAAGTCCGCTAGGGGGCACCAGTACATATTGGTTATAATGGACTATGCCACCCGTTATCCAGAAGCGATCCCTCTCAGAAATACCTCGGCCAAAACCATAGCCAAAGAGCTATCTCTTGTTTTTAGCCGGGTGGGTATTTGTAAAGAACTGCTTACGGACCAAGGTACACCCTTTATGTCCCGGGTTATGAAAGAGCTGTGTAAATTGCTCAAAGTGACGCAATTGCGTACATCTGTGTATCACCCCCAAACCGATGGGCTGGTTGAAAGATTCAACAAAACCCTAAAACAAATGTTGAAGAAAGTGGTGGATAGAGATGGAAAGGATTGGGACTGACTACTTCCTTATTTGATGTTTGCTATTAGGGAGGTGCCCCAATCCTCTACGGGATTCTCCCCCTTTGAGTTACTGTATGGGAGACACCCAAGAGGGCTGTTGGATATTGCCAAGGAAACTTGGGAAAGTGAGAGTTCTCCCCACAGGAGTGTGATTGAGCATGTCGCCCTGATGCAAGATCGAATTGCACAGGTAATGCCCATCGTGAAGGAACATTTGGCCCAAGCGCAGTTGGCACAGCAGAGAGTGTACAACCGTGGAGCAAAGACCCGTACCTTTTCCCCGGGGGATAGGATATTGGTACTTGTCCCTACGGTTGAAAGTAAATTCCTTGCCAAATGGCAAGGCCCCTACGAGATAATGGAAAAAGTGAGCGAAGTGAATTACAAGGTCAGACAACCAGGAAGGCGAAAGCCCGAACAGATATATCACGTTAATCTGTTGAAAGCCTGGAGGGATAGAGAGTCCCTAGTCGCAGAAACTTGGTCACCAGCTCAAACTGGTTGCGTGATTCCGGAGGTTGGAATAGCAGCCACCTTGTCACAACCCCAACAACAGGAGGTTAAGGAGTTTGTGCTTCGCAACAAGGAGGTGTTCTCTGAGCTGCCGGGACAAACATCTGGGGTAGAGCATGATATTATTACCCCGCCCGGTGAAAGGGTGAAGTTAAAACCCTATCGGATCCCAGAGGCCCGACGGGAGGCAATACGGGAGGAAGTACAGAAAATGCTGAACTTAGGGGTGATAGAGGAGTCCCAAAGTGATTGGTCTAGTCCCATTGTGTTGGTGCCTAAACCGGATGGGAGCTGGCGATTTTGTAACGATTTTCGTCAGTTGAACAAAGTTACAAAATTTGACACCTACCCCATGCCACGTATAGATGAGTTGATCGACCGGCTGGGAACAGCCCGATACATGACGACTCTTGACCTCACAAAAGGGTATTGGCAAATTCCCCTGGCCAAGTCGGCCAAAGAGAAAACCGCATTTGTAACCCCAGACGGGGCGTTCCAATATAAGAGAATGCCGTTCGGGTTACAGAATGCGCCGGCCACATTCCAGCGGAAAATGGACCAGATACTGAGGCCCCATCGGAAGTATGCTGCGGCTTACCTGGATGACGTAATTGTCCATAGCACAGATTGGGCCTCACATCTGCCAAAAGTGCAAGCAGTCCTAGACTCTATCCGGGAAGCGGGGTTTACGGCTAACCCCAAGAAGTGTACCATTGGGCAGGAGGAGGCCAAATATCTTGGGTACACCATTGGCAGGGGAGTAATAAAACCCCAACTCAACAAAGTCGAGGCCATCCAGAGTTGGCCACATCCCAACAGCAAGAAGCAGGTACGAGCCTTTCTGGGAATCGCGGGTTATTATCGGCGCTTCATTCCCCACTTTGCTTCTAAGGCTGTGCCCCTAACCAACCTGACGAAAGGGAAAGGGTCGGTCATGATTAAATGGACCCCCGAGGCGGAGGCAGCATTCCAATTCTTGAAACAAGCCTTATGTAGCCAGCCAGTGTTGTACTCACCCGACTTCTCTAAAGACTTTGTCGTACAAAGTGATGCGTCAGATGTGGGGTTAGGAGCAGTATTGTCCCAGGTCTGGAACAGGGAAGAGCACCCAGTCATTTACCTCAGCAGGAAGTTGAAGTCCCATGAGGTAAATTACGCCACCGTTGAAAAGGAGTGTTTAGCGGTGAAGTGGGCTCTAGATTCCCTTCGGTACTACCTGCTAGGTAGGCACTTTGACTTGGTTACGGATCACGCTCCTTTAAAGTGGATGGCTCAAAACAAGGAGACAAATAGAAGAGTGAATAGGTGGTTCCTGGCCCTACAGGAATTCAACTTCACAGTAAAGCATCGCCCTGGCGTTCAAATGGGGAATGTGGATGCTTTGTCTCGAGTACATGAATGCCTGATTGCTGGTGTTCCAACCCCAAGGTTAAAACAAGAGGGGGGGTATGTGACAGCAGGAAGGTAAAGTCACCTGGTTGCATCCAGGGGGGTAGATATATTTCGCCCAGATTCAGGCTTTACGCCGACTTATACAACTAGGTGGAGAGTTGTATAAGGCTAGTGGGCTCATGGATGACTCATACCTCTAGGGAGAGGGCTGGGCGTCGTGCAGACAGGGAGTTGATGAGGCCAGCTGAAGCTTGTCAGCTCATTTAGGCCTCTATAAAAAACTCCCAGATTCATTAGGTGTTTGCTCATGCCTGGAACCAGACCTGTGTGGACTGTCTAGGGAGAGTGAACCCCTGTGCGGTGAGGCAAAGCCTGTGTGGCTATTTGTTTGGACTTTTACTAAACCAGGGACTTAGGGACTAGGACAGCACCAGGCTGATCCCAGTTGTTAGTTTAGGAAACCTGCATGTTTAGTCAGAGGTCAAACTGACCAGGATTTATTTTGTTTATGTTTCTTTTTGGCTTTGCTGTGTTTTTGTCACTGTACATAGAGAAATAAACCGCACCTTTTGATTTTGAAAACCACAACCTCCGTCTGCTGGCCCTGTTTTTGTGTGGGGAGCCCAACCAGGGGGTCACACACACCCGCTACCGAGTTAACCCCCTCACAATATATATATATATATATATATATATAAAAACAAAAAATGAGTATGTTGTTTGTACTTCCTTTAATCAATAATATGTTTTAAGGTAATACACAAGGCTTTTGCACCCTTCCTTTGCTAATTTGAAGCCACCAAGGTTTTAGCCACAGGCATACTCAAAGGCAGTATTTGGACTTTGCAAAAGTCATGAAGATGGCACCATGAAAATTTGGTAACACTGGTTTAAATTGTACAGCTTTTGGTTAGGATAATTTTAATTATATAAAAAATTATGAATATATTTATTGTAAATAATCAGACGGTTAAACTTTACTCGTTGCCAATTATTTGTACTAAAATGTTTCTGCCATTTTAGAGGGAATATGCTGGTATGCTTTTCACATAGATAAGATATGTCATTGATCTGTATTCTGTTTTCCTCTCTTATGCCGCTTACACACGATTGGATTTTGAGTAACTGTTGTGTGGTTGGAGTGGCTGGAGTAACTGTGGAAAAGTTGGACTGGGCAGAGTAACTTTATGGAGTGGGCAGAGTAATTGTGTAGATTGTTTGGAGTGAGTAAAGATAGTAAAAATTACACTAACCAATTGATTGATCAAATTTAAAAAGTGCACATGACAAGCTTGATAGAGTGTTAAATGCATTTCAACTTTTATTGATTTATCTAGCATATTTAATTGCAACGTTGTTGCCAAAAGTGCTTCACAGTTACATTAAAACATACATTTATAAAAACATTAGCAGCATTATCAAGCCTAGTAGATGAAGATATGACCACATGCATTTGGGGGGTCTCAGCATCTTGACGTAGAATGGAGGTGAAGGTGTGCTATCTGTTTGATGATAATCAGTGTTCACAACCACTGTTTCCTGGCAACGCTCATGCCCTGTTTAGGCAGGCTCTAAGCGTGTTCACAACCACTGCTCAAACACAATACACAGGATCATGATAGCTGTAATAACTGTGCAGTACTCCTGACTGGAGACAGTGCTGCACCTTGGAGATGTAAATGTGATCCAACAGTGTGTTTTTTCTGTGGTGGCTGCCCAGACCAGTTGGGTATATCCTCTTGAGTGAAGAAGGTCAGATATTGTCTTCTTTGCTCTGCACAGAAAAGCTTGATTGAAATCTCCACAGAGTATTATAGGTTGGCAATCCATTCTTTCCAAAGATTCCAAGAGGCCTAGCAGGTTAGTAAGGAATTGGCCAATACTGTAATCCGGTGGCCTGTAAACAACAGCAATCAAAGCTTGTACAGGGGACTGCAGTTTGACAACCAAGAACTGCAAGTCAGTCACATTGTGATGATACTGCTTTTCAAAGGCCTTAAAATGGTTTCTGACATACAATTTTTGCATGCAATGTCAGGAAGGTTCATGTACAAGAGGTGTCTGTTTCATTTGAACAGGTTGTAGCCCTCCAGCTGGAGACTTTCAGCAACAGAAGAGCCTGAGAGATGAGTTTCAGTGAAACATAAAACATCTCCAAGTGTAAACTCATGGTGAGATTTGATATCTTCAATGTGAGCTGGTAATCCTTCCGTGTTGTGATAGATAATTGTTAATGTTTGCTGTTTGTGTGATTTTGGGCAATTTTGGGCAAAAAGTGTGATTTCGAGTATTTTTGGGCAAAAAGTGAAATTTTGTGCAATTTTGGGCAAAAATGTTGATTTTGATTTTGGGCAAAAAGTTTGTTTTCAGGCAATATTAGGCAAAAAGTGAAATTTTGGGTAATTTTGGCAAAAAGTGCAATTTTGGGCAAAAGGTGTGATTTTTGGGTATTTTTTGGGCAAAAAGTGCGATTTTGGGTAATTTTTGGCAAAAAGTGCGATTTTGGGGGAAATGTGTAATTTTGGGTAATTTTGGGCAAAATGTGCGATTTGGGGTAATTTTGGGCATAAAGTGCGTTTTTTAAAATATTTTTGGGGGAAAAGTGCTGTTTTGGGTAATTTTGGGCAAAAGGTGCAATTTTGTGCAATTTTGGGCAAAAAGTGAATTTTTGGGCAAAATGTGCGTTTTTGGGTATTTTTGGGCAAAAAGTGAAATTTTGAGTCATTTTTGGGCAAAAAGTGTGATTTTGGGTAATTTTAGGCAAAACTTGCAATTTTGGGTAATTTTGGGCAAAAAGTGAGATTGTGGACAAAAAGTAATTTTTTTGGTAATTTTGGGCAAAAAGTGCAATTTTGGGTTATTTTGGGCAAACTGAGATCTTGGGAAGAGTGTGATTTTGGGTAGATTTTGCTAATTATCTAATTAACCAATTAACGACCGCCCACTGTATATATACGTCGGCAGAATGGCACCGTCAGGCAAAGTCACGTACCGGTACGTGACTGCCTTTGTATAGTTGGGGGGTCCTATCGGACCCCCCTTCTATTCAGTGAGCGGTCGTTAATTGTTCGGGAGCGATCCAGGATGAGGGGACGGCCATTCAATTCTGGCCACCCCCTCGCTATCGCTCCCGGCGAATGAGAAAGCTTCCTCTGCTGTGTAATGTTTACACAGGCAGAGGAAGTGATGTCATCTCTCATGCAGCGCTCACATATACCGAGCGCCGTACAAGAGAAGACACATAGGTTAGTGCACAAACAGCACACTGACACCAGGACACATAGGAACATAAATCGCCACCCCAGGCCCCCCCAGATCACCCCCCAGCCCCCAGTCACAGTGTTACTGATTGCAGTGACCATTTATTTACTGATCACTGCAATCAGTGACATTTCTGACTGTAAAAGTGTCGCTACAGTTTAGTTTTAGGTCCAGTGTAGCCCCCTACCCCCCCCCTAATAAAGGTTTAACCCTCTGATTGCCCCCCCAGATAACCCTTTCACCCCCTAGTACCACTGTCGCTAAGCGATTGTTTTTCCGATCGCTGTTTTATTGTCAGTGATGCAGATTGGTAGCCAGTTATTTTTTTTAGGTTCGCCGCAGGTTTTTATAGCGTCAGGTACCCCCATATATTACCTAATAAAGGTTTAACCCCCTTGATTGCCCCCCAGATAACCCTTTCACCCCCTAGCACTACTGTCGCTAAGCGATCGTTTTTCTGATCGCTGTTTTATTGTCGGTGATGCCGATCGGTAGCCAGTTATTTTTTTTAGGTTCGCCGTAGGTTTTTATAGCGCCAGGTACCCCCATATATTACCTAATAAAGGTTTAACTCCTTTGATCACCCCCCAGGTAACCCTTTCACCCCCTATCACCACTGTCGCTAAGCGATCATTTTTCTGATCGCTGTCTTATTGTCGGTGATGCCGATAGGTAGCCAGTTATATTTTTTAGGTTCGCCGCAGGTTTTTATAGCGTCAGGTACCCCCATATATTACCTAATAAAGGTTTAACCCCCTTGATCACCCCCCAGGTAACCCTTTCACCCCCTATCACCACTGTCGCTAAGCGATCGTTTTTCTGATCGCTGTCTTATTGTCGGTGATGCCGATAGGTAGCCAGTTATTTTTTATTTTCTGATCTGATCAGATCTATACTAGCGTCCCCAGCAGTTTAGGGTTCCCAAAAACGCAGTGTTAGTGGGATCAGCCCAGATACCTGCTAGCACCTGCGTTTTGCCCCTCCGTCCAGCCCAACCAAGTGCAGTATCGATCGATCACTGTCACTTACAAAACACAACACACATAACTGCAGCGTTCGCAGAGACAGGCCTGATCCCTGCGACTCCAGTGCTGTAGGAGGTGATTTCACCACCACAGTTAAAAAAAAACATATATGCCGAAGCATTGGGGCAGCAGGGGCGGAGGAGCGGACGAGCGATTATACGTACATACGGTCGAAATTCCGATGGAGGCTTGCCCATGGAAAAGTCTGACCATGTGTACGTGGCATAACTTTTGCGGGAAGATGCCCCCATGCTTCGGCATATATAAATGGTGCATGTATGCCCATCATTAGAAGTGGGTGGATGAAGGGCGGTATTCTAATGGTGGGCATACCCACCGATCAATCTCTTTTTTTCGTTCAGCCAACAGGCTGCATGAAAAAAAAGATTACAATACATGTCCAACAAGGACCAGCAACGTACTGGTATGTTGCTGGACTTTGAATGGTTATACCAGATTGATGCCTGCGGGTTTTGGTATCATCTTGGTATCATTCTTTTCAGCCAGTGGCCGGCTTTCATGTAAAAGCAATCCTAGTGGCTAATTAGCCTCTGGACTGCTTTTACAAGCAGTGGGAGGGAATTTCCCCCCCGGATATAAAAAGTGCCATTGGGAAAGCATTTTATCACACCGATCTTGGTGTGGTCAGATGCTTTGAGGGCAGAGGAAAGATCTAGGGTCTAATAGACGCCAGTTTTTTTCAAAAAAAGAGTACCTGTCACTACCTATTGCTATCATAGGGGATATTTACATTCCCTGAGATAACAATAAAAATGATAAAAAAAATGGAAGGAACAGTTTAAAAATAAAATAAAAAAGCAAAATTAATAATAAAAAAGCACCCCTGTCCTGTCCTGCTCTTGCGCAATGGCGAACGCAAGCGTGGGTCTGGCGTCATATGTAAACAGCAATTGCATCATGCGTGTGAGGTATCACCGCGAAGGTCAGATTGAGGGCAGCAATTTTAACAGTAGACCTCCTCTGTAAATCTAACGTGGTAACCTGTAAAGGCTTTTAAAGGCTTTTAAAAATGTATGTAGTTTGTGGCCAATGCGCGTTTGTGCGAAATTTTAAAGCATGTCGTGTTTGGTATCTATGTACTCGGCCTAAGATCATATTTTTCATTTCATCAAACATTTGGGCAATATAGTGTGTTTTAGTGCGTTAAAATTAAAAAAAATGTATTTTTTCCCCAAAAAATGTGTTTGAAAAATCGCTGCGCAAATACTGTGTGGAAAAAAAATGCAACACCCACCATTTTAATCTGTAGGGCCTTTGCTTTAAAAAAATATATAATGTTTGGGGGTTCAACATAATTTTCATGCAAAACAAAAATATGTTTTCATGTAAACAAAAAG
Source organism: Rana muscosa (assembly GCA_029206835.1). Lineage (NCBI taxonomy): Eukaryota > Metazoa > Chordata > Amphibia > Anura > Ranidae > Rana > Rana muscosa. Next base: position 775,212,744 of record CM055116.1, on the reverse strand, counting down.
TGTCAGAAAGGGCTTTGTCTTCAAGTGCTTAGAAGAGTGGATGTAAGCTTCCTAATGTTGTGTATAAAATGCCAGAACAGTTCAAAACCCTACCAAATGACCCCATTTTGGAAAGTAGACACTCCAAGCTATATACTGAGAGGCATGTCGAGTCCATGGAATATTTTATATGTTGACACAAGTTGCGGTAAAAAGACAATTTTTTTTATTATAATTTTTTTTGCACAAAGTTGTTACAAAATGATATATTGCTCAAACATGCCATGGACATATGTGGAATTACACCCCAAAATACATTCTGTTGCTTCTTCTGAGTACGGGGATACCACATATGTGAGACTTTTTGGGAGCCTAGCCGCATACGGGACCCCAAAAACCAAGCACCGCCTTCAGGCTTGCTAAGGGTGTAAATTTTTGATTTCACTTCTCACTGCCTATCACAGTTTCGGAGGCCATGGAATGCCCAGATGGCACAAAACCCCCTCAAATGACCCCATTTTGGAAAGTAGACACCCCAAGCTATTTGCTGAGAGGTATGGTGAGTATGTTGCAGATCTCGCTTTTTGTCACAAAGTTTTGAAAATTGGAAAAAAAAATTATTTTCTTTCTTCATTTTCAAAAACAAATTAGAGCTGTAAAATACTCAACATGCCTCTCAGCACATAGCTTGGGGTGTCTACTTTCCAAAATGGGGTCATTTGGGGGGGTTTGGTGCTATTTTGGCATTTTATGGCCTTCGAAACTGTGATAGGTAGTGAGGAGTGAAATCAAAAATTTGCGCCCTTAGAAATCCTGAAGGCGGTGCTTGGTTTTCGGGGGCCCGTACGCGGCTAGGCTCCCAAAAAGTCCCACACATGTGGTATCCCCGTACTCAGGAGAAGCAGCAAAATGTATTTTGGGGTGCAATTCCACATATAACCATGGCATGTGTGAGCAATATATCATTTAGTGACAACTTTTTGTAATTTTATTTTTTTAGTCATTATTCAATCACTTTAGACAAAAAAATATATTCAACGGGCTCAACATGCCTCTCAGCAATTTCCTTGGGATGTCTACTTTCCAAAATGGGGTCATTTGGAGGGGTTTTGTACTGTCCTGCCATTTTAGCACCTCAAGAAATGAGATAGGCAGTCATAAATTAAAATAAATCACAATAATGGCGCTTCAAGTTTATTGGAAGACAATACATATGTACATTTACCTAAAAAGTCCTTTGAGCTATGCGAGATTTGCTTGAAAAAGATGCGTGCAGGGACCCAGAACGTCTCTCTGCTTTAAGCATCGAAACGCGTTGCATGCTGGTCCTGACGTCATTCCGCTGAACATTGCGTTGCGTCTCAGCTGAACTTCCTGTTTGCGGTCCAGCCCTCCTCCTGGCTCTCTGAGAAGACCCTCCGGAAACATCCATTATGGACATTATCCCGGCTTCTAATGCAGCATACAAGGAGGTCATTTTACACTGAGACTGCTAGCAAGCGGAAAACGATCACAGACCAGATCATCTATGTGCCTTATGCAGCTAACCTACGAGTGAGTGCTTTAAAATTACTGTATTATTAAAGTGAAACAGTTTTAACTAAGTGGCGCCTTTTTTGTTTTCTTTTCTGTAGTCATAAATTAAAAGCTGTGTAAATTCCAGAAAATGTACCCTAGTTTGTAGACGCTATAACTTTTGCGCAAACCAATAAATATACGCTTATTGACATTTTTTTTACTAAAAACATGTGGCTGAATAAATTTTGGCCTAAATGTATGACTAAAATCTAGTTTATTCGATTTTTCTTATAACAAAAAGTAGAAAATATCATTTTTTTTAAAAAAATCAGTCTTTTTCCGTTTATATCGCAAAAAATAAAAATCACAGAGGCAATCAAATACCATTAAAAGAAAGCTCTATTTGTGGGAAGAAAAGGACGTAAATTTCGTTTGGGTACAACATTGCATGTCCGCACAATTTCCAGTTAAAGCAGCGCAGTGCCAAATTCTGAAAACACCTCTGGTCCTTTAGCTACAAAATGGTCCGGGGCTTAAGTGGTTAATATACTTGGCTAATTACCTGGGCCTTTTTATTTATTAAATGACATTGAGGCCGGGTTCACATTGGTATTTTTCAGCTTTTGTCAGCTCCCACTCTAGTTTTGAACATTTCGCCATTCATTCCTATGGGACTAATTTCGCCACAAAAACAACGATATTTTGTGAACCATTCGGCGAAACATTCCACAAAGTAATAGCACACCAATTGGGAACAATCCGCACGTTCTGGTATATTACTGATTTGGTGTAAGTACTTTTTTGTGTGATTACTGATTTTGGGTAATTTTGGTCAAAAAGTGGAATTTTGGACAAAGAGTGAAATTTTGGGCAAAATCTGCGATTTGGGGTAATTTTGGGCAAAAAATTAGACTTTTGGATAATTTTGGGCAATTTTGGGCAAAAGGTGTGATTTGGGATAATTTTGGGCAAAAGTGCAATTTTTGGTCATTTTGGGCAAAAAGTGCAATTTTTGGTATTTTGTGGGCAAAATTTGCTATTCTGGGTAATTTTGGGCAAAAGGTGCAATTTTGGGTAATTTTGGGCAAAAGGTGAAATTTTGGGTAATTTTGGACAAAACGTGTGATATTTGGTAATTTTGGCCATAAAGTGTGACTTTGGTTAATTTTAGGCAAAAAGTGCAATATTGGGTAATTTTGGTCAAAAAGTGCAATTTTGGGTAATTTTGGGCAAAACTTTAAATTTTGGGTAATTTTGGGCAAAAAGTGCGATTTTGGGCAATTTTAGGTAATTTTGGGCAAAAACTGCAATTTTGGGTCATTTTGGTTAAACACTGCAATTTTTGGTCATTTTGAGTAATTTTGGGCAAAAGTGTGATTTTGGGTAATTTTGGGCAAAAGTGACATTTTGGGTAATTTTGGGCAAAGAGTGCAATTTTGTGTAATTTTGGGCAAAAAGTGAGATTTAGGGCAAAATGTGTGATTTTGAACAATTTTGGTCAAAAAGTGCAATTTTGGATAATTTTGGGCAAAAGGTGAAATTTTGGTGAAAAAGTGCAATTTTGGGTAATTTTAGGCAAAAAGTGCAATTTTGGGTAATTTTGGGCAAAAAGTGCAATTTTGGGTAATTTTGGGCAAACTGTGAGATTTTGGGAAAAGAGTGTGATTTTGGGTAATTTTTGCTAATTATCTAATTAATCCTCTTGGCTAATTACCTGGGCCTCTTTATTAATTAAATGACATTGAGGCCGGGTTCACACTGGTATTTTTCAGCGTTTGTCAGCTCCCACTCTGGTTTTGAACATTTCGCCATTCATTCCTATGGGACCAATTTTCGCCACAAAAACGACGATATTTCGTGAACCAGTCGGTAAAACATTCCACAAAGTAATTAAATTAAAATTGAATTTGCGCTGAAAACTAACATACAAATAGTGATAAATACAAATAGTGATAAATACAGCCAAAGGTATGTGAAAAAGTACAAAAAGTATTAATACATGTGAATAAATATCAATAATGTATATTGCACTTCAATGACAGACTGCTGGTAAAAAAGGAAAAAGTGACATTGCTGCATTCAATAAATATAATACTGAGTCCTGAGCCAATGATGTCCAATGGTCCCAAAAAACCAAAATAATATAAGTAATGCAAAGAAAGAGTGATATAAGATGTGTACAATAATGTGATGATAATGATGCAACAATGAAAAATCTATGCACTGGATAGATAAGTCTCTATGATAGTGAATATTAAGACTCTTCTTCCTGTGCTATGGTGAACTGTCTTGTAAATGTTTCAATCTCCTTATTGGAATGTCTCCCAAATCTATGGTTTCACTGGACCCTTACCTCCAGGTGGATGATTATGAGCAGAGTCCGTGAAATCTTTCTCCTCTAATGTGTCCTCTCCAGCCTGTATTGGTATGTAAAAGGAGCTCTCCCTCTTTCCTCCACTAGCCTGATTGGCGCTATACTCCTAATATGATAGGGAAAAAAAACGAAGGGGAGGGGGAGGGAATGGGACACAGCTCCAGCAGTGGCTCCGGGGGGAGAAGGTAGGGGAGGGTGGAAAAAGGAATCTCCAATGGTGAAGTATGTCTGGATAACACCTGTTATTTATTCACATGTATTAATACTTTTTGTACTTTTTCACATACCTTTGGCTGTATTTATCACTATTTGTATTTATCACTATTTGTATGTTAGTTTTCAGCGCAAATTCAATTTTAATTTATTTGCTTATTGTGTAAGGTGAACACATTTAGTTTTTTGCAGCTGTTTGCACATTTATTGGCACTTAGCACTTTTGTATCATTTCATTACTCAATAGAAGCGCGAAAGCACCCCTCTTTTTCCAATTCCACAAAGTAATAGCACACCAATCGGGAACAATCCGCACGTTCCGGTATATTACTATCTATGTAGTGTAAAAGCTGTGGGAGGAGTTAGGGTGGTAAATTTGGCTATAATAATAATAATAATATATTTATGAAATAACAGTAAGTGGTCTTGCTATGCAAGAACACTTAAAAATATATACTGTATATATATATAAACAAAAAATTAGTATGTTGTTTGTACTTCCTTTAACCCCTTAACGACCGCTCACTGTACATATACGTCGGCAGTAGGGATGAGCCGAACACCCCCGGGTTCGGTTCGCACCAGAACCTGCGAACGGACCGAAAGTTCACACGAACGTTAGAACCCTATTAAATACAACGGACGCGAACTTTCGAAATCTAAAGTGCTAATTATAATGACTAATATGCATGTTATTGTCCTAAAAAGGATTTGGGAACCCGGGTTCTGCCCCAGGGAACATGTATCAATGCAAAACGAAGTTTTAAAAACAGCCGTTTTTCGGCAGCAGTCATTTTAATGATGCATAAAGTGAAAAAAAAGTGAAATATTCCTTTAAATATCGTACCTGGGGGGTGTCTAAAGTATGCCTGTGAAGTGCCACAAGTTTCCCGTGTTTAGAACTGTCCCTGCATAAAATGACATTTCTAAAGGAAAAAAGCCATTTAAAACTGCTTGCGGCTTTAATGTCATGTCTGGTCCCGGTAATATGGATAAAAATCTTTCAGAAAAATGTCATGGGTACCCCCCACCCCACTACCAGCCCCTTTGGGTCTTGTATGGATATTAAGGGGAACCCCGCACCCAAAATTAAAAAAAGGCCCTATATACTCTGAACAGCAGTATACAGGCGGTGCAAACAAGACAGGGACTGTAGGTTTGTTCTTAAGTAGAATCTGTTTGTAATTTTGAACACGTACATTGTTTAAGTGTAGCTCCAGACAAAAAATCAATTTTTAAGCTTTTTGGAAAACATAGGGAAGGGTTATCACCCCTGTAACATTTGTTTTGCTGTCTGTGCCCCTGTTCAGAACATTTAACCACTTTCCGTCCCAATGGCAACAGTTTTTGAAAAGTGGGGTTTTTATTGAAAGAAGGATTGGTGATAAAGCATCAGTAGAGAGGAGACACCTTTTCCCCATATTAACCCTTACAGGAGAGAATTTCCCTTCCTAGGGGTAGATTTCCTCTAACTTCCTGTTGTCTCCTTCCGTTTGCAAGTAGGAGTCGTTTGTAAGTTGGATGTTTGAAAGTAGGGGCCTGCCGTATATACTCTGCAGAAATTGGCCCCATAGGTGTTGGTGTTGGCACAACACTGTAAGCACTCACAGTTACTCTTGGTGGGCGCTGGAACGCCCTGCTGTCAACTATTATATCAAGAATTGTAATTACATGCCCCTGTAGAACAGGGGCTGAAAAATTGGGCCTTAGCCACTGGTGCCACAAAACTGCAACCCCTCACAGATACTGTATTTGGAGCACAGCAATGAGCCCTGTTGCAAAGTATTGCATCAAAAATTGTAATTACACGCCCCTGTTAAGCAGGGGCTGAAAAATTGGGCCTTAGGCACTGGTGCTGGTGTCACGACACTGCAACCTCTCACAGATACTCTAGTTGGAGTGCAGGAATGAGCCCTGCTGCAAAGCATTGCATCAAAAATTATAATTACATGCCCCTGTTAAACAGGGGCTGAAAAATTGGGCTTTAGCCACTGGTGGCGGCACCCAGAAAGAAAAATGTTTTTCCAAGATATCATGAATCGGATCATTGAGGAGGATAGTCAGTCAACATAACAGGACAGTCACTCAGCATCAGTCTTGAAGGGATGTGACATTTGAAAATAAATTATTCTGTTATATCAGCTTCAGGTGCTTGGTAGCTGGTGGTGATCCAAGACTGGTTCATCTTTATGAAGGTCAGTCGATCAACCGAGTTGGTGGACAGACGCACCCTGTGATCCGTGATAAATCCTCCAGCAGCACTGAATGAGTGTTCCGAAAGAACGCTGGATGCAGGACAGGCCAGTAGCTCAATTGCATACTGTGCAAGCTCTGGCCAGTGATCCATCCTCAAGACTAGGGATGAGCTTCGAGTTTGAGTCGAACTCATGTTGAGGGCATGTGGCCTGGTACGGCATGTGGCCTGGTACGGCATGTGGCCTGGTAATTGAATTCTGGGGGACCCCCACGCTTTTTTTTAATTTTTTATCAATGACTTTTGTATGTATTGATAGAGAAAATTAAGTACTGTCCGTGATACTTTTTTTATTTGCACTAACATAGAATTTTTCAGGACAAGCTTTCGGGGTATGTCCCCTTCTTCAAGGTCCAAGCAGTACTGATTCACAATTTTTTTAGCAGAATGTTGAAACAAAACAAGAAAAAAATCTCAGAGGGAAAGGAAAAAAAACACATACAAATCAATGGTAATAAAGATAGCAGCAGAGTTAGTGAGACAAGACAGAGTTAGTGAGATAAGACAGAGGGAGAGCTATAGACTTGAGGGGGGAGATGCTAGTCACAGAGGGGGTCATAAAACCTTAGTATAATGGGTAAGGAAACCAATATCTAAATTTAGGCCATTCGTTTTTGTGTTAAAAAGAATTATCATTCTTAGTTCAAATGTTTTCCTTTCCTGGATAGTTCTGAAATTCCCTTTAAGAACTAAAACATTGAGGTCTTCTATAGTGTGGTCCGGTTGTGAGAAGTGATGTCCCACAGGTGTGCAGAAACTCTCTTCTTTATGTTCCTTGATGGTATGTCTGTGAAAATTCATCCTCGCTTGCAACTTCTGTCCTGTTTCACCAACATAAGATCCTTTGCCACACCTGTTGCATTGGATGAGGTACACAACATTACTGGAGGTACAGTTGTAAGATCCCATGATAGTGAAGGTCCCATTTGTGTGTGTGACACTTTTGGATGGATTGATCTGGTTGCACAGTTTGCAGCGTTTTTTATTGCAGGGTTTGCTTCCATTATTTGTGACTTCATAATCAGAGTGAAGTTTCCTGCTGATTAGTTTGTGTCTGAGGTTGGGTGGTTGTCTGAAAGCCAATAATGTTACGTCAAGTATGTATTGATAAAAGCCGACAATTCATTATTAGCCACGAGTGAGTTTTAAATGACTTTTTTTCCTTCAAAAATGACACTTTGTGCAGGGACAGTTCTAAGCACGGGAAACATGCGCCACTTTACATGCATATCATACACCCCCCCCAGGTACGAAATTTAAAGGAATATTTCACTTTTGTTTTTTAATTTTAAGCATTATTAAAATCACTGCTCCCGAAAAAACTGCCGTTTTTAAAACGTATTTTTGCATTGATACATGTCCCCTGGGGCAAACACTTTTTAGGACAATAACTTGCATATTAGCCTTTATAATTAGCACTTTAGATTTCAGACGTTCGAGTCCATTGTATTTAATAGGGTTCTAAAGTTCACACGAACATTTTGTCTGTTCGCAGGTTCTGGTGCGAACCGAACAGGGGGGTGTTCGGCTCATCCCTGCTCAAGACCCAGTAAGCCAGAGGATTTTCGGTGGGAAAGGTGTCCAAATCTGACCTTGCCCCTAGGTATTCCTGCACCATGTATATCAGACACTGGCGATAGTTGCTAGAACCGATCATACCTTGGGGCTGCGGACTAAAGAATTGCCTCAGCAACTCGTTGTCCCGGACCAGGAGTTTGTAACCTCCTAGTCTCTGGGAACGCGTTGCACAGACCTTTCTGCAAGGCCTCCCAGAGTTGTCTCATCCTCTGCTCCCTCTGCGATGGTAAGATAAGGTCCGCAACCTTAGCCTTGTACCGTGGATCAAGGAGAGTGGCCAGCCAGTAATTGTCCCTCTCCTTGATCCGAAGAATACGAGGATCCTTCCGCAGACTTTGCAGGATCAGGGAGGCCATGCAGCGTAGGTTAGCTGAGGCATTCGGTCCAGAGTCCTCTGGGTCACTAAGGACGACATGATCAGCAGCCACCTCCTCCCAGCCACGTACAAGTCCACGTGTTTCTTGGGACTGTAAATCATCCCTAAAAGACTGCTGCTGTTGATGCTGAGTGCCAGGCTCCACCTCCATGTTGACACAATCCTCCTCCTCCTCCTCCTCGTCCTCTTCCTGTGGGATGGGTGGGACAGAAGGAACACTGTCTGGGTATAGGGGGCCTTGAGAGGCAAGGAAGTCCTCCTCTTCCTGCCTCTGTTCTGCCTCAAGTGCCCTGTCCATTATTCCACGCAGCGTATGCTCCAACAGGTGGACAAGAGGTACAGTGTCACTGATGCATGCACTGTCACCGCTCACCATCCTCGTGGCCTCCTCAAATGGTGCCAGGACAGTGCATGCATCCCTGATCATGCCCCACTGGCATGGTGAAAAAAACCTGAGCTCCCCTGACCCTGTCCTGGTGCCGTTGCTGGTGGGCATGTCACATATAAGGCGGTTCTTGGGCAGGTTCAACTCCTTTTGCAGCTCAGCTAGCCAAGCACTGGCATTATATGATCTGCGGAAATGCACACAGACTTTCCTGGCCTGCCTCAGGACATCCTGTAAGCCCGGGTACCTGCCCAAGAACCGCTGCACCACCAGGTTAAGGACGTGAGCCACACAGGGCACATGGGTCAGTTGTCCCTGTCGGAGGGCGGAGAGGAGGTTGGTGCCATTGTCGCAAACCACCATTCCTGCCTTAAGCTGGCGTGGTGTCAACTAGGCTTGTGCACAACGGAAAAATTCGGTTAGTTTCGGTTCGTTTCTTTTCGGTCCTGTTGATTCGTAATCATTCGTAATTTTGCTAGACGGGATTTTTCGTGTTCAGACTAATTCGTATTTTCGCAAGCGACATTTTTCATTGAATTTTTAGTTGATTTATAATTCGTACTTTCGGTAGAGTACATTGTTTTTCGTTGATTCTGGACACAACTCCTACTTTCGTAACTTTTTTTGGGTTTGTTGATTCGTAATTTTCTGTGTCTCTCTCACGACAACGCTGCCTATTATGCCTAATGTGCTTCGAATGGATTTGTACTTTTCTAAATACATAGCGGTTATTTGTAACGATTCGAAATCTCGTATTTTACTTTCGTTTTTTACATGCGGCTATAGCCTCCGCCCCTGTACACCATTTTGAGAGGGTTCAGCACGGTGAGGGAGAAGCAGAGAGCAGAGCAGAGTGTTATTGTGCTTCGAATGGATTCGAAATCTCGTATTTTACTTTAGTTTTTTACATGCGGCTATAGCCTCTGCCCCTGTACACCATTTTGAGAGGGAGTTCAGCACGGTGTGGGAGAAGCAGAGAGCAGAGCAGAGTGAGTGTTATTGTGCTTCAAATGGATTCGTACATTCGTAACTTTTTCATAACGAATTATGCCGAAGACATTCGGGCATTCGCTATTTGCGGTATAATTTATTTCGGATTCGGTCTTATTCGTAATTGCTTTGTTCGGAAATTCGAATGCTTCCGAATGTCCGAAAGTTGCTAAATTCGGACGAATTTCGATTCGTTACGAAACGAATTGCACAAGCCTAGTGTCAACCACCTCTCGGCCTGCCCCTGCAGAGCTGACAGAACCTCTGCCCCAGTGTGGCTCCTGTCCCCCAAACACACCAGCGCAAGCACGGTATGGCATCTTTTTGCCTGCGTACTTGCGTAGCCCCTTGAACTCCTACGGAGCATCGCTGGTTCCGAGAACAAAGCACAGGAAGAGGCCATGGAGGAAGAAGAAGAGGGGGTGGAGGAGAGAGGTGTGTCACAACAACCAGTAGTAGCATTTTGGAGGCGTGGTGGCAGAACAACCTCCAACACTACTGCACCTTGTCCTGCATCCTTCCCAGCTGCCAAAAGAGTGACCCAATGGGCCGTGAAAGAAAGGTAACGTCCCTGTCCATGCCTGCTGGATCATGAGTCAGCGGTAATATGCACCTTACCGCTGACCGCCCTGTCCAGCGAGGCATGGACATTGCCTTCCACATGCCGGTAGAGAGCCGGAATCGCCTTCCGTGAGAAAAAGTGGCGTTTGGGAACCTGCCACTGAGGAACCGCACATTGCATAAACTCACGGAAGGGGGCCGAGTCTACCAACTGAAAAGGCAGCAGTTGAAGTGCTAGCAATTTAGCCAAGCTAGCATTCAACCGCTGGGCATGTGGATGGCTGGGAGTGAACTTCTTTCGACGGTCCAGCAGCTGGGGCAGGGAAATTTGCCTGCTAGAAACGGACGCCGGTGTACTGCTAGCAGAGTGCCCGCAAGTACTTGGCTGTGACACACCTAATTCTACACCTTCATTCCTCTCAGTGCAGGTTTCAGAGAGGACTGAAGGTATAGTGGAGTTGGAGATCCCAGCTGATGCGGAGCAAGGAGAGGTCCGCTTTGTTCTTTGGTGTGGGTCTTTAAGGTAGGCTTGCCAACGAGCTGCATGGCAGGTCAACATATGTCTGGTCAAGCATGTGGTGCCCAAGCGGCTGATGTTTTGGCCACGCGAGATACGCTTGAGACATATGTTGCAAACAGCAGCGGTGCGATCTGATGCACTCGACTCAAAATAGGCCCACACCAAAGAACTTTTGGAATAACGGGCAGAGGCAGCGCCCTGCACAGGTGGAGCTCTGCGGTGTGATTCAGTTGATGTGCTGCCCTTACGCTGGCTAGGGATGAGCTTCGTGTTCGAGTCGAACATACGTTCGACTCGAACATCGGCTGTTCGATCGTTCGACGAAGATCGAACGATTTGGGCCGTTCGCGCCAAATTCGAGTGACGCGAACGGCCCACAATGCACTACGCCATCGCAGTGTCATCCAGGCGCTGTGATTGGCCAAGCATGCACTGTGACCCCGCATGCTTGGCCAATCACAGCGCCGGCAGCGAGGAGAGCAATGATTGGCCACAGGCAGGATGCCTGTGGCCAATTATTGCTGAGGGTGTTTAGTACACGCCCCACACTATAAAAGGCCGCCAGCACGGCGGCCTAGTGTAGTGTGTTCCGGAGCAGGGATAGAGCAGCATAGGCAGGGACAGTGACTTTTATTTCTTTCTTGCTTAACCTGGATTCCTTTAGTTTAGGGAAAGAGAAGGATAGGTAGGGAGAGTGTCAGTGTGTTTTGTGCTTGTGCTATATTGTGCTTAAAAAAAACATTTTTTCTAGGGACAGAAAACTGTAGGTAGGGAGAGTGTCAGTTTCTTTCACTGTCAAAGTCCTTGTTTCCAGGGACCTGGAAGGACAGTGAGTGAATTCTCCTTGTGCTAAATTGTGCTTAAAAAAAACATTTTTTCTAGGGACAGAAAACTGTAGGTAGGGAGAGTGTCAGTTTCTTTCACTGTCAAAGTCCTTGTTTCCAGGGACCTGGAAGGACAGTGAGTGAATTCTCCTTGTGCTAAATTGTGCTTAAAAAAAACATTTTTTCTAGGGACAGAAAACTGTAGGTAGGGAGAGTGTCAGTTTCTTTCACTGTCAAAGTCCTTGTTTCCAGGGACCTGGAAGGACAGTGAGTGAATTCTCCTTGTGCTAAATTGTGCTTAAAAAAAACATTTTTTCTAGGGACAGAAAACTGTAGGTAGGGAGAGTGTCAGTTTCTTTCACTGTCAAAGTCCTTGTTTCCAGGGACCTGGAAGGACAGTGAGTGAATTCTCCTTGTGCTAAATTGTGCTTAAAAAAAACATTTTTTCTAGGGACAGAAAACTGTAGGTAGGGAGAGTGTCAGTTTCTTTCACTGTCAAAGTCCTTGTTTCCAGGGACCTGGAAGGACAGTGAGTGAATTCTCCTTGTGCTAAATTGTGCTTAAAAAAAACATTTTTTCTAGGGACAGAAAACTGTAGGTAGGGAGAGTGTCAGTTTCTTTCACTGTCAAAGTCCTTGTTTCCAGGGACCTGGAAGGACAGTGAGTGAATTCTCCTTGTGCTAAATTGTGCTTAAAAAAAACATTTTTTCTAGGGACAGAAAACTGTAGGTAGGGAGAGTGTCAGTTTCTTTCACTGTCAAAGTCCTTGTTTCCAGGGACCTGGAAGGACAGTGAGTGAATTCTCCTTGTGCTAAATTGTGCTTAAAAAAAACATTTTTTCTAGGGACAGAAAACTGTAGGTAGGGAGAGTGTCAGTTTCTTTCACTGTGAAAGTCCTTGTTTCCAGGGACCTGGAAAGACAGTGAGTGAATTCTCCTTGTGCTAAATTGTGCTTAAAAAAAACATTTTTTCTAGGGACAGAAAACTGTAGGTAGGGAGAGTGTCAGTTTCTTTCACTGTGAAAGTCCTTGTTTCCAGGGACCTGGAAGGACAGTGAGTGAATTCTCCTTGTGCTAAATTGTGCTTAAAAAAAACATTTTTTCTAGGGACAGAAAACTGTAGGTAGGGAGAGTGTCAGTTTCTTTCACTGTGAAAGTCCTTGTTTCCAGGGACCTGGAAGGACAGTGAGTGAATTCTCCTTGTGCTAAATTGTGCTTAAAAAAAACATTTTTTCTAGGGACAGAAAACTGTAGGTAGGGAGAGTGTCAGTTTCTTTCACTGTCAAAGTCCTTGTTTCCAGGGACCTGGAAGGACAGTGAGTGAATTCTCCTTGTGCTAAATTGTGCTTAAAAAAAACATTTTTTCTAGGGACAGAAAACTGTAGGTAGGGAGAGTGTCAGTTTCTTTCACTGTGAAAGTCCTTGTTTCCAGGGACCTGGAAGGACAGTGAGTGAATTCTCCTTGTGCTAAATTGTGCTTAAAAAAAACATTTTTTCTAGGGACAGAAAACTGTAGGTAGAGTGTCAGGTTCTTCGTCATGTTGTTTCCAGGGACCTGAAGACGTGAGATCCAGTGTAGGGAGAGTGTCATTGTGCTTTTCAATGTCAAGGACGTTTGGCCAGGGACCTGGAGGACAGTGAATGTCCGTTGTGGTAGGGAATGTGAGTGAATTATCTTTGTGCTATTATTGTGCTTAGAAAAAAATTTTTGTAGGACAGAAACTGTAGGTAGGGAGAGTGTCAGTTTCTTTCACTGTCAAAGTCCTTGTTTCCAGGGACCTGGAAGGACAGTGAGTGAATTCTCCTTGTGCTAAATTGTGCTTAAAAAAAACATTTTTTCTAGGGACAGAAAACTGTAGGTAGGGAGAGTGTCAGTTTCTTTCACTGTGAAAGTCCTTGTTTCCAGGGACCTGGAAGGACAGTGAGTGAATTCTCCTTGTGCTAAATTGTGCTTAAAAAAAACATTTTTTCTAGGGACAGAAAACTGTAGGTAGGGAGAGTGTCAGTTTCTTTCACTGTCAAAGTCCTTGTTTCCAGGGACCTGGAAGGACAGTGAGTGAATTCTCCTTGTGCTAAATTGTGCTTAAAAAAAACATTTTTTCTAGGGACAGAAAACTGTAGGTAGGGAGAGTGTCAGTTTCTTTCACTGTCAAAGTCCTTGTTTCCAGGGACCTGGAAGGACAGTGAGTGAATTCTCCTTGTGCTAAATTTTGCTTAAAAAAAACATTTTTTCTAGGGACAGAAAACTGTAGGTAGGGAGAGTGTCAGTTTCTTTCACTGTCAAAGTCCTTGTTTCCAGGGACCTGGAAGGACAGTGAGTGAATTCTCCTTGTGCTAAATTGTGCTTAAAAAAACATTTTTTCTAGGGACAGAAAACTGTAGAAAGGGAGAGTGTCAGTTTCTTTCACTGTGAAAGTCCTTGTTTCCAGGGACCTGGAAGGACAGTGAGTGAATTCTCCTTGTGCTAAATTGTGCTTAAAAAAAACATTTTTTCTAGGGACAGAAAACTGTAGGTAGGGAGAGTGTCAGTTTCTTTCACTGTCAAAGTCCTTGTTTCCAGGGACCTGGAAGGACAGTGAGTGAATTCTCCTTGTGCTAAATTGTGCTTAAAAAAAACATTTTTTCTAGGGACAGAAAACTGTAGGTAGGGAGAGTGTCAGTTTCTTTCACTGTCAAAGTCCTTGTTTCCAGGGACCTGGAAGGACAGTGAGTGAATTCTCCTTGTGCTAAATTGTGCTTAAAAAAAACATTTTTTCTAGGGACAGAAAACTGTAGGTAGGGAGAGTGTCAGTTTCTTTCACTGTCAAAGTCCTTGTTTCCAGGGACCTGGAAGGACAGTGAGTGAATTCTCCTTGTGCTAAATTGTGCTTAAAAAAAAATTTTTTCTAGGGACAGAAAACTGTAGGTAGGGAGAGTGTCAGTTTCTTTCACTGTCAAAGTCCTTGTTTCCAGGGACCTGGAAGGACAGTGAGTGAATTCTCCTTGTGCTAAATTGTGCTTAAAAAAAACATTTTTTCTAGGGACAGAAAACTGTAGGTAGGGAGAGTGTCAGTTTCTTTCACTGTCAAAGTCCTTGTTTCAAGGGACAGAGAAGGACACCTGAAGGTAGCCCTTATTGCTTTTTTCCCATCTCCCTGCAGGCCATCTATTAGAATGTCTGGAAGGCAAACAAGGAGAGGCAGACAGTCAGGAGGCAATAGAAGAGGGCAAGCAGGCTCTGTGTCTGGGGGCAACAGTGCTGGTCGTGGACGCGGTGCATTGTCATCAGCACATGGCCATGGGACACGCTTGTCCTTCTTTTCGGCAGCTGGACATGTTGAGCCACATCATGCCGAAGACTTGGTAGAGTGGATGACCAAGCCCTCCTCCTCCTCCTCATCCTCTCTCACCCAGGCTCAGGGTACTGGAAAAGCAGCTGCCAAAGCGTCCTCTTCCCTGGTATCAATGTCAGACTCATCATCAGTCACTCCTTCCCTAGACCCACCATGTCCTCCTCCTGAGGAGTCCCCCGAACTGTTTCAGCACAGTGTTGGGTACATGCTCCAGGAGGATGCCCAGCGTTTCGAAGGGTCTGATGATGAAACCCAGCTAGAGGAAGGCAGTAGCGTGAGAGCAGACAGAGGGGATGCTCAAGAAGGACACCAATCTGGCAGTCATGTTCCAGCAGCTGCAGCATACTGCCAGATTGGCTCCAGTGATGAGGAGGGAGGTGATGATGAGGTCACTGACTCCACGTGGGTGCCTAATAGGAGAGAGGAGGAGGAGGAGGATGAGGAGGAGGCACATCTCCAACGAGGCAGGATGCCCTTTGGTGGCCAGCGTAAGGGCAGTACACCGACGGAATCACACCGCAGAGCTCCGCCTGTGCAGGGCGCTGCCTCTGCCCGTCATTCAAAAAGTTCTTTGGTGTGGGCCTTTTTTGAGGCTAGTGCATCAGATCGCACAGCTGCTGTTTGCAACATATGTCTCAAGCGTATATCGCGTGGCCAAAACATCAGCCGCTTGGGTACCACATGCCTGACCAGACATATGTTGACCTGCCATGCAGCTCGTTGGCAAGCCTACCTCAAAGACCCACACCAAAGAACAAAGCGGACCTCTCCTTGCACCGCATCAGCTGGGATCTCCAACCCCACTATAACTTCAGTCCTCTCTGAAACATGCACTGAGAGGAATGAAGGTGTAGAATTAGGTGTTTCACAGCCAAGTACTTGCGGCCACTCTGCTAGCAGTACACCGACGTCCGATTCTAGCAGGCAAATTTCCCTGCCCCAGCTGCTGGACCGTCGAAAGAAGTTCACTCCCAGCCATCCACATGCCCAGCGGTTGAATGCTAGCTTGGCTAAATTGCTAGCGCTTCAACTGCTGCCTTTTCAGTTGGTAGACTCGGCCCCCTTCCGTGAGTTTGTGCAATGTGCGGTTCCTCAGTGGCAGGTTCCCAAACGCCACTTTTTCTCACGGAAGGCTATTCCGGCTCTCTACCGGCATGTGGAAGGCAATGTCTTGGCCTCGCTGGACAGGGCGGTCAGCGGTAAGGTGCATATTACCGCTGACTCATGGTCCAGCAAGCATGGACAGGGACGTTACCTTTCTTTCACGGCCCATTGGGTCACTCTTTTGGCAGCTGGGAAGGATGCAGGACAAGGTGCAGTAGTGTTGGAGGTTGTCCCACCGCCACGCCTCCAAAATGCTACTACTGGTTGTGACACACCTCTCTCCTCCACCCCCTCCTCTTCTTCTTCCTCCATGGCCTCTTCCTGTGGTTTGTCCTATGAACCAGCGGTGCTCCGTAGCCGTTCACGGGGCTACGCAAGTACGCAGGCAAAAAGATGCCATGCCGTGCTTGCGCTGGTGTGTTTGGGGGACAGAAGCCACACTGGGGCAGAGGTCCTGTCTGCTCTGCAGGGCCAGGCCGAGAGGTGGTTGACGCCACGCCAGCTTAAGCCAGGAATGGTGGTTTGCGACAATGGCACCAACCTCCTCTCCGCCCTCCGACAGGGACAACTGACCCATGTGCCCTGTGTGGCTCACGTCCTTAACCTGGTGGTGCAGCGGTTCTTGGGCAGGTACCCGGGCTTACAGGATGTCCTGAGGCAGGCCAGGAAAGTCTGTGTGCATTTCCGCAGATCTTATAATGCCAGTGCTCGCCTGGCTGAGCTGCAAAAGGAGTTGAACCTGCCCAAGAACCGCCTTATATGTGACATGCCCACCAGGTGGAACTCAACGTTGGCCATGCTGCAGCGGCTGCACACGCAGCAGAGGGCCATCAATGAGTACCTGTGCGACTACGGCACCAGGACAGGGTCAGGGGAGCTTGGTTTTTTTTCTCCACGCCAGTGGGGCATGATCAGGGATGCATGCACTGTCCTGGCACCATTTGAGGAGGCCACGAGGATGGTGAGCAGTGACAGTGCATGCATCAGTGACACTGTACCTCTTGTCCACCTGTTGGAGCACACGCTGCGTGGAATAATGGACAGGGCACTTGAGGCAGAACAGAGGCAGGAAGAGGAGGACTTCCTTGCCTCTCAAGGCCCCCTTTACCCAGACAGTGTTCCTTCTGTCCCACCCATCGCACAGGAAGAGGAGGAGGAGGAGGAGGAGGATTGTGTCAGCATGGAGGTGGAGGCTGGCACTCAGCATCATCAGCAGCAGTCTTTTAGGGATGATTTACAGTCCCAAGAAACCAGTGGACTTGTACGTGGCTGGGAGGAGGTGGCTGCGGATCATGTCGTCCTTAGTGACCCAGAGGACTCCGGAGCCTCAGCAAACCTACGCTGCATGGCCTCCCTGATCCTGCAAAGTCTGCGGAAGGATCCTCGTATTCTTCGGATCAAGGAGAGGGACCATTACTGGCTGGCCACTCTCCTTGATCCACGGTACAAGGGTAAGGTTGCGGACCTTATGTTACCGTCGCAGAGGGAGCAGAGGATGAGACAACTCCGGGAGGCCTTGCAGAAAGGTCTGTGCAACGCGTTCCCAGAGACTGGGAGGTTACAAACTCCTGGTCCTGGACAACGAGTTGCTGAGGCTTCGGCCAGTCAAAGAAGGAGCGGTGGGGAAGGTGGCCGTCTGACCGATGCGTTCAGACAATTCTTTAGTCCGCAGCCCCAAAGTATGATCGGTTCCAGCAACCATCGCCAGCGTCTGATAAACATGGTGCAGGAATATCTAGGGGCAAGGTCAGACTTGGACACCTTCCCCACCGAAAATCCTCTGGCTTACTGGGTCTTGAGGATGGATCACTGGCCAGAGCTTGCACAGTATGCAATTGAGCTACTGGCCTGTCCTGCATCCAGCGTTCTTTCGGAACGCACATTCAGTGCTGCTGGAGGATTTGTCACGGATCACAGGGTGCGCCTGTCCACCGACTCGGTTGATCGACTGACTTTCATCAAGATGAACCAGTCTTGGATCACCACCAGCTACCACACACCTGATGCTGATATAACAGACTAATTGATTTTAACATGTCACATCCCTTCAAGACTGATGCTGATGCTGAGTGCCTGTGCTGTTATGTTGACTGGCTATCCTCCTCCTCCGAGTCCTCAATGATACGATTGATGATGATAGCTTGGAAGATCATTTTTGTTTATGGGTGCCGCCACCAGTGGCTAAGGCCCAATTTTTCAGCCCCTGTTTTACAGGGGCGTGTAATTACAATTTTTTTAGCAATAATTTGCCATAGGGCTCATTGCTGTGCTCCAAGTACAGTATCTGTGAGGGGTTGGAGTGTTGTGGCACCAGTGCCTAAGGCCCAATTTTTCAGCCCCTGTTTAACAGGGGCGTGTCATTACAATTTTTGAAGCAATACTTTGCAACAGGGCTCATTGCTGTGCTCCAAGTACAGTATCTGTGAGGGGTTGTAGTGTTGTGCCACCAGTGCCTAAGGCCCAATTTTTCAGCCCCTGTTCAAAAGGGGCATGCAATTACAATTCTTGATCTAATAATTCACAGCAGGGCCCATTGCTGCACCCACCAAGAGTAACTGTCAGGGCTTACAGTGTTGTGGCACCAGCACCACCATCAAAGCCCCAATTTTTACTACCACTGTTCAACAATTATATGTAATTAAAATTCCTGATATAATAGTTGACAGCAGGGCGTTCCAGCACCAACCAAGAGTAACTGAGTGCTTACAGTGTTGTGCCAACACCAACAACTAAGGGGCCTATTTCTGCAGAGTATATACGGCAGGTCCCTACTTTCAAACATCCAACTTACAAACGACTACTACTTGCAAACGAAAGAAGACAACAGGAAGTGAGAGGAAATCTACCCCTAGAAAGGAAAATTCTCTCCTGTAAGAATAAATATGGGAGAAAGGGGTCTCATCTGTACTGATGCTTTATCAGCAATCCTTGTTTCAAGAAAAACACCACATTTCAAAAACAGTTGTCATTGGGACGGAAAGTGAGGTGAAATGTTCTGAACAGGGGCACAGACAGCAAAACAAATGTTACAGGGGTGATAACCCTTACCTATGTTTCCCAAAAAGTTTAAAAATAGATTTTTGGGCTGGAGCTACACTTCAACAATGTACCTGTTCAAAATTACAAACACATTCTACATAAGAACAAACCTACAGTCCCTGTCTTGTATGCACCGCCTGTATACGGCTGTTCAGAGTATATAGGGCCTTTTTTATTTTATGTGCGGGGTTCCCCTTAATATCCATACAAGACCCAAAGGGGCTGGTAATGGGCTGGGGTAGGGGGGGGGTCATGGGGTAGCTATGCCATTTTTCTTAAAGATTTTCATCCATATTACCGGGACCAGACATTACATTAAAGCCGCAAGCAGTTTTAAATGGCTTTTTTTTCCTTTAGAAGTGTCATTTTGTGCAGGGACAGTTCTAAACACGGGAAACACGTGGCACTTCACAGGCATACTTTAGACACCCCCCAGGTACGATATTTAAAGGAATATTTGACTTTTTTTTTTCACTTTATGCATCATTAAAATGACTGCTCCCGAAAAACGACCGTTTTTAAAACTTCTTTTTGCATTGATACATGTCCCCTGGTGCAGAACCCGGGTTCCCAAACCCTTTTTAGGACAATAACATGCATAATAGTTGTTATAATTAGCACTTTAGAATTCGAACGTTCGCATCCATTGTATTTAATAGGGTTCTAATGTTCGTTCGAACTTTCGGTCCGTTCGCGGGTTCTGGTGCGAACCGAACCCGGGGGTGTTCGGCTCATCACTAACGCTGGCCCCCCGAGGGCATCCTGCCTCGTTGGAGATGTGCCTCCTCTTCATCCTTCTCCTCCTCTCTCCTATCAGGCACCCACGTGGAGTCAGTGACCTCATCATCCCCTCCCTCCTCATCACTGGAACTAATCTGGCAGTATGCTGCAGCTGCTGGAACATGACTGCCAGATTGGTGTCCTTCTTGAGCATCCCCTCTCTCGGCTCTCACGCTACTGCCTTCCTCTAGCCGGGTATCATCTTCAGACCCTTCAAAACGCTGGGCATCCTCCTGGAGCATGTACCCAACACTGTGCTCAAACAGTTCAGGGGAGTCCTCAGGAGGACACGGTGGGTCTAAGGAAGGAGTGACTGATGATGACATTAAGGACGCTTTGGCAGCTGCTTTGCCAGTACCCTGAGCCTGGGTGAGAGATGATGAGGAGGATGAGGAGGGCTTGGTCATCCACTCTACCAAGTCTTCGGCATGATGCGGCTCAACACGTCCAGCTGCCAAAAATAAGGACAAGTGTGTCCCATGACCACGTGCTGATGACGATGCACCGCGTCCACGACCAGCACTGTTGTCTCTAGACACAGAGCCTGCTTGCCCTCTTTTATTGGCTCCTGACTGTCTGCCTCTCCTTGTTAGCCTTCCAGACATTTTAAAGGCCTGCAGGGAGATGAGAAAACCAGCAATAAGGGGTAGCTTCAGGTGTATATTTTGCAAGAAGCACACTACGCCCGCTGTAAGTGCTGCAGATGCCTGCCTGTGTTACACAACAGGAAAACACAGCAATAAGGCCTAGCTTCTGGTGTATATATTGCAAGAAGCACACTACGCCCGCTGTAAGTGCTGCAGATGCCTGTTAGTGTAACACAAAAGAAAAAAAACTACGAGCAATAAGGGGTAGCTTCAGGTGTATAATGTGCAGGAGGCACACTACGCCGCTGTAAGTGCTGCAGATGCCTGCCTGTGTTACACAACAGGAAAACACAGCAATAAGGGCTAGCTTCAGGTGTATATTTTTCAGGAATCACACTACGCCTGCTTTAAGTGCTGCAGATGCCTGCCTGTGTTACACAACAGGAAAACACAGCAATAAGGGCTAGCTTCAGGTGTATATTTTTCAGGAATCACACTACGCCTGCTTTAAGTGCTGCAGGTGCCTGCCTGTGTTACACAACAGGAAAACACAGCAATAAGGGCTAGCTTCAGGTGTATATTTTTCAGGAATCACACTACGCCTGCTTTAAGTGCTGCAGATGCCTGCCTGTGTTACACAACAGGAAAACACAGCAATAAGGGCTAGCTTCAGGTGTATATTTTTCAGGAATCACACTACGCCTGCTTTAAGTGCTGCAGATGCCTGCCTGTGTTACACAACAGGAAAACACAGCAATAAGGGCTAGCTTCAGGTGTATATTTTTCAGGAATCACACTACGCCTGCTTTAAGTGCTGCAGATGCCTGCCTGTGTTACACAACAGGAAAACACAGCAATAAGGGCTAGCTTCAGGTGTATATTTTTCAGGAATCACACTACGCCTGCTTTAAGTGCTGCAGATGCCTGCCTGTGTTACACAACAGGAAAACACAGCAATAAGGGCTAGCTTCAGGTGTATATTTTTCAGGAATCAAACTACGCCTGCTTTAAGTGCTGCAGATACCTGCCTGTGTTACACAACAGGAAAACACAGCAATTAGGGCTAGCTTCTGGTGTATATTTTGCAAGAAGCACACTACGCCCGCTGTAAGTGCTGCAGATGCCTGTTAGTGTAACACAAAAGAAAAAACTACGAGCAATAAGGGGTAGCTTCAGGTGTATAATGTGCAGGAGGCACACTACGCCCGCTGTAAGTGCTGCAGATGCCTGCCTGTGCTACACAACAGGAAAACACAGCAATAAGGGCTAGCTTCAGGTGTATATTTTTCAGGAATCACACTACACCTGCTTCAAGTGCTGCAGATGCCTGCCTGTGTTACTCAACAGGAAAACACAGCAATAAGGGCTAGCTTCAGGTGTATATTTTTCAGGAATCACACTACGCCTGCTTTAAGTGCTGCAGATGCCTGCCTGTATTACACAACAGGAAAACACAGCAATAAGGGCTAGCTTCAGCTGTATATTTTGCAGGAATCACACTACGCCTGCTTTAAGTGCTGCAGATGCCTGCCTGTGTTACACAACAGGAAAACACAGCAATAAGGGCTAGCTTCAGGTGTATATTTTTCAGGAATCACACTACGCCTGCTTTAAGTGCTGCAGATGCCTGCCTGTGTTACACAACAGGAAAACACAGCAATAAGGGCTAGCTTCAGGTGTATATTTTTCAGGAATCACACTACGCCTGCTTTAAGTGCTGCAGATGCCTGCCTGTGTTACACAACAGGAAAACACAGCAATAAGGGCTAGCTTCAGGTGTATATTTTTCAGGAATCACACTACGCCTGCTTTAAGTGCTGCAGATGCCTGCCTGTGTTACACAACAGGAAAACACAGCAATAAGGGCTAGCTTCAGGTGTATATTTTTCAGGAATCACACTACGCCTGCTTTAAGTGCTGCAGATACCTGCCTGTGTTACACAACAGGAAAACACAGCAATTAGGGCTAGCTTCTGGTGTATATTTTGCAAGAAGCACACTACGCCCGCTGTAAGTGCTGCAGATGCCTGTTAGTGTAACACAAAAGAAAAAAACTACGAGCAATAAGGGGTAGCTTCAGGTGTATAATGTGCAGGAGGCACACTACGCCCGCTGTAAGTGCTGCAGATGCCTGCCTGTGCTACACAACAGGAAAACACAGCAATAAGGGCTAGCTTCAGGTGTATATTTTTCAGGAATCACACTACACCTGCTTCAAGTGCTGCAGATGCCTGCCTGTGTTACACAACAGGAAAACACAGCAATAAGGGCTAGCTTCAGGTGTATATTTTTCAGGAATCACACTACGCCTGCTTTAAGTACTGCAGATGCCTGCCTGTGTTACACAACAGGAAAACACAGCAATAAGGGCTAGCTTCAGCTGTATATTTTGCAGGAATCACACTACGCCTGCTTTAAGTGCTGCAGATGCCTGCCTGTGTTACACAACAGGAAAACACAGCAATAAGGGCTAGCTTCAGGTGTATACTGTGCAGAAGGCTTAGCAAAAATATCACTGACACTGTCCCCTGCCTATCCTTCTCTCTCCCTGCACACAAGGTTTAGCAGAATATCACTGACACTGTCCCTGCCTATCCTTCTCTCTTCCTACACACAAGGTAAATGAACAAATATCACTAACACTGTCCCTGCCTATCCTTCTCTCTCCCTGAACCGGAACACATTACACAAGGCCGCCGCGCTGGCGGCCATTTATAGTGTGGGGCGTGTACTAAACCCCCCTAAACTATAATTGGCCACAGGCATCCTGCCTGTGGCCAATTATGGCTCTCCTTGCTGCCGGCGCTGTGATTGGCCAAGCATGCGGGGTCACAGCGCATGCTTGGCCAATCACAGCGCCGGGATTGCACTGCGATGGCGCAGTGTATTGTGGGCCATTCGCGTCACTCGAATTTGGCACGAAAGGCCCAAAACGTTCGATCTTCGTCGAACGATCGAACAGCCGATGTTCGAGTCGAACGTATGTTCGACTCGAACACCGAGCTCATCCCCAGTCGGCAGAATGGCACGGACAGGCAAACTCACGTACCTGTACGTGCCTGCCTTCGTATGGGTGGGGGGTCCCATCGGACCCCCTTCGGTACAGTGAGCGGCCGGGATCACTTCGGGAGCGATCCGTGATGAGGGAGCCACCATTAGTTTCTGGCCACCCCCTCGCGATCGCTCCCGGCGAATGAAAAGCTTCCTCTGCCTGTGTAATGTTTACACAGGCAGGAGGAAGTGATGTCATCTCTCCTGCGGCGCTCACATATACCGAGCGCCGCGGAGAGAAGACACACAGGTTAGTGCACTAAACAGCACACTGACACCAGCACACATAGGCACACGATCGCCCCCCAGGCCCCCCAGACACCCCCAGATCATCCCCCAGATCACCCCCAGCCCCCAGTCACAGTGTCACTGATTGCAGTGACCATTTATTTACTGATCACTGCAATCAGTGACATTTGTGACTGTAAAAGTATCAGGGCAGTTAGTTTTAGGTCCAGTGTAGCCCCCTAACCCCCCCTAATAAAGGTTTAACCCCTTGATCGCCCCCCAGGTAACCCTTTCACCCCCTAGCACCGCTGTCACTAAGCGATCGTTTTTCTGATCGCTGTCTTAGTGTCGTGGTGCCGATAGGTAGCCAGTTATTTTTTTTAGGTTCGGCGCAGGTTTTTATAGCGTCAGGTACCCCCATATATTACTTAATAAAGGTTTAACCCCTTGATCGCCCCCCCCCAGGTAACCCTTTCACCCCTTTTTGCCAGTGTCACTAAGCAATTGTTTTTCTGATCGCTGTCTTAGGCCCCTTTCACACGGACAGTCCGTTCAGGTCCGCCTGTCAGTTTTTTAGGCAGACCTGAACGGACGCTCCATGTAGCCCTATGGAGCCACGGATGTCAGCGGTGACATGTCCGCTGACATCCGACCCGCTCCGCTCCGCCAAAGTGTGACGGAGGAAAACCCTATCTTTCCATCCGTCGGCAGAGCGGATCGGATGACAACGGACTCTACGGTCTGTTGTCATCTGATCCCCCATAGGGGAGAGCGGCGCTCTGAGAGGGCGGTCCCTGCACAGTGTGCGGGGACCGCCCAGTCATCCGCCGGCTCAGCGGGGATCAACGGAGCGATCCCCGCTGAGCAAGCGGAGCTTCACGGGGCGGATCTTCACGGATCCGCCCGTGTGAAAGAGCCCTTAGTGTCGGTGGTGCCGATAGGTAGCCAGTTATTTTTTTTAGGTTCGCCGCAGGTTTTTATAGCGTCAGGTACCCCCATATATTACCTAATAAAGGTTTAACCCCTTGATCGCCCCCCAGGTAACCCTTTCACCCCCTTTTGCCTGTGTCACTTAGCGATTGTTTTTCTGATCGCTGTATTAGTGTCGGTGGTGCCGATAGGTAGCCAGTTATTTTTTTTAGGTTCGCCGCAGGTTTTTATAGCGTCAGGTACCCCCATATATTATCTAATAAAGGTTTAACCCCTTGATCGCCCCCCAGGTAACCCTTTCACCCCTTTTTCCAGTGTCACTAAGCAATCGATTTTCTGATCGCTGTATTGGTTATGCTGGTGCCGCTAGGTAGTCAGTTATTTTTTTTAGGTTCGCCGCAGGTTTTTATAGCGTCAGGTACCCCCATATATTATCTAATAAAGGTTTTAACCCCCTGATTGCTCCTAGTTAACCCTTTCACCAGTGATCACCATATAAGTGTTACGGGTGACGCTGGTTAGATAGTTTGCTTTTTATAGTGTCAGGGCACCCGCCGTATATAACACAATAAAGGTTTAACCCTCTGATCGCCCGACGAGTGATATCAATTAGGTTTTAGCATCAGAGAGGGTCTGCGTCACACCCCAGGCAGCGTCAAGTTAGTGCCAGTAACGCTAACACCCACGCATGAAGCATACACCTCCCTTAGTGGTATAGTATCTGAACAGATCAATATCTGATCAGATCTATACTAGCGTCCCCAGCAGTTTAGGGTTCCCAAAAACGCAGTGTTAGCGGGATCAGCCCAGATACCTGCTAGCACCTGCGTTTTGCCCCTCCGTCCAGCCCAGGCCACCCAAGTGCAGTATCGATCGATCACTGTCCCTTACAAAACACAACACACATAACTGCAGCGTTCGCAGAGACAGGCCTGATCCCTGCGACTCCAGTGCTGTAGGAGGTGATTTCACCACCACAGTTAAAAAAAATAAGCATATATGCCGAAACATGGGGGCAGCAGGAGCGGAGGAGCGATTTTGCTCCTAATGCCGCATACATACCGTCAAAATTCCGACGGAGGCTTGCCCGTGGAAAAGTCCGACCATGTGTACGCGGCATAACTTTTGCGGGAGGATGCCCCCATGCTTCGGCATAT
This sequence comes from Rana muscosa, assembly GCA_029206835.1. NCBI lineage: Eukaryota > Metazoa > Chordata > Amphibia > Anura > Ranidae > Rana > Rana muscosa. The sequence goes on along the minus strand of CM055116.1, from coordinate 775,186,965 downwards.
ATAAATGGTGCATGTATGCCCATCATTAGAAGTGGGTGATTGAAGGGAGGTATTCTAATGTTGGGCATACCCACCGATCAATCTCTTTTTTTTCGTTCAGCCAACTGGCTGCATGAAAAAAAAGATTACAATACATGTCCAACAAGGAACAGCAACGTACTGGTATGTTGCTGGATTTTGAATGGTTATACCAGATTGATGCCTGCGGGTTTAGGTATCATCTTGGTATCATTCTTTTCAGCCAGCGGCCGGCTTTCATGTAAAAGCAATCCTAGCGGCTAATTAGCCTCTGGACTGCTTTTACAAGCAGTGGGAGGGAATGTCCCCCCCGGATATAAAAAGCGCCATTGGGAAATTGGGAAAGCATTTTATCACACCGATCTTGGTGTGGTCAGATGCTTTGAGGGCAGAGGAAAGATCTAGGGTCTAATAGACCCCAGTTTTTTCAAAAAAAGAGTACCTGTCACTACCTATTGCTATCATAGGGGATATTTACATTCCCTGAGATAACAATAAAAATGATAAAAAAAATATGGAAGGAACAGTTTAAAAATAAAATAAAAAAGCAAAATTAATAATAAAAAAAAAAAAAGCACCCCTGTCCCGCCCTGCTCTTGCGCAATGGCGAACGCAAGCATCGGTCTGGCGTCATATGTAAACAGCAATTGCATCATGCATGTGAGGTATCACCGCAAAGGTCAGATCGAGGGAAGTCATTTTAGCAGTAGACCTCCCCTGTAAACGTGGTAACCTGTAAAGGCTTTTAAAAATGTATGTAGTTTGTCGCCACTGCGCGTTTGTGCGAAATGTCATGTTTGGTATCTATGTACTTGGCCTAAGATCATCTTTTTTATTTTATCAAACATTTGGGCAATATAGTGTGTTTTAGTGCATTAAAATTAAAAAAAGTGTATTTTTTCCCCCAAAAATGCATTTGAAAAATCGCTGCGCAAATACTGTATGGAAAAAAAAATGCAACACCCACCATTTTAATCTGTAGGGCCTTTGCTTTAAAAAAATATATAATGTTTGGGGGTTCAACATCATTTTCTTGCAAAAAAAAATATGTTTTCATGTAAACAAAAAGTGGATGTAAGCTTCCTAATGTTGTGTATAAAATGCCAGGATAGTTCAAAACCCCCCCCAAATGACCGCATTTTGGAAAGTAGACACCCCAAGCTATGTACTGAGAGGCATGTCGAGTCTATAGAATATTTTATATGTTGACAGAAGTTGCGGAAAAAAGACAATTTTATTTATTTATTAATTTTTTTGCACAAACTTGTCACTAAATCATATATTGCTCAAACATGCCATGGGCATATGTGGAATTACACCCCAAAATACATTCTCTTGCTTTTCCTGAGTATGGGGATACCACATGTGTGAGACTTTTTGGGAGCCTAGATGCATACGGGACCCCAAAAACCAAGCACCGCCTTCAGGCTTTCTAAGGGTGTAAATTTTTGATTTCACTCCTCACTGCCTATCACAGTTTTGGAGGCCATGGAATGCCCAGATAGCACAAAACCCCCCCAAATGACCCCATTTTGGAAAGTAGACACCCCAAGCTATTTGCTGAGAGGTATGGTGAGCATTTTGCAAATCTCGCTTTTTGTCTCAAAGTTTTGGAAATTGAAAACAAATATATATATATATATATATATTTTCTTTCTTCATTTTCAAAAACAAAAACAAATGAGAGCTGTAAAATACTCACCATGCCTCTCAGCAAATAGCTTGGGGTGTCCACTTTTCAAAATGGGGTCATTTGGGGGGGTTTTGTGCTATTTTGGCATTTTATGGCCTTCGAAACTGTCATAGGCAGTGAGGAGTAAAATCAAAAATTTGTGCCCTTAGAAATCCTGAAGGCGGTGCTTGGTTTTCGGGATCCCGTACGCGGCTAGGCTCCTAAAAAGTCCCACACATGTGGTATCCCCGTACTCAGGAGAAGCAGCAGAATGTATTTTGGGGTGCAATTCCACATATAACAATGGCATGTGTGAGCAATATATCATTTAGTGACAACTGTTTGTAATTTTTTTTTTTTTGTCATTATTCAATCACTTGGGACAAAAAAAAAAAATTCAATGGGCTCAACATGCCTCTCAGCAATTTCCTTTGGGTGACTACTTTCTAAAATGGGGTCATTTGGGGGGGGTTTGTGCTATTTTGGCCTTCGAAACTGTGATAGGTAGTGAGGAGTGAAATCAAAAATTTGCGCCCTTAGAAATCCTGAAGGCGGTGCTTGGTTTTCGGGGGCCCATACGTGGCTAGGCTCCTTTTTGTAATTTTTTATTTTTTTGGTCATTATTCAATCACTTGGGACAAAAAAAAAAATATTCAATGGGCTCAACATGCCTCTCAGAAATTTCCTTGGGGTGTCTACTTTCCAAAATGGGGTCATTTGGGGGGGGGGGGGTTTGTACTGCCCTGCCATTTTAGCACCTCAAGAAATGAGATAGGCAGTCATAAATTAAAAGCTGTGTAAATTCCAGAAAATGTACCCTAGTTTGTAGACGCTATAACTTTTGCGCAAACCAATAAATATACGCTTATTGATTTTTTTTTTACTAAAGACATGTGGCTGAATACATTTTGGCCTAAATGTATGACTAAAATTGAGTTCATTTGATTTTTCTTATAACAAAAAGTAGAAAATATAATTTTTTTTCAAAATTTTCAGTATTTTTCAGTTTATATCGCAAAAAAAATAAAATCGCAGAGGCAATCAAATACCATTAGAAGAAAGCTTTATTTGTGGGAAGAAAATTTTGTTTGGGTACAACATTGCATGTCCGCACAATTTCCAGTTAAAGCAGCGCAGTGCCAAATTGTGAAAACACCTCTGGTCATTAAGCTGCGTATTGGTCCGGTCCTTAAGTGGTTAATCAATACTATGTTTTAAAGTAATACCCAAGGCTTTTGTACCCTTTCTTTGCTAATTTGAAGCCTCCAAGGTTCTAGACAAAGGCATACTCAAAGGCAGTATTTGGACTTTGCAAAAGTCATGAAGATGGCACCATGAAAATTTGGTAACACTGGTTTAAATTGTATAGCTTTTGGTTAGGATCATTTTAATTATATAAACAAATTATGAATATATTTATTGTAAATAATCAGACGGTTAAACTTTACTTGTTGCCAATTATTTGTACTAAAGTGTTTCTGCCATTTTAGAGGGAATATGCTGGTATGCTTTTCACATAGATAAGATATGTCATTGATCTGTATTCTGTTTTCCTCTCTTATGCCGCGTACACACGATTGGATTTTTCATCGGAAAAACCATGGTTTTTCCGACAGAATTCCGCTCAAGCTTGGCTTGCACACACACGGTCACACAAAAGTTCTCTGAACTTTCGGCCGCCAAGAACGCGGTGAGGTACATCACTACGACGAGCCGAGAAAATTAAGTTCAATGCTTCCGAGCATGCGTCTAATTGTTTCCAAGCATGCGTCGGAATTTTGCGCGTAGGAATTGCAGGAAAAGTCAGATGGAGCCTACACACGGTCGGAATTTCTGACCAAAAGCTCACATCGGACTTTTCTTGTCGGAATTTCTGATCGTGTGTACGCAGCATTAAAGTAGAACTCCTGTCAAATCCTTTGTATTTGGATTAAGCAGGGAAGGATCAGAATCTCTATTGGGTAAGACATTTGTAAACATTGTAAGAAACTGATTGTGTACAAAATTGTACAAGGGTATTTAAATAAACTTCTTAATAAACTCAGTGAACTAGCAGAAGTCCACAACGTAATTTTCAGCTCTAAATAAAAAGAAGTATGTGATTTGTACTACAGCATCTTTACAGTGTATGGAAGCACTTACATCATTCTTGTCAGTATTCTTATTCTTTAAATTTTACTAATGATGTTTTTAATGCCCCACATAGAAGGTGAAGTGTGTATGAAGTATTTTAGGTTGTTCTGTGAGCCTTGCCACTTGAGAGGAATGCATAGCTGAATGAATATGTACTAGGTAATCGCTCATGAAAAAGAGCCAGCAGTTGAATGAGATCTTTATTATCACTACCCAGCGTACTTTGCGGTGAAGTGTATCAAGTGTATTGTTTGCTCCAAAGAAGCAGTCTGATTTCACATGATTCGTTTCTGTAATGAGACCTCTGAAAGGTGCACTGGCTCCAAATTAGACTTAGTTACAATATTTTAAAGAAAGCTCCTCTCCCCCCTATATTAAACCCCCACCATGAATGAAATTAGTATTGGAAATATGTATATATAATTATTTTGGGTTGCCTCATTTTTTTTACTATTCCCACATTCAAGTGCTTGGTTCCACCCTCGCACCCACACTACCATTTGAAAAGTAGACGTCATCAGCTAGATTTTTCTACTGTTCTGCCAATGATGTCAGCACCAGATCTTGCACTAGTTAGATCTGGCTCTGTTTTCTCATCTTTACAAAAAAAAAGGAAGATCTCACAGTTTGAACATGAGAACCCACTGGAAGGCAAGGTGTAGTCTTCCCAGGGGTAAGCTGGAAGACAGGGGTTATGTAACCAGTACCTTAGAAAACCAAAAGTAAAGTGAAGGCAAGTTAAAATTTTCCCAAATTAAGTTTAATTATTATATAAGTGCAGTGTGTTTTTAATTCAGCATGAAGAGCTGTGTTTTTTGGTTTATGGTAGGGTGGGGGGGGGGGCAGCTTTTAGGCGTATGACCTCTTTCAACATGGTCTTACAGACCACTTAATGTGGTCGTATAATGGAAGAGAAAATCATATACAGTAGAACCTTGGATTACGAGCATAATCCGTTCCAGGAGAATGCTCGTAATCCAAAGCACTCACATATCAAAGCGAGTTTCCCCATAGAAGTCAATGGAAACAAAAATAATTTGTTCCACATTGACTTCAATGGCATGCAATACTGCATGTGCCCAGAGGTGGGGGGTGCTGGAGAGCCTCGGAAATGCTCGGGACAGCTCGGGAACGGAGTATTTCTGAGTATTTCCAAGTGAGTTTGAGTATTTCCGAACGGCTCCGAACCGTTCCGAACCGTTCCGAACCGTTCTGAGTGCCACCGGCACCCCCGCACCTCTGGCCAAATGTGGTACTGCACACCCCATTAGCTTTAATTCTGCTCATATTGCGAGACAACACTCGCAAACCGAGTCAGAATAAAAAAAAAAAAAAAAGTTACTTGTCTTTCAAAATGCTTGTTAACCGCGTTACTCATAAACCAAGGTTCCACTGTACTGGCCTAAATTGTTTATCCAATGTTTGATCCATGTAATTGTGCTTTCCAGTCAAATTTGAAAACTAACACAGTATTAAACACAAGACCAAAATTTTAATATATTGCATCTTACCAATCATTAGATGTGTCTTTTTTTTAGGATGTTTTTTTACATGTTAATTTGGACAGTAACATACCTCCTGTATTATGGGGCCTACACTCTGGGTGAAAGTGCAACATAGACACCTTTGGACAGTAGAATTGTCAGTCCTGGTGGAGGGTTGTGTTAGATTTAGATACAGATTTAGATACATTAGCAAATTGAAGCTGAACTCCAACTAACACTTTTTAAGCAGTTACGGCAACAGTTTTGTTCCTTTTTGGGATAAAGTTTTACATAAATAGTTTATATTTATTATATATTATATTTTAAATAAATAAAAGTTGACCAATGTGTAAACACCTCTGTCAAAAAAAATGGTTTGTCCCAATCAGTGCTGGGACAAGGTCATCCAGTGCCCAGGGCAAAGATGGTAAACTGTACTCCCCCTCCCCCATCCTCAAAGAAGATGTCTCACAGACACATAAAAACCTCAGCACAATAACTAAGTAAAAAAAAAAAACACAGCCATTGCATATGCTTTTGTACACAATGAAATAAGCAGAGCTAACACTTTGTCTGAGCCTACCTTGAAGAAACACCTTATTAAATTGGGACTGCTTAGAAACCGGCAACTGTTATGACAATAAACACTTTGGTGAGAAGTATGTAATGTACAATATGGTGTGTATAGTGCAGGAGTGCAGGGGTCAAGGAGTACATAATGCACGTAGTTCTGCAGTTAGTGTAATTTTGGGAATAGATAACACAGAGTGCAGGGGTCAGGAGTCCGGGGTGTATAATACAAAGAGTTCAAAGGTCAGGGGTATGGAATACACAGGGTGCTGCAGTCAGTCCCAGGCAGTGTTGCCAATTGTCAGTATTTTTACTGTCAGGCCTCGTACACACGACCGATTTTCTCGGCAAGAACCAGCAAGAAACTTGCTGGCAGAGAGGTCTTGCCGAGTAAATCGGTCGTGTGTACGCGGCTATCGGGTTTCTCGTCGAGAAAACTGACAAGAAACCTCGACGAGAAAATAGAGAACCTGCTCTCTATTTTCTCGTCGAGATTCTCCTCGGCATGTTTCTCGACGAGAAAAGTGAGTGTGTGTACACTTACCTGTCCTCCCGGAAGCCCGCGCATGTTCGAAATGAATGTGACGCATGCGCGGTAGCTTCCTAGGCATACGTAGGGTATACCAAGATGGCGGCGACGGCATCGAATGTGACGAGCGCATGCTCGTCGTAGTCGATGACGTCACCGCGTACGCTCCATTCAAAGAACCGCGGGTTCTTTGAAACGAGCGTGTGTACACTCGGCCGGGACAAGTTTCTTGTCCAAGAATCTCGTCGAAAAAAACGACATGTTTTTTTCAACGAGAATCTCGGCCGTGTGTACGAGGCCTATGTCAGTAAAAATGGGTACTTTTCTCCTGCCATTAAATGCCAGTGACAGGAAAAGGTTGCCAGTAAAAATATGGCTCTGACGCTCAGCTTGAAACTGCTTATGCGAGCCAAGACCATCCGAGTGTCTGCTAGTGTGTTCGAGCAACGTCGGTGGGGGCGGATCTGGCGGAGGCAGTGCCTGAGCGTGTTGTGTAATGTCATGGAGCAAAGGAGCCTCGTGTGTGGGTCTGCGGGATGAGAATGAGGCAAGCCGGGAGCGGGAATGTCAGTGCTGCTTGGACTGGAGTTGACTGAAGGGAGCACCTTGCATGGAGAGAGACTGTCACAGTGACTCAGGAGGGGAGATGTCAATGAGGTGTAATCATCATCTGTGCTGCTGCACACTGCTGTCAGTGTCACTGTAAGGCCTCGTACACACGACCGATTTTCTCGGCAAGAACCAGCAAGAAACTTGCTGGCAGAGAGGTCTTGCCGAGTAAATCGGTCGTGTGTACGCTGCTAGCGTGTTTCTCGTCGAGAAAACCGACAAGAAACCTCGACGAGAAAATAGAGAACCTGCTCTCTATTTTCTCGTCGAGATTCTCCTCGGCGTGTTTCTCGACGAGAAAAGTGAGTGTGTGTACACTTACCTGTCCGCCCGGAAGCCCGCGCATGTTCGAAATGAATTTGACGCATGCGCGGTAGCTTCCTAGGCATACGTAGGGTATACCAAGATGGCGGCGACGGCATCGAATGTGACGAGCGCATGCTCGACGTAGTCGATGACGTCACCGCGTACACTCCTTTCAAAGAACCGCGGGTTCTTTGAAACGAGCGTGTGTACACTCGGCCGGGACAAGTTTCTTGTCCAAGAATCTCGTCGAAAAAAACGACATGTTTTTCTCAACGAGAATCTCGGCCGTGTGTACGAGGCCTAAGAGTCTATTTCATGTGTGTGCCACCCATTCTAATATCTTCTCCTCCTGTCCCTGAGATACTTATTTACTATATTGAAAATAAAATAAGATATAATAATATTACATTGCTAATCACATATTATCCTTGTTTGTTGCCTAAATACTGAAATTTGCACTTAAAACTGTAATTTTGTAACTTTTGAAAATGGTAGTAAAAACTTGGCGGTGCCAGTAAATTTTAGGTGTTGTGTCAGTAAATTTAAATCTGGTATGTTAGCAACACTGGTCCCAGGTTTAGGAGTACTGTATATAACACACAGTGAGCACGGGTGAAGAGTACATAATTGACAGAATGAAGAGGACAAGAGTGTGTAATGCACAGTAGGGATCAGGAGTACATAATGAAAAGTGTGCAGCACAAATCCCCCCCCCCCCACAAATCTCCCCTCCCATCACAAATAATCTTCCCCCTTCTAGCACAAGTCTTTTCAAGTCGGGACCACCTGATGAGGTCACAAACTGGTGCATGCTAAGTAGGTGACGTCACAAGGGGGCGGTGCCACCAGGTAACCTCACTTAGTGGCCCTGTCCCTTACCTATTTAAGAACTGTCAAACAGCAGAGCATGCATTCGGCGGTTAGCCCTTGGCGTGGGCAGAACTTTTTTTTTATTTTTTTGGATCCGATAGTGCGGCAGGCATCGTGATTGACAATGGATCGACACTGGGGAACATTGTTTTTTTTGTTTTTTAATAAAGGAATTGTCAAAAACTGCCTTCTGTCTTTATTTGTTTTTAACACTTTTTTATGAATGGGTAGGGGTGCCCACAGACCCACAGACCCCCACAACCACCGCCCAGGGTTGTTAGGAAGAGGCCCTTGTCCCCATCAACAGAAAACTGTACAAAATGCTTGGGGAAAATATAACAAATATAAAAAATCCAAAAGTGTCCAATTACTTTTGGCTAAAATCACTTTTCGGCATAGAAAAGGTATGCAAACACTGGGTACAGACATGTGTAAGAAGGTATCCCAAATGGAAACCCAATGGATACACGAGCTCCAAACCTTAAACTCTTTAAGATTAAATATATTGATCTAAACTTCTTTATTACTGATTTTAAGATATATTGAGGTCCTCAGTCTTGGGTTATTTATGAATTTCCTCCAAGTTTTTGAAAATAAAAATCTACTTAACCACTTAACGACCGCCCCATGTACATATACGTCGGCAAAATGGCACGGACAGGCACAATCACGTTCCTGTACGTGACTGCCTTCGTATGGGTGGGGGGTCCGATCGGACCCCTCTCCGGGTCATTGAGCGGTGGTTTTCCATTCGGAAACGATCCATGATGAGGGGGCGGCCATTGGTTTCCGGCCACCCCCTCACGATCGCTCCCGGCGAATGACAATCTTCCTCTGCCTGTGTAATGTAAACACAGGCAGATGAAGTAATGTCATCTCTCCTCGTGGCGGTCTTTTCGATCCGGCGTGAGGAGAGAAGACATCTCACAGTAAGTACACCAACACTACACTAACACCAGTACACGTAGGCACACTTACACCCCCCAGTCACCCCCAGATCACCCCCCCAGATCACCCCCAGTACCCCCAGTCACAGTGTCACCATTTGCAGTGGTAATTTTTTTACTGATCACTGCAATCAGTGTCATTTGTGACAGTAAACAGTTGCAGGGCAGTTAGGTTTAGGCCCCTTTAAGTCCAGGGTAGCCCCCTAACCACCCCTAATAAAGGCTTACCCCTTGATCGCCCCCCAGGTAACCCTTTCACCCCCTAACGCCAGCGTCACTAAGCGATTGTTTTTCCGATCGCTGTATTAGTGTCGGTGGTGCCCCTAGGTAGCCAGTTATTTATTTTTAGGTTCACCGCAGGTTCTTATAGCGTCAGGTACTACCATTTATTATTTTAACCCCCTGATTGCCCCTAGAGTTAACCCTTTCACCAGTGATCACCGTATAAGTGTTACGGGTGACACTGGTTGGTTAGTTTGCTTTTTGTAGCATCAGGGCACCCGCCGTATATATAACCCAAAAAAGGTTTAACCCCCTGATTGCCTGGTGGGTGATATTAATTAGGTTTTAGACTCAGAGAGGGTCTGCGTCGCCCCAGGCAGCGTCAGGTTAGTGCCAGTAACGCTAACACCCACGCGTGAAGCATACACTTCCCTTAGTGGTATAGTATCTGACCAGATCTATACTAGCGTCCCTAGCAGTTTAGGGTTCCCAAAAATGCATTGTTAGCGGGATCAGCCCAGATATCTGCTAGCACCTGTGTTTAGCCCCTCCGCCCAGCACACCCCACCCAAGTGCAGTATCGATCGATCACTGTCACTTACCAAACACAACACACATAACTGCAGCGTTCGCAGAGACAGGCCTGATCCCTGCGGTCGCTAACAGTTTTTTTGTAACGTTTGATACAGTTGCTGACAGTCAGGTGCTTTTTTACTTAAGATTCTTACTAGTGTACCACTAAATTTAGAGCCCAGAATGGTAAATCGAAGGTACACTAGTAAAGAGGCCTACAAGATTCTGAGCATGACAGATAGTAAAGAGGAGGTCATGTATCTGTCAGATTCAGGCTCAGAATACATTCCCGTAGAAGACAGCGAAGACAGCGGCTCCATGTCAGATAGCACTGACGACGAAGATGAGGTCCCTTCTAAGGTCAGGCGTACCCGATCCCGATCTTCTGATGTTGTTGAGGAGCAAGAACCGCAGGGCTCTCGCATTATGGAGCAGAGTAGTACTAGCGCCGCCATTCCTTCTGGTGAACTGGCAAGCACCAGCGGCCTAGTACAGCCTGGGCGTACATCCAGCACTGCAGTATCACGTGGTAATGTGGCAAGTCCCATAAGTGCAGTTCAAGCTGGCGAGGTAGCAAGCACAAGTAGTGTCCCGCTGCCACCAAGAAGAAGACAAAGGCAGGCCCGTCGTGCCCATAGTGCCCTTCCTGCAGAATTTGCCTATCCTGATTGGGTGCCAAACACTTCTGCAGAACCCGTACTTCCCCCATTCACTGCCCAACCCGGTATTCAGGTGGAAACAGCTGATTTTACGCCACTTGATTTTTTTCGCTGTTTTTCACGGAAGAGCTCTATAGATCTATTGTGGACCAGAGTAATTTATATGCTGGTCAATTCTGCGCCGCTAGTCCCCAGATGCCTTCCATTGCCAGAGTTTGGAAACCAATTACAGTTTCCGAATTTAAGACCTTTCTGGGCCTTTCCCTCAACATGGGCACACATAAATTCCCGTCATTGCGCGCCTATTGGTCCACGCGCCCAATTGACCATATGCCCGTGTTCTCTGCCTCCATGCCCAGGAAACGATACGAGCAGATCTTGCGGTTCATGCATTTCAATGACAATGAACTTTGTCGTCCACGTGGAGACCCTGAATACGATCGGCTCTACAGAATTCGGCCCCTCATAAACCACTTCAACGAACGTTTTGCAGTCTTGTTTATTCCCGATCAAGTTGTCTGCATTGATGAGTCCCTGATTAAATTTTCTGGCCGCTTGTCTTTCAAGCAGTACCTTCCCAGCAAGCGTGCCAGATACGGGGTCAAGCTCTATAAGTTCTGTGACAGGGCAACAGGCTATGTATGGAGCTTTATGGTTTATGAGGGAAAAGATAGTCAGGTAGAGCCAGAGAACTGCCCAGATTACATAGGGAGCACTGGCAAGTTAGTGTGGAACTTGGTGTCACCCTTATTCGGAAAGGGGTACCACTTGTATGTGGACAATTATTACATGAGCGTGCCACTGTTTAGTCACTTGTTTGATCATCAGATTGGAGCATGTGGCACCGTGCGACCTAATCGCCGGGGATTTCCCCAGGGGCTTGTAGATTCCCGTCTTAGGCTGGGGGAGAGAGCCTGCTTGAAGTGTAATAATTTGTTCGCTGTGAAGTGGAGGGATAATAAGAATGTTTTCCTTCTTACCTCCCTTCACGCAGACACGACAGTCCAAATTCGTACGGCGACTGGTGTTGAGGAGAAACCCCTCTGTGTCCACGAATATAACCAAAATATTGGAGGGGTGGACCTCAACGACCGGTTGTTGGCGCCGTATCATATTGCCCGTAAGGCGAGGCACTAGTACAATAAAAGTTTCTCTATCCTTATTTCAATTGGCTTTGCTGAACGCTCATGTGCTATACAGAGCTTCAGGCGGGACTTTATCCTTCCTAAAAATTCCAAGATGAGATAGTCACAGACCTCCTGTATCCAGGCGGTTCTGCCCCTCACCATCCCCAACCAAATGCAGTAAGCCGGCTGCATGAGAGGCATTTTCCGTATGTCCTCGAGAGTACCCCTACCCAACGAGCCCCCCAAAAAAGATGTTGTGTCTGTAGCAAGCGCGGATTTAGGCGTGACACCCGTTATTTTTGTCCACTCTGTCCTGACAATCCTGGTCTTTGCATTGGTAAATGTTTTGAACGCTTCCACACAAAAGTGAAGTTTTAGCGTAGGGTACTGTAACGTACCTTAGGTGTGAGCCTGACGTGCGGAGAGGGACCTCCCGTACAACCCCGGCTCGGAGACCACTGGAGTGGGGACAGTGGTGGTAAGAGCACGGTGAGGTAAGGGTGCCTGTCTGATCCTCACTGCTTGGAGTGGTGGAGCCGAGTGGAGACTGGAACGGATGGTTCAGGAAGCAGCGGATGCAGGTCAGCAGGTTCAGCTTGCAGAGCAGAGGATGCAGGTCAGCAGGTGCCGGTTTGCAGAGCAGGGATGCAGGTCAGCAGGTGCAGGTTTGCAGAGCAGGGATGCAGGTCAGCAGGTGCAGGTTTGCAGAGCAGGGATGCAGGTCAGCAGGTGCAGGTTTGCAGAGCAGGGATGCAGGTCAGCAGGTGCAGGTTTGCAGAGCAGGGATGCAGGTCAGCAGGTGCAGGTTTGCATTGCAAAGGATGCAGGTCAGCGTGTGCAGCTTGCAGAGCAGAGGATGCAGGTAAGCTGGTGCAGGTTTGCAGAGTCAGACAAGCCGGGTCATACACATCACAAGTGGCAGGCAGAGAGTAGTCAAAGTCCAGGCCGAATCTTGGCAACAGGCAGACTGGCAGATAACTGAGCAGGGTCAAACGAGCCGAGGTCAGGACTGGAGACAGAAGCGTGGTCAGGAAGCCGGGTCAAACACAGGAACAGGATACAAGCACAGAATCAGGAACTCAGGGAACAGAAGCAGATCAAACCGCAAGGGGCAACATCTCTGGAATGTCTTTCATAGGAAGTACATGGGAGGAGCAAGGGGTTCAGAGTTCAACAGTAATCAGACACCAAGCAGAGTAGTCTAATGGATCAGATAGGTTATCCAGCAGATCAGGCAGGGAACTGTCCAGCATCTCAGATAGCTCCGCTGGAAGAGTCAATGCCAGACACAGAAGAGGTCCCAGGTTCAAGCCCAGCACGTCCCTGACAGTGCCCCCCCTTAAGGGCAACCTCTGGGTGCCCAATAGAGCTCTTTTCTGGGGGTGACTGCGAAAAAAGGCCTGGATTAACTCTCGGGCGTGAATGTTCTGTTGGGGTTCCCAGGAGTTCTCCTCCAGACCGTACCCTTCCACTTGATCAGGAATTGAAGCTGGTTCCCTCTTCTTCGGCAGTCCAAGACGGCCTCCACCTCGAACTCCTCATCACCGTCAATGATTACAGGCTTGGGTGGTCCCGATCCCCTGTCTGGGAACGGGTCGGGCACTGCGGGTTTCAGCAAGGAAACGTGAAAGACTGGGTGAATCTTCAACGACTCCGGTAAGGCAAGTTCATAGGAGACCTCGTTTAATTTCCGTTTTACTGGGAAAGGACCGATGAACTTGGGTGCCAGTTTCCTTGCGGGGCAAGCCATCTTAAGGTTGGTGGTCGATAACCATACTTGGTCACCCTGTTGCAGGCATAATTCCCCTCTCCTTTTCCTGTCAAAGATCCTTTTATTGGCTGCTTGTGCCTTAGTCATGGCTTCCTGCAATATCCTGCTGTTACGGGTCAGGAAATCAACAATACTCTGGACCGCTGGGACTGTTGAATCAGGGATGAGATCAGGTAAGAAGGTCGGGTGAAACCCGTAGTTGGCAAAAAATGGCGATTGACCTGTAGCCGAATGACTGGCGTTGTTAAAGGCAAACTCTGCCAAGGGTAGTAAAGCTACCCAGTCGTCTTGAACGAAGGTGGTGAAGCATCTGAGGTACTGTTCGAGCGTCTGATTTGTTCTTTCGGTTTGCCCGTTAGTTTGGGGGTGATAGGCCGAGGACATGGACAACTCAATCTTCAGGACCTTGCACAAAGCCTTCCAAAAGCGAGAGGTGAACTGCACCCCTCTATCCCAAACGATGTCCGCAGGGACCCCATGTAGCCTTACTACTTCCCTAATGAAGACCTGGGCAGTTTCCATGGCAGAGGGCGTGCCTTTGAGAGGCACGAAGTGGGCCATCTTGGATAGACGGTCAACCACTACAAAGATGGCTGTGCAACCTTCAGACGGGGGGGAGTTCCACTATGAAGTCCATGGCAATCATTTTCCAGGGACGGTCAGGGACTGGTAAGGGTCTGAGCAGACCCCAGGCCTTGCTTCTAGTGGTCTTGCTACGGATACAGGTGGCACATGAACCTACATATTCCCTGCAGTCTTTTTCAAGATCCGGCCACCAAAACGTGCGTTGAATCAGTTCAAGGGTTTTATGCATTCCGAAATGGCCTGCCAGGGGATGATCATGACACAAGTTTAACACTGTGACTCAAACTTCTTCTGGCACAAAGATTTTGTCATTCTTCCAAAGTAACCCGTCCTTGGGTACCAGAGTGATTTCAGAGGGACCAGACACACCTGTAGAAGCTTGCTTCAAGACAGACATCAGGCTAGTTTGTAAAAGTAAGAAGTTGCCTTCCGATAGAATGGTATCTGGAGCTGACACCTCTTTTGGATCATCAAACATGCGGGAAAGAGCATCTGGTTTGGTGTTCTTGGAGCCTGGCCGGTAAGTTATGTGGAACGAGAACCTAGAGAAAAATAGTGCCCAACGTGCCTGGCGTGGTCTCAGACGTTTGGCAGCTCTCAGATACTCTAGGTTCTTGTGGTCTGTGTAAATGAGTATAGGATGCGCTGCTCCCTCCAACAAGTACCTCCACTCCTCAAGGGAAGATTTAATGGCCAGGAGCTCCCGGTCTCCAACATCATAATTCCTCTCGGATGGGGTAAGCTTACGGGAGAAGAAGGCTACCGGGTGTATCAAGTCCTTGAGACCTTGGCGCTGGGAGATAACAGCTCCAACCGCTGTCTCTGAGGCATCTACCTCAAGTAGATACGGTAGGGCAGGATCGGGATGACTTAGGATAGGAGCAGACGTAAAAAGTATTTTTAGGTTTGTGAAAGCAGCCTGTGCTTCAGATGTCCACTGGAATCGAGCATTTTGCTTCGTTAGCTGCGTAATCGGGGAAATAATAGCAGAGAATCCCTTGATAAACCTCCGATAAAAATTGGCAAAGCCAACGAAGCGCTGCACCCCCTTTTTATCTGAAGGTGCAGGCCAATCCAGAATGGCTGAAACCTTCTGTGGGTCCATCTTGAATCCCTCTGTAGAGATCACTAGGCCAAGGAACTGGATACTCTGTCGCTCGAATTCACACTTTTCTGGTTTTGCGTACAGTCCATGCTGGCGGAGACGACAGAGTACACTCTTCACGTGTTTCCGGTGCTGCTCAAGAGAGGAGGAAAAAAATCAAAATATCATCAAGATAGACAACTACATAAATGTCCAGGCAGTCTCTGAAAACATCATTGACTAGATGCTGAAAGGTGGCAGGGGCGTTACATAGGCCGAAGGGCATTACTAGGTATTCGTAATGGCCGAACCTGGTACGAAAGGCAGTCTTCCATTCATCCCCTGCTCGGATGCGTACCAGGTTGTACGCCCCCCCCGCAGGTCTAATTTGGTAAACACAGAGGAAGTCCTGAGTCTTTGAAAAAGTTCAGGTACCAGAGGCAGAGGGTACCGGTTCTTGACCGTGATTTTATTTAATTCCCGGTAATCTACACAGGGCCGAAGAGAATGGTCTTTTTTCTCCACAAAGAAGATTCCTGCCCCTGCTGGAGAAGTGGAAGGACGGATGAAACCCCTCTTAAGGTTCTCATCAACGTATTCTTTCAGTACCTCAAGCTCCCGTTCAGATAGGGGGAAGATCCGTCCGAAAGGAATCTCAGCACCGGGAAGAAGCTCGATTGGACAATCGTAAGGACGATGAGGCGGGAGGACTTCGGCCCCTCGTTTGCTGAAGACGTCCAGGAACTCATGATATTGTTTGGGTACAGAAGCTCGTATCTCTGGATCTGAATCCAGGCATAACAGAGGCCCCAAGGTGCTGGGACGTGGAAGCATGCAGTGGCGTTGACAGTATGGTGACTGGAACTTAATACTTCCGGTTCCCCAATCAATATGTGGATTGTGTGCCTGAAGCCAGGGTAGACCCAAGATAACTGGAAACATGGGAGATGCAATAGCATCCAAAGTCAATAGTTCCTTATGGTCCATGGAGGTGATCACAGGCAAAGGAGGGGTCTCCTGGGTCACTACTCCGGACTTGATGCGAGACCCATCTGCCAGGAAAATGGAAAGTCCCTGAGTCTTAGGTTGGAGTGGGATGTGTTGTTGTGCTGCAAAGTCTAGATCGACAAAACAACTACATGCCCCTGAGTCGATTATTGCAGTTACTGGTATTGTCCTCCCTGGTAGTTGGAAAGAGATAGGAAGAGCCAGGTGAGTAGCATTGGTAGATGGAGGTGAGTAGTTGGGAGAAGAGGTAGCCAGGACCTTGCGCAGCTTAGCAGGACAAGAAGAGACATAATGACCGGGTTCACCGCAATACAGGCATAGATAATTCTGCAGCAGACGAAGTCGTTCCTTGGCCGATAGGGAATGTTTCATTAGTCCAAGCTGCCCTGGCTTGATGGTCTGGTTGAGGGATGAGGGTTCAGTTGGAACCGTACTGGCACTGGCAGGGTACACAGGGGCTCGTATTCGGGGTAGCATCCAAGCTGGGCGGAGCTGTTGGGTAGACCTTTCTGCTCTGCGCTCCCGGAGTCGTCGGTCTATCTGGATAGACAAATTAATTAAAGTCTCTAGAACATCAGGAACACCGACCCGTGCTAACTCATCCTTCAGGCTTTCAGAGAGACCAAGACGGAACTGATGCCGCAGAGCCGCCTCATTCCACTGGGTATCTGCGCTCCAGCGTCTGAAATCAGTCACATAGTCCTCGACCGCTCGGCGGCCTTGCTGGAGCGCATGGAGAGCAGCCTTGGCAGTAGAAGTCCGCTGTGGATCGTCATAAAGTCGGGCCATGGCATCAAGAAAAGAGGGCAGAGAGTCTAGAACTACATGGCGGACTTCAAGTAGGTGATGGGCCCAAGCTTGAGGTTCCCCCTGCAGCAAAGCAATAACGAAGCCCACCTTGGTGGCTTCAGATGAAAAAGTCAGAGGTAGCAACGAAAAGTAAAGTTCACATGCGTTGCGAAACGCACGGAATTTACTCCGATCCCCGAAAAACTTCTCAGGAACAGGGACCCTGGGCTCAGGAGATGGTAACATTCCAATAGAGGAAGTTGGGGTTGGAGGTGAATCTGCAGAGGTGGCTTGAGTTTGTGTCTGCTTATCCATTCGGACATGGCTGCCCTGCAGAGACTTCACGATATGAGTGAGAGCTGTAAGGTGTTGATAGACATTGTCCATAGGCAAGGTATCTCCTGCAGGCTCAGGCATGGCAGTTTGATACTGTAACGTACCTTAGGTGTGAGCCTGACGTGCGGAGAGGGACTTCCCGTACAACCCCGGCTCGGAGACCACTGGAGTGGGGACAGTGGTGGTAAGAGCACGGTGAGGTAAGGGTGCCTGTCTGATCCTCACTGCTTGGAGTGGTGGAGCCGAGTGGAGACTGGAACGGCTGGTTCCGGAAGCAGCGGATGCAGGTCAGCAGGTTCAGCTTGCAGAGCAGAGGATGCAGGTCAGCAGGTGCCGGTTTGCAGAGCAGGGATGCAGGTCAGCAGGTGCAGGTTTGCAGAGCAGGGATGCAGGTCAGCAGGTGCAGGTTTGCAGAGCAGGGATGCAGGTCAGCAGGTGCAGGTTTGCAGAGCAGGGATGCAGGTCAGCAGGTGCAGGTTTGCAGAGCAGGGATGCAGGTCAGCAGGTGCAGGTTTGCATTGCAAAGGATGCAGGTCAGCGTGTGCAGCTTGCAGAGCAGAGGATGCAGGTAAGCTGGTGCAGGTTTGCAGAGTCAGACAAGCCGGGTCATACACATCAAGGTAAACATCACAAGTGGCAGGCAGAGAGTAGTCAAAGTCCAGGCCGAATCTTGGCAACAGGCAGACTGGCAGATAACTGAGCAGGGTCAAACGAGCCGAGGTCAGGACTGGAGACAGAAGCGTGGTCAGGAAGCCGGGTCAAACACAGGAACAGGATACAAGCACAGAATCAGGAACTCAGGGAACAGAAGCAGATCAAACCGCAAGGGGCAACATCTCTGGAATGTCTTTTATAGGAAGTGCATGGGAGGAGCAAGGGGTTCAGAGTTCAACATTAATCAGACACCAAGCAGAGTAGTCTAATGGATCAGATAGGTTATCCAGCAGATCAGGCAGGGAACTGTCCAGCATCTCAGATAGCTCCGCTGGAAGAGTCAATGCCAGACACAGACGAGGTCCCAGGTTCAAGCCCAGCACGTCCCTGACAGGTACAGCATTTCACAGACTAGGACACACTTACACAGGATCTCCCAAGATGCCATCGCATTTTGAGAGACCCGAACCGTTACAGTTGTTAAAGTTACAAAAAAAAGTGTAAAAACGTAAAAAAAAGGAAAAAAAAAATAGTTGTCGTTTTATTGTTCTCTCTTTTCTCTCTATTGTTCTGCTCTTTTTTTACTGTATTCTATCCTGCAATGTTTTATCATGCTTGCTTTTCAGGTATGTAATTTTTTGTTTTCAGGTGCGCCATTTAGCTGCAGCGCGGAATTATTTATCTTGACAGCAACAGCGTTTGCTCCCACGATACATAAAGCCGTGACTCCAGTGCTGTAGGAGGTGATTTCACCACCACAGTTAAAAAAAAGAGCATATATGCCGAAGCGATTTTTCTCCTAATGCCGCGTACATACGGTCGAAATTCCAACGGAGGCTTGCCCCTGGAAAAGTCCGACCGTGTGTACGCGGCATAACTTTTTTACGGGAGGATGCCCCCATGCTTTGGCATATATATATATTTTAGGCACAGGTTGCATTAAAAAAAGTTTTATTTTTTACTAGTTTTTTTTTGGTATTTGCTTTGCAGGTATGATATGGTAAGGTCTTACTGTTGTACTGTAATGTTACTTTGTTTTAATGTTAACCATCATTTGCTTAGCAGTTACGCCATTCAGTTGCAGCGCGGATTTATTTATCTTGGCAGCAACAGCGTTTTCTCCCACGATACATAAAGCCGTGACTCCAACGCTGTAGGAGGTGATTTCACCACCACAGTTTAAAAAAAAGAGCATATATGCCGAAGCATGGGGGCAGCAGGGGCAGAGGTGCGATTTTGCTCCTAATGCCGCTTACATACGGTCGAAATTCCGACGGAGGCTTGCCCGTGGAAAAGTCCGACCGTGTGTACGCGGCATAACTTTTTTGCGGGAGGATGCATGCCCATCATTAGAAGTGGGTGGATGAAGGGAGGTATTCTAATGGTGGGCATACCCACCGATCAATCTCTTTTTTTCGTTCAGCCAACAGGCTGCATGAAAAAAAAGATTACAATACATGTCCAACAAGGACCAGCAACACAATGTAAAAGACTCCATGAGCTGCAAGCTAGTCTGCTGAGCGTCACTTCTAGTTCCTAGATTCGTCTCTACGCGTGCCATCACGGTCACGTGACTTCATCAGATGAAGATCTCCTGATGAAGTCACGTGACCGTGATGCCATGCGTAGAGACGAATCTAGGAACTAGAAGTGACGCTCAGCAGACGAGTTCGCAGCTCGTGGAGTCTTTTACATTGTGTTACTGCCAAATGTGAGTGCCACTGCTTTTAACATGTTGAACAATAAATGTTTTAAAAACGTACTACACCATATAGTATCTTACTTCTTCATTTCTACTTATACAACGGCTGGCATATGAGTGCATACTCCAGAGGGAAACCCCAATTACCCCGGCATCCAGCTATTAGGAGACAACCATCCCAAACAACACACGGACCCCTATAGGAACCAGGCAAGAGGAACACAGAGCATCTTGTTTGCTACATGCTGTTACCTCTCTACAGGTAAGAGGCCACCTTTACAAAAAAGTCACCACCACCGGAGTGCACCAGCACAGGAAGAGGAATACGATATTACCATCACGTAACCACCCCCCCCCCCCCCCACGGCCCTCCTGCGTTCCATGCATCACTGCACTTCCTGCACAGGATAAATGAACTGCTTTCTTTTCTCACGATTCAGGATTGACCAAATGAACTCTACCTGCACTTGATATAGTCGCATATACTACAATTTTTTGTGCGATCGCTTTGCAATTTTCTGTGCGATCGCCCTGCAACATTTATAATTTAAAGAAGCATGTTACAATTCACCTGGTTATCCTAGCTCGTGAGGATATTTAGAGACCTGTCGCACCGTGCACTTTTTAAAGTGCAGCATCCCCTCGGATTGATTTATGCGTTTATGCATCTTTTGCACTGGTTGCACGTATGCTTTGCATTTCACATTTTTGATTTCATTGTCTATGATTTACTGTCACAGTTCATTATTTATTTTGCGATTTGCACAATCTTGATTTCTTGACACAGTGTTAAGACCTGTTGCACATTGTTTAATATTTTAGAAGATAGTATTTTATGGTCACCACTTGAAGATTATTTATTGTGCGTTTTTCACATCTTGGAAGATCTTGCTATTTTATGTGCGTTTTGCAATAATTGTTTATTTGCATTTGTTTTATTATCTTACACAAAGTTTTAGAAGAATTTCACTTAATTTATTTCACTTAACAGCACAGCACCACCCCCCTCTTTATACATTTTAGCAGTAGACCTCCTCTGTAAATCTAATGTGATAACCTGTAAAGTCTTTTAAAGGCTTTTAAAAATGTATGTAGTTTGTCGCCGATGCGCGTTTGTGCGAAATTTTAAAGCATGTCGTGTTTGGTATCCATGTACTCGGCCTAAGATCATCTTTTTTATTTCATCAAACATTTGGGCAATATAGTGTGTTTTAGTGCATTAAAAATAAAAAAGTGTGTTTTTTCCCCAAAAAATGCGTTTGAAAAATCACTGCGCAAATACTGTGTGGAAAAAAAATGCAACACCCACTATTTTAATCTGTAGGGCCTTTGCTTTAAAAAAAATATATAATGTTTGGGGGTTCAACGTAATTTTCTTGCAAAAAAAATATATGTTTTCATGTAAACAAAAAGTGTCAGAAAGGGCTTTGTCTTCAAGTGGTTAGAAGTGTGGATGATGTGTGACATAAGCTTCCTAAAGTTGTGCTTAAAATGCCAGGACAGTTCAAACCCCCCCCAAATGACCCCATTTTGGAAAGTAGACACCCCAAGCTATTTGCTGAGAGGCATGTTGAGCCCATTGAATTTTTTTTTTTTGTCCCAAGTGTTTGAATATTGACAAAAAGAAAAAAAAATGTACAAAAAGTTGTCACTAAATGATATATTGCTCAAACATGCCATGGTTATATGTGGAAATGCACCCCAAAATACATTCTGTTGCTTCTCCTGAGTATGGAGATACCACATGTGTGAGACATTTTGTGAGCCTAGCCGCGGACGGGACCCCGAAAACCAAGCACCACCTTCAGGCTTTCTAAGGGTGTAAATTTTTGATTTCACTCCTCACTGCCTATCACAGTTTCGGAGGCCATGGAATGCCCAGATGGCACAAACCCCCCCAAATTACCCCATTTTGGAAAGTAGACACCTCAAGCTAATTGCTGAGAGGTATGTTGAGTATTTTGCAGATCTCGCTTTTTGTCACAAAGTTTTGAAAATTAAAAAAAGAAAAAAAAGAAAATATTTTCTTTCTTCATTTTCAAAAACAAATGAGAGCTGTAAAATACTCACCATGCCTCTCAGCAAATAGCTTGGGGTGTCTACTTTCCAAAATGGGGTCATTTGGGGGGGTTTGTGCTATCTTGGCATTTTATGGCCTTCAAAACTGTGATGGGTAGTGAGGAGTGAAATCAAAAATTTACGCCCTTAGAAATCCTGAAGGCGGTGCTTGGTTTTTGGGGCCCCGTACGCGGCTAGGCTCTCAAAAAGTCCCACACATGTGGTATCCCCGAACTCAGGAGAAGCAGCAAAATGTATTTTGGGGTGCAATTCCACATATAACCATGGCATGTTTGAGCAATATATCATTTAGTGACAACTTTTTGTAAAAATTTTTTCTTTTTTACATTATTCAATCACTTGGGACAAAAAAAATATTCAATGGGCTCAACATGCCTCTCAGCAAATAGCTTGGGGTGTCTACTTTCCAAAATGGGGTCATTTGGGGGGTTTTGTGCCATCTTGGCATTTTATGGCCTTCAAAACAGTGATAGGTAGTAATAGGTAGTGAGGAGTGAAATCAAAAATGTATGCCCTTAGAAATCTTGAAGGTGGTGATTGGTTTTTGAGGTCCCGTACGCGGCTAGGCTCCCAAAAAATCCCACACATGTGGTATCTCTGTACTCAGGAGAAGCAGCAGAATGTATTTTGGGGTGTAATTTCACATATGCCCATGGCATGTGTGAGCAATATATCATTTAGTGACAACTTTGTGCAAAAAAAAAAAAAAAAAGTTTGTCATATTCCCGCAACTTGTGGCAAAATATAAAATATTCCATGGACTCAACATGCCTCTCAGCAAATAGCTTGGGGTATCTAATTTCCAAAATGGGGTCATTTGGGGGGGTTTGTGCTATTTTGGCATTTTATGGCCTTCGAAACTGTGATAGATAGTGAGGAGTGAAATCAAAAATTTGCGCCCTTAGAAATCCTGAAGGCGGTGATTGGTTTTCGGGGTCCCGTACGCGATTAGGCTCCCAAAAAGTCCCACACATGTGGTATCCCTGTGCTCGGGAGAAGCAGCAAAATGTATTTTGGGGTGCAATTCCACATATAACCATGGCATGTGTGAGCAATATATCATTTAGTGACAACTTTTTGTAATTTTTTTTCTCATTATTCAATCACTTGGGACAAAAAAAAATTATTCAATGGGCTCAACATGCCTCTCAGCAATTTCCTTGGGGTGTCTACTTTCCAAAATGGGGTCATTTGGGGGGGGGGGTTGTACTGCTCTGCCATTTTAGCACCTCAAATATGAGATAGGCAGTCATAAATAAAAAGCTGTGTAAATTCCAGAAAATGTACCCTAGTTTGTAAACGCTATAACTTTTGCGCAAACCAATAAATATACGCTTATTGACATTTTTTTTACTAAAGACCTGTGGCTGAATACATTTTGGCCTAAATGTATGACTAAAATTGAGTTTATTAGATTTTTCTTATAACAAAAAGTAGAAAATATATAAATATATTTTCTTTTCGGTCTTTTTCCATTTATATCGCAAAAAATAAAAATCGCAGAGGCAATCAAATACCATTAAAAGAAAGCTCTATTTGTGGGAAGAAAAGGACGCAAATTTTGTTTGGGTACAACATTGCATGTCCACGCAATTACCAGTTAAAGCAGCGCAGTGCCAAATTGTAAAATCACCTCTGGTCTTTAAGCTGCGTATTGGTCTGGGGCTTAAGTGGTTAAAAAAAAAACGCGGGGCTTAAATGGGGGGTTTAGAGGAGGATTTTTCACCTTGAAACTCCTCTGAGGAACATTTTGTTCCGCCCTAGAAGTTTATTAATTTTTATATCTTTCACATTTTTTAGCAGATTTTTTTATATTTTTCTATATTTTTTCATATTCCAATATATAATTTAACAATAATAAGATATCCCCTGTTTTGGGGGAATAACACCACCCATCTTATTTGTATTTTGAATTATATGGAATTATATGGAATTGGAGGTTATTAATTTAGTTTATATCATATAAATATATCAAAAGCAGCCTGGGTCCCTTTATGGGGCTGTACCTGGCTCCCACTGAGTAGTATTCACAAATGCTAGAAATAGATTGGTATAAACAACCATGGTCACCACTAGATGGAAACTATGAGTAGTCATTACGGCCTTTTAAGACAGGTTTCCAGATTCAAACTAGATTTATCCCTATCATATAAGACATTTATTGTGTGTCTAAGTGATATATACTGTATCTATATCTATATCTATAGATATAGATATAGATATATATGTAGATAGATATATAATATATGTATATATATTATTTTTTCAGTTGTAACTAGTAGCCCATACAATAGACAGTTTTTATATCTTCCATTTTGTCGGAGACAACCAGTCAGAGTAATCCTTCTATTATATAAACGTAACTAGAAAGGGCGGCTCAGCACTTCCTGAAGATGCCGCTCTAGTGAAACATACATAGAAGCATAGGACCACTACTTCCGGGTCTTGTATGACATAACATCTGGCCTAGGAACGAGGCCTGGAGCGCACACTGGCTAATGACAGGTGTAGCGGGGTGAGATTAGCCATACAAGCTAATTGGTGCAGGTTCTAGACACCAATACATGTGAGTGTAACGTTTTATTTTTTACTGTTCTAGTGTTCTTAATAAATACTACACAATGATATTTTAATAGGTGTATCCTGCTTGGTTGTCGTATGAGTGAAATGCCATTCAACTGGAGGAAGATATTGGAGATCATCCTAAAGTGATAAGAGCCTTTGAGGGACAAAAAGTGCTGCTTGACCTACCTGTAAAAAGGCGTCAAACACCTCTGGTGAGTGTGCATCTACACTTCTGAGCACAAGTGGTGAAGTCATGGATTAATTATAATAGATAACCACTTTGAAGACTACAGATTCATAGTTTTAGTGTTGGGATCATGACCACATTGGACTTTTATTTTATATTTTCTTATTTCCTTCTTCTTTGACATCATTGTATTTTTATGTTGGTTAGTACAAATGTTTATTTATGATGCATGTAAGCACCACACTTTCTATGGTTAATTAAGTCATTCATCAGCAGAAGAATTCCCGGGAAGATTTAAAAAACATTTGCAGTGGGCTGAGAGATACAACAGGTAAAATAAGTATTGAACACATCACCATTTTTCTAGGTAAATATATTTCTAAAGGTGCTATGTGTCATTACATTTGATTACACATAATATAATTTCTGAACTTATTTGTTTTGGTTTCTTGGTGTGTATGGATTGCATGGGTTGTTACCAACATGTGGTGAAAATTTCATGTGAATAGCACCTTTATAAATATATTTACCAAGAAAAATGGTGACGTGTTCAATACTTATTTGACCCGCTGTATATATAAAATATCTACACAAGTTTCTTAAGGCCTCATTCACATGGGGTGTACTAAAGATTATGCCATGTTTACCTGCACAGGTGTTCCTTTTATACCCGTGAAGACAGTCCCATTGATGTTAATTGGGATGCAGTGGCTGCAAAAACACAGCTGTTGCTCACAATCTGACATCCATGTGGGTGCAGACATCAATGGGATTGCCTGCATGAGGATGCCCCTGTGCATCCCCATGTGGGTAAACACAGCCTTTCATGGGCGTACAATTTAGTACGCTTTGTGTGAACAAGGCCTAACACTTCTAAGTTATGAGACAGTTTTGAAGTTACATTTAATCAGAAATGTTCTCAGTTGTGGCACAAATGAGAAAATAGATGAACTTTCGCTAGTTGGCTCCCCGATGATGTAAAACAAAATCTGTTACTTTGATTGCCAGAGTCCAAAAGACTAATGCTAATATTTTTGCATATATATGTATATATATATATATATATATATATATATATATATATATATATTCACACACACATTATTTGATACCTAGTTGCAATAATAAGTCCTCCACTGTCAGGAATTGTTTGGTTGCTAGTGTAGCGGAACCTCACTCTCCCTCTTGGTTATTGTGAATGGCTTGTGTCTAGGGGTACCTGGGAGAGGAGAGTGCAGGAACACAACGCCAAACTCTCCCCTCGTGTGTATAAGAGGGTTGAGCAAGTTAGTTGATTTACCTCCCGGGTCTGTCCACTGCATACAAAGCTTTGTTGTTCCCTGAAAGCGTGTCTGCCAATAATAGAGCCCCACACCAATCGAAAGTCCAACACTCCTTTATTTCTCGTAACACAATCAGTTGAACTTCCATTAACAATGAACATGGGGGTGTGGGAACGAGTAGGCCCAGGCACAACTGTACTCTCCTATTCCTGTTTAGCGAATAGGCCTGGCGCACGGTCTCTGCCACCGACCGTGAGTTTTGGTCGCTGCCACCGACCGGATGAACTGTTGAGGCCCCTGCCACAGGCCTAATTGCAGGCCTCTGCCACTGACCTGAGTGAATTAGCTGGACCGCTGCCACCCGTCATTGAACGTGGACTGAACTTCCTCGTTGAACTTGGCCCCTGTTCGGGAAAGATATCCCTCCACGCGGTCTCCAGAGGTTCCCCCGGCACTGGCAATCTGCTGCACCAGGTCTTCGGGTGAGTCCCTCCTCCGGTCCCTTACGCCTCTGGATTCGGGTGCCCCACTCCCGGGGCCCCCTAGGACAATCCCTTCCTCGCGGGACCCAGCAGAAGGTACTGGGCCCCAGGCCTCCGGCTGAGTACCTCACCCCAGACTGAAGGTGCCTGGGATGGAACACGAACTCCAGGTGTCCAGGCCTAGGCCGCCTGGACACCGACCGCAACCACAGCCCTCAGGCTGAAGGTGCCCGGGAATCGAACCTCGTGGCGAAGATGTCCGCCCCTTTATACCCTCTCCCAGGATGCACGGCGGGTTCCCCACCCCGCCGTACAACCACTGCGAGAGGTCACAAAGGGTACGGCACTGCAGCGATGGTTCAACCCCGGCCCAAAGTGACAGCGCCACCAGCTGGGCCGCAGGGAACTATACATCACTGGTGTCCTCACCAGTTTAAAAAGTACATACCCGCTACACTAGTAAAAAATTAATAAATAAAATAAAATAAAATAAAATAGTTTGCATTTAAATTATGCATCCAGCTTATTGCTGAATATTTAAGCCTTTTATTTGCAGTAGTGGCACCCTTGAAACGTAAAGCTAAACTCCTTGCGAATAGCTAAATATACATATAAAACACATATATGAGAGAAGTTTTACCTGCCAAATGTTTTTTTATTTTGATCATTCAGTTCTGAGGGGTACATTGCTTGGCACAAGGCACAACACTTACTGACAGGGCAGAAGGACTGATTTTTGTCTGCTGCAGTTAGGTAACACTTCCAGGTATTGTACCACCCTGAGCCTGTGACTGGACAGAGAAAGAAGCAGTAAACTGATGAGCTCATCTTTTTAACATTTTGCTCTCTCTATCAGCATCTTCCTGGCACAACTGACCTTGCATTTCTTCTCCTTCTCCTAGTCCAAGCTCTGCTGAACAGAGAGCTGCTAATACCAAATCATATTTAGGTACTTACACACTGCTGTAAGTATGATGCTTGTATATTAGTTTTAAAGTCAAAATTATAATTAGTCATACATTTTTTTATTTTCTAAATGGATTATTAACCACTTAAGGACCGCCGCCTGTACATATACGTCGGCAGAATTGCACAGACAGGCATAAACACGTACCTGTATGTCTTTGCCTTCGCGTGGGTGGGGGTTCCGATCGCCCCCCCCCCTGTACCGGTGGCGGTCCGTTTCGCTTCAAGAGCGATCCGTGATGAGGGGGCGGTCATGGATTTCTGGCCTCCCCCTTGCGATCACTCCTGGCAAATTAGAAGCTTCCCCTGCCTGTGAACTGTAAACACAGGCAGGAGGAAGTGATGTCACCTCTCCTCGTGGCGGTCTTTTCGTCCGGCACAGAGGAGAGAAGACATCTCACAGTAAGTGCACCAACACTACACTGACACCAGTACAAGTAGGCACATAAATCACCCCCCGATCACCCCCCAGATCACCCCCTGCACCCCCAGTCACAGTGTCACTGATTGCAGTGGTCATTTATTTACTGATCACTGCATGCAGTGTCATTTGTGACTGTAAAAAGTGTCAGGGCAGTTAGCTTTAGGCCCCTTTAGGGCCAGGGTACCACCCTAACCCCCCCTAATAAAGGTTTAACCCATTGATTGCCCCCCAGGTAACCCTTTCACCCCCTTTCGCCAGTGTCACTAAGCGATCGTTTTTCTGATTGCTGTATTAGTGTTGCTGGTGACGCTAGGTAGACAGTTATTTTTTTAGGTTCACCGTCAGGTTTTTGTAGCATCAGGTACCCCCATATGTTGCCTAATAAAGGTTCTAACCCCCTGATTGCCCCTAGAGTTAACCCTTTCACCAGTGATCACCGTATAATTGTCACTGGTGACGCTGATTAGTTAGTTTGCTTTTTAAAGCATCAGGGCACCCAAAATTTATTACCCAATAAAGGTTCAACCCCCTGATCACCCGGCGGGTGATATCAATTAGGTTTTAGCGTCAGATAGGGTCTGCATCGCCCCAGGCAGTGTCAGGTTAGTGCCAGTAGCGCTAACACACACGCGCGAAGCATACACCTCCCTTAGTGGTATAGTATCTGAACAGATCAATATCTGATATGATCAGATCTATACTAGCATCCCCAGCCATTTAGGGTTCCAAAAAACGCATTGTTAGCGGGATCAGCCCAGATACCTGCTAGCACCTGCGTTTTGCCCCTCCGCCCAGCCCAGCCCAGCCCACCCAAGTGCAGTATCGATCGATCACTGTCACTTACAAAACACAACACACATAACTGCAGCGTTTGCAGAGTCAGGCCTGATCCCAGCGATCGCTAACAGTTTTTTTTGGTAGTGTTTATACAGTCGCTGACAGTCAGGTGCTTTTTTACCTGTGAATCTCACTAGTTGTACCAGTAAATTTAGAGCCCAAAATGGCAAATCGAAGGTACACTAGTGGAGAGGCCTACACGTTTCTGAGCATGACAGATAGTGAAGAGGAGGTCACTCATCTGTCAGATTCAGGCTCAGAATACGATCCTGTAGACGACAGCAGCTTCATGACAGATAGCTCTGGCGACAAGGTGAGGTCCCTGCTAAAGTCAGGCATACGGGATCTTCTGCTTTTTTAAATTTATTTTATTTTTTTCAATAGATTTTTATTAAAGAATTTTCCAGTTAACAAAAAGTACAATGAAAGAGATATACACAGTAAATGATACACAGTGATAATTTCCAGTAGTGTTGGAGTGTTGGAGTATCATACTTTTAGGGTTTCTAAACAATTAATCACAGAATCTTGGGCCAAATAGCCCAGCAATCATCAAACCTCTTGCATGTTAAATAATTAATTGCTATGAGGCGTTCAAAGGTATAGTTTCTATGTACCACTGTAGTGAGTTCAGAAATGTTCGTAGCCTTATTGGATTTCCAATTGCGTAATATCAATAGGCGTGTCTTTAGTAGTATGTGTGTTATGACTGGCCTAAAGGCGTGCAGATATTTGTCTATATTCAGGTGCAATAGCGCTAAGGCCGGGTCGGGTGGCGAAATTATTCCTGTTATGGAAGAGATCAGTTAGAAAACCTGGTTCCAAAGACTTCTTATGTTAGGGCAGTGCCAGAACATATGAAGTAAGTTCCCCACGTGCCCACACTCCCTCCAGCAGTTCGGTAACGTTCCTGGAAAGTATGTGGCAAGTCGGAAGGGTGTATAGTGCCATCTGTTTGCAATTTTAATCATTAGTTCCCAATGTTTTACACAGTGAGAGGATTTGTGTATTTGTGTGAAGGCGCGGTGCCATTGTGCGTCCGAGAAGGTGTTACCCATGTCTACCTCCCATTTTTGCATTGCTGCTGTCTTAGTGAACGTCATTCGGTCACGCAGTAGGTTGTAGAAAAAGGAAATGCCCTTCGTATCTGGTGTTGCCGTGGAGTAGAATTGCCAAATTTTATTCGGCACGACCACTATTGGGGGAGTTTGGTATTTTAAGAAGTGCGTGATTCTGAGGCATTTGAAAATGCCGGTGGTTGGGATACGGTATTGTACCAGAATTTGATCTGCGGTTTTGAGTCGTGGACCATCGTAGAGGTCTGAGATATGAGAGATGCCCTTATTGGTCATGTCTGTGACGTCTAGCATTGGAATCTTGGACTCCAGTAGGGTCAAGGGAAGTTCAAAGTCTGTAGTCTGCACGTCCTGGTGGGTCTTTCCTAAGAGGAATCTCCAGGCTCTAAATGAAGCCTGCATTGGGGGTGAAAGAGTAGTGATGTTCCAGGGAGCCCACCTGTCTCCTATGAGAAGTAGGGTAAGATCATTCGTTGGGGATATATTGGTTTCTATATCAACCCATAGGGGTAAGTCGGATTTCTGAGTCCAGAATTTAATCTGGTCTAGGTGCACCGCCCAGAGGTAGTCATAAATGTCTGCTAGTCCCGCCCCCCTGCTTTTCTGTGAGATGTCAAGTTATTCCTTGAGCACCTAGCTTTTTTCCCGTTCCAGATGTATTTCCAACCTATAGTCTCAAGGCTTTTGAGGAAATGGAGAGGTATGTGTATTGGTAGATTTGCGGTAATATCAACATTTTATATGCGGATATTCTACCTATCCATGAAATTTCCTTCTTTGAAATATCCCTGAACTGGGCTTCCAGTCTGGCCACCAGCGGAGTCATGTTATTTTTGGCGAGAGCGGATATTTTACTAGTGAGTGAGATGCCCAAGTAGGTGATACTACCTTTGCTCCAAGTATATGGCAAGTGTTCTTGCAGGAATCGTTTTGCGTGAGGCTGTACTCCTAGGTCTAGGATAATGGATTTTGTGAAGTTGACCTTATAATAAGAAACATCCCCAAATGCCGTTAGAATTGTATGTGCCTCTTTTAAGGACTGGTTAGTCAGGAGCAGGATTACATCATCCGCAAAGAGATTAATGGTGTGCACAGTGGAGCCAAACTGAAAGCCCGAGATCGAGGGTTGCGATCTGATTGCTTCAGCGAGGGGTTCTATCATTAGGTTAAAGATAGTCGGAGACAGGGGACAACCCTGTCTAGTCCCATTTGAAATATTAAAAGGCTTAGATAGGAGGCCTGCTGAATACACCTGGGCAGATGGGCATGAATATAGGACAAGATAGCCTTCAATATCGATCCTTTAAAACCAAACTTCGCCAGAACCACTTCCATGTAGGTCCAATGGACCCTGTCGAACGCCTTCTCTGCGTCAATAAAAAACAGCAGAGAAGGCGTTCGAGACCTTTCAGCATGATGTATCACATTTATGATTCTCCTAGTAGCGTCAGAGGTCTGTCTCCCCTTCACAAAGCCCATCTGGTCTTGTTTAGTGATTGTTGGTATTATATGCGAAAGTCTTTTAGCTGGTAGTTTTGCATAGATATTGGGTCTAAAGTTAGCCGGTGTATTGGGTTCTTTTCCTGGTTTAGGTAATGTGACTATGTGTGCTTTTAGCATTTCCTGCGGAAGTGTCGCAGATTCAGTGGCTTTGGTGAAGACTTTGGACATGTGGGGCGAAAGTATGTGTTTAAACGTTTTGAAGTATTCATTGGAAAAGCCATTGGGGCCTAGTGATTTCCTGTTTGGTAAAGAGTTAGTGATTTTTTCCACTTCTAGAGCTGTGATCGGACTATTTAGGTCCTCTAGTTGCTTTTGGGATAAGGATGGGAGTTCTATTTTGTGTAGGAATGTTTGTATCTTTTCCGCCGTCGGTTGAGGGGTACTAGGGTCCGTATGGAGGTTGTAGAGTGAGCTGTAGTAATCAGCAAACCGATTGGCTATGTCTTGGGGGTTGATAATTTTTTGTGATGTAGAGGGGTGTTTAAAATATTGTATTCTTGTTTTGGAGCGTATTGCCTTGAGTCTGTTTGCTAAATATTTGCCTGCTCTATTGGCGTTGGCGTAGTGCGTTAGCTTTAGGCGCCTGAGATGTTTATCAAATTGGTGTGATAGGAGTTCTCTGAGTTTTTCTCTAAGGGTATTCAATTTGCTAGTTAAGGGCGGTGATGGTGACTTATTATTCAGGGAATCTAGGTTGTGTATGTCAGCTATAGTTGTATTTAGTAGGTGTGTCTGCTTTCTTTTTTCTCTAGCACCAATTTGGATCAGTATCCCTCTAATAAAGGCTTTGTGTGCATTCCATATAACATTTGGGTCTGCAACAGAGTCAACATTTTCTGCAAAGTAATTTGTTATGTGTTAGGCTATAGAATTTTGAAGATGTGGTTCTTGCAGAATTCTAGTGTTACATCGCCAGATGGGGGTAGAAGGGGAGACACCCTTTTCCGCAATAGACATTGTTATAGCAGCATGGTCTGACCATGTGATATCATGTATATTCGTTTTTTCTATGTTTTGTAGTAGCCATTTGTCCGTTAAGAACATGTCTATGTGAGAATACGAGCTGTGCCTATTCGAGAAAAAGGTATAGTCACGTTTGTTGGCGTGTAGGCATCTCCACGCGTCAAATAGTTCCACCTTGTGTAACACGGGTTGAAGAGATAGGGAGCCTCTGGTTTTGCCTGAGGATGTATCCAGTAGCGGGTCCGATGTTATGTTAAAGTCTCCGCAAATCAGGAGGTTACCATACTTCATGGCTTGTGCTTTGACAAACATTTTTCTTAAGAAACGAAGTTGATGAGAATTTGGGACATACACCGAGACAATCGTGTATGGTTTGGAGTTGATATCTCCCGTAAGAATTATGTATCTGCCTCCATCGTCAATAACAGTGTCTTTAGGTTGGAATGAGAGATAGTTTTTGATGGCCATTAGGACCCCTCCTTTTTTGTTGTTAGGCGTGCAAGCCATGTAGATGAATGGATAGTCTTTGTGTGAGCAGTTTGGGGCTTTGGCCAGTTGGAAATGTGTTTCCTGCACACACAGAATGTCAGGCCTCCTTCCACATGGAGAATCGTTTTGCTGGGTGATTTAGACCCCGGGCGTTAATGGATAGGAGTTTAATTGTCATTGTATTAGATGACTGGTAGTATGTATGATGAAACTGAGTATGCGCTTACTTTTCCAGAGGGGTGATGACTTATATGCTCCAGCATGGCGAGAAGGTGTTGTTAGTCGGTCGGTTTCTCCAGCGACAGTTATCAGAATACTATGAGTGTATCTGTGTATATCAAAAAGAGTAACAAGGAAAACAGAAAAAACAGTAACGAAATAAGAAAACAAAAGCGTAGGTTCAACTCTTCCTTCATAAGAAATGGATCTAAAAACTGATCCTCGTGCAGTCGTAGCTGTTAGTGCAAGTAGGGGGTGCAAGAGGGTACCCAACAGTGATTCCTGTACTCCTGAGATAAATGTGAGCGGCGTCATTGAACAGTTAGTGAGCTTCACCATTTTTTTTCTTACCAGATCTCTTGTGGGGCACTACCTGCCATTCATTCTGCATAGGTTGAAGGCCCGCTGAATGTTGAGGTTGAGGTTGAGGAACCTGATCAGGGAGGATACTCCATTGGCGTAGGGCATTTATCCCTTCTTCCAGCTTGGATACAGAGACAGTAACCCCGTTGTGGGTGATAAAAAGAGTGGCTGGGTATTTCCACTTGTGCGGGATGTTATGATTCCTCAAAGCTTTGGTAATAGTCAGCAGGTTGCGACGGCGTTGTAAAGTGTGTCTGGGCAAGTCGGGCAGCATCCTGATGTTGGCGTATTGTGGCGGAACGTTCCCTGGAGCACGTGATGCTTGTAATTTACGGTCTTTGATGTGGTAAAAATGTACCCTCATCAGTACATCCCTGGGAACATCATCGGGGAGGAACGAGGGTTTGGGGACTCTGTGGATTCTGTCAATGAAGAGATCCTGTGCTGTCGCCTCTGGCAGCAGGGTAGAGAACAGAGTCTGGGTATATTGTAGGAGCTGTGTAGGGGGGATAGTTTCCCGGAACCCTCTCAGTTTAAGATTGTTTCTCCTGGACCTATCCTCGAGGTCCGCCATTTTGTCTTTGAGCCATTCTATATCCTCCCCCTGCGCTTTGTGGGCCTCCACCATCAGATTATATGCAGAAGTGTGTTCTTCCACTTTGGATTCAATTAGATGAACCCTATGCCCCATGGCCTGTACTTCTTTCTGACATTCATTGATCCCTCTATATATGTCTGACTGCAGGGAGGTTCTCAGGGAGAGGAGCATGTCCTTCAGCATAGTGTCAGACACAGGTGTGTCCGCAGTGTGGAAGTCTGATATTGGATACCCTCCCTGTCTTTGCTGGTTTGTGCTGGCAGATTGCGGCCCGCTTACCTCCATGCTGGGATCCGACTGCGGCCTAGCTGGGGAATCTCTCCGTGGTCTCGATTTGGCCGGGCTCCGCGTTGTGGGGCTGGATGTCCCAGAGGATGACACACTGTGTGCAGTAGCCGAGCGGATGGCGTTGGATGGTAGGCCGCTGCAGTTGTAGTGCTCTCCTGGCTTAGATGAGTGCTGTGTGTCTCGCGCGCCGCCGCCATTTTGTTGTATCCCCCTCGCCGCTGCTCCGAAGAAGCTATCTAGCTTCTGGGGCTGCAGCGGCTTCTTTCGGTTCCTGGTCATCTCCGGTCCAGTCAGCGGCTGTTCAGGGATCCGATAGTGGTGTGCAGGGCTCTCGGTAATGCCAGTAGGCTCTGGTGGCTGTTGTTATCTCAGGCTGATAAGCGGAGCTCCAGAGCTAAGCGGCCATCTTGGAGTCCGGTCGCCACGGCCCCCCGTCATTATCTTCTGCGGTTTTTGAGGTGCAAGAACCGCAGATCCCTCATATGGAGCAGAGAGACAGTACTAGCGCCGCTATTCCTTCTGGTGAACTGGCAAGCACCAGTGGCCTAGTACACCCTGGACATACATCCAGCACTGCAGTAACACTTGGTGACGTGGCGAGTCCCATAAGTGCAGTTCAAGCTGGCGAGGTGGCAAGCACAGTGTCCCGCTGCCACCAAGAAGACAAAGGTAGGTCCGTCATGCCTATAGTGTCCTTGCTGCAGAATTCGCCAATCCTGATTGGGTGCCCACCACTTCTACAGAACCCGTACTTCCCCCATCCACTGGCCAACCCGGTATTCAGGTGGAAACAGCTGATTTTACACCACTTTATTTTTATTCACTGTTTTTCACAGAAGATCTCTATAGATCTATTGTGGACCAAAGTAATTTATATGCTGGTCAATTTATCGCTGCTAATCCCCAGTTGCCTTCCCTTGCCAGAGATTGGAAACCAATTACGGTTTACGAATTTAAGACCTTTCTGGGCCTTTCCCTCAACATGGGCATACATAAATTCACGAAGTTGCGGTCATATTGTCCACACGCCCAATTGACCATATGGCCATGTTCTCTGCCTCCATTTCCAGGAAACGATACGAGCAGATCTTGCGGTTCATGCACTTCAATGACAATGAACTTTGTCGTCCTCGTGGAGACCCTGAATACGATCGGCTCTACAAAATTCGGCCCCTCTTAAACCACTTCAACAAACGTTTTGCAGCCTTGTTTACTCCCGATCAAGTTGTCTGCGTTGATGAGTCCCTGAATACATTTTCTGGCCGCTTGTCTTTCAAACAGTACCTTCCCAGCAAGCGTGCCAGATAGGCTCTATAAGTTCTGTGACAGGTCAACAGGCTATGTATAGAGCTTTACGGTTTATGAGGGAAAAGATAGTCACATAGAGCCGGAGAACTGCCCAGATTACATAGGGAGCGCTGGCAAGATAGTGTGGAACTTGGTGTCACCCTTATTCGGAAAGGGGTACCACTTGTATGTGGACAATTTTTACACAAGAGTGACACTTTTTAGTCACTTGTTTGATCATCAGATTGGCGCATGTGGCACTGTGCGATCTAATCGCCTAGGCTTTCCCCAGTGGCTTGTAGATTTCCGTCTTAGGCTGGGGGAGAGAGCCTGCTTGAAGTGTAATAATTTGCTCGCTGTGAAGTGGAGGGATAATAGGAATGTTTTCGTTCTTACCTCCCTTCATGCAGACACGACAGTCCAAATTCCTACGGCGACTGGTGTTGTTGAGAAACCCCTCTGTGTCCACGAATATAACCTTAACATGGGAGGGGTGGACCTCAATGACCAGTTGTTGGCGCCTTAACTAGTTGCCCGTAAGGCCAGACTCTGGTACAAAAAAGTGTCTGTTTACTTATTTCAATTGGCTTTGCTGAACGCTCATGTGCTATACAGAGCGTCAGGACGGACTTTATCCTTCCTTGACTTCCAGGAAGAGATTGTCACAGACCTCCTGTATCCAGGCGGTGCTGCACCTCACCATTCCCAACCAAATGCAGTAAGCTGGCTGCATGAGAGGCATTTTCCGTATGTCCTTGAGAGTACCCCTACCCAACGAGCCCCCCAAAGAAGATGTTGTGTCTGTATAGGCATGACACCCGTTATTATTGTCCACGCTGTCCTGACAATCCTGGTCTTTGCATTGGTGAATGTTTTGAACGCTACCACACACTAGTGAAGTTTTAGCATAGGGTACAGCATTTCACAGACTAGGACACACTTACACAGGGTCTCCCAAGATGCCATGAGATGAGAGACCTGAACCGTTACAGTTGTTACAGTAAAAAAAAAAAGTGTAAAAAAAAAATAGTTGTCATTTTATTGTTCTCTCTCTCTCTATTTTCTCTCTATTGTTCTTCTCTTTTTTACTGTATTCTATTCTGCAATGTTTTATTGTTATTATGTTTTATCATGCTTGCTTTTCAAGTATGTAATTTTTTTATACTTTACTGTTTACTGTGTTTTATTGTTAACCATTTTTTTGTTTTCAGGTGCGCCATTCAGCTGCAGCACGGATTTATTTATCTTGACAGCAACAGCCGTGACTCTAGTGCTGTAGGAGGTGATTTCATCACAACAGTTAAAATAAAGAGCATATACATACAGTCGAAATTCTGACGGAGGCTTGCCCGTGGAAAAGTCCGACCGTGTGTACACGGCATAACTTTTGAGGGAGGATACCCCCATGCTTCGGCATATATAAATGGTGCATGTATGCCCATCATTAGAAGTGGGTGGATGAAGGGAGGTATTCTAATGTTGGGCATACCCACCGATAAATCTCTTTTTTTCGTTCAGCCAACAGGCTGCATGAAAAAAAAGATTACAATATATGTCCAACAAGGACCAGCAACGTACTGGTATGTTGCTGGACTTTGAATGGTTATACGAGAATGATGCCTGCGGGTTTAGGTATCATCTTGGTATCATTCTTTTTAGCCAGCGGTCGGCTTTCATGTAAAAGCAATCCTAGCAGCTAATTAGCCTCTAGACTGCTTTTACAAACAGTGGGAGGGAATGTCCCCCCCGGATATAAACCGCGCCATTGGGAAATTGGTAAAGCATTTTATCACACCAATTTTGTGTGGTCAGATGCTTTGAGGGCAGAGGAAAGATCTAGGGTCTCATAGACCCCATTTTTTTCAAAAAAAGAGTACCTGTCACTACCTATTGCTA
The DNA here is from genome assembly GCA_029206835.1 of Rana muscosa. Lineage (NCBI taxonomy): Eukaryota > Metazoa > Chordata > Amphibia > Anura > Ranidae > Rana > Rana muscosa. Next base: position 775,149,812 of record CM055116.1, on the reverse strand, counting down.
TCATAGGGGATATTTACATTCCCTGAGATAACAATAAAAATTATAAAAAATAAAAAAAATGGAAGGAACAGTTTAAAAATAAAATAAAAAAGCAAAATAAATAATAAAAAAAGCACCCCTGTCCCCACCTGCTCTTGCGCAAAGACGAACGCAAGCGTCGGTCTGGCGTCATATGTAAACAGAAATTGCACCATGCATGTGAGGTATCACCGTGAAGGTCAGATCGAGGGCAGTAATTTTAGCAGTAGACCTCCTCTGTAAATCTAATATGGTAACCTGTAAAGGCTTTTAAAGGCTTTTAAAAAATATATGTAGTTTGCCGCCACTGTGCGTTTGTGCGCAATTTTAAAGCATGTCGTGTTTGGTATCCATGTACTCAGGCTAAGATCATCTTTTTTATTTCATCAAAAATTTGGGCAATATAGTGTGTTTTAATGCATTAAAATTAAAAAAACGGTATTTTCCCCCAAAAAAATGCATTTGAAAAATCGCTGCGCAAATACTGTGTGGAAAAAAAAATGCAATCCCCACCATTTTAATCTTTAGGGCTTTTGCTTTAAAAAATATATAATGTTTGGGGGTTCAACGTAATTTTCTTGCAAAAAAAAAAAAATGTTTTCATGTAAACAAAAAGTGTCAGAAAGGGCTTTGTCTTCAAGTGGCTAGAAGAGTGGGTGATGTGTGACATAAGCTTCTAAATGTTGTGCATAAAATGCCAGGACAGTTTAAAACCCCCCCAAATCACCCCATTTTGGAAAGTAGACACCAGTGTTGCCAACCGTACGTAGATTTACGTACAGCCCGCGATTTAACCCCTTTTTCGGGCTTACGTAAAAGTCCGTTTATGGGCACCGGCGCCCATAAAAAAGATGGCCGCGAGCTGGCCATACAACTGCGCATGTGCCATTCCGAATGCGCCGGCCGAGCGCATTCGGAACTCGGCCGGGCGGCGGCGGCGCACACGCAGGAACGTGATGGCGCCGCTGGCGCCATTTTTGAAAAGGCTGCAGTGGCGGGACACCGTCCTGCAGTGAGTGCATGCCATGCACTCATCATAGGTGGTCGGTGGAGGACTCGGAGCGGAGCACTGACAGGGCCCAGCCAGGGGTGAGGAGGACGGACTCAAGGTCAGTGAAACAGGGGGGATACAAGGGGACAGCGTCATCAGTGTGCTGTATCCTCCTCTGGTTCCTGTGTCCCTTTCACCTCTTCACAGGTCAGGGCAGCACAGTGCTGCCCTGACCTGTGGAGTGGTGAAAGGGGCACAGGAGGAGGACACAGCACACTGATGATGTGCAGAAGTTATATGGTGGTGGACAGAGGAGGAGGCTACTGTAAGGGGGTGAGGAGGGCACCATCATGTTCGCAGCCTCTGTCCCCCTCCTGTAGTATGTCCGCAGCCTCTGTCCCCCTCCTGTAGTATGTCCGCAGCCTCTGTCCCCCTCCTGTAGTATGTCCGCAGCCTCTGTCCACCTCCTGTAGTATGTCCGCAGCCTCTGTCCCTCTCCTGTAGTATGTCCGCAGCCTCTGTCCCTCTCCTGTAGTATGTCCGCAGCCTCTGTCCCTCTCCTGTAGTATGTCCGCAGCCTCTGTCCCTCTCCTGTAGTATGTCCGCAGCCTCTGTCCCTCTCCTGTAGTATGTCCGCAGCCTCTGTCCCTCTCCTGTAGTATGTCCGCAGCCTCTGTCCCTCTCCTGTAGTATGTCCGCAGCCTCTGTCCCTCTCCTGTAGTGTGTCCGCAGCCTCTGTCCCTCTCCTGTAGTGTGTCCGCAGCCTCTGTCCCCCTCCTGTAGTGTGTCCGCAGCCTCTGTCCCCCTCCTGTAGTGTGTCCGCAGCCTCTGTCCCCCTCCTGTAGTGTGTCCGCAGCCTCTGTCCCCCTCCTGTAGTGTGTCCGCAGCCTCTGTCCCCCTCCTGTAGTGTGTCCGCAGCCTCTGTCCCCCTCCTGTAGTGTGTCCGCAGCCTCTGTCCCCCTCCTGTAGTGTGTCCGCAGCCTCTGTCCCCCTCCTGTAGTGTGTCCGCAGCCTCTGTCCCCCTCCTGTAGTGTGTCCGCAGTCTCTGTCCCCCTCCTGTATCGTGTGTCCGCAGCCTCTGACCATCTCTTGTCATGTCTACAGTCTCTGAGGGGATCCTAGAAAGGAGTCAAGAGTGGGAGTGCCGCCGGGATGGGGGTTACGGCCCAGGAAGAAACAGACGTGTGGACTGGGAAGAGGAGATCAGAGCCACCAAGCTGGAGCCGTCTGACTGAGCCCCACACTGTGCACCCGAGAGGAGGTAAGTGACAGTGCTGCCAGGCCATTCTGAGGGGGGGGGGTCACTGATGTAAGGAGGTGAATGAATACAATAATGTAAGGGGGCACTGATATAAAGGTTTCCCCCTTATATTAGTACCCCCCCTTACCTTAGTGTATTCACTCTGTGGAAGGTGGTCTCTATTCACCAGAGCCCCCCCCCCCCCACATCAGAGTTCCCCCTTACATCATGATCTGCAGAGTTCCCCTTTACATAAGAGTTCCCTTGCACTATAAGGGGGCATCCTGCAGACTCTGATGTAAGAGGGAACTCTGTGCTGGCTGGGTTATAGTAACCTAACCTTCATGTGAATTGAGAAATATGTTTTTTTACTTTTGTTTAACTTAAACACATTGATATTAGCATTAGCTGTGTGTTTATAGTTGAAATATTGATATTTGCACTGTTTAGTACTAAAAACCGTAATTTTAGGTACTTTTTTGCAGCATCAGTAAAAAATCCGGCTCTGCCAGTAATCTTCATTATTTTTGCCAGTAAGAAATTGGTGCCGTACAGAAATTTTGGCATCCTTGCCAGTAAATTTCACTTCAGGGGGTTGGCAACACTGGTAGACACCTCAAGCTATTTGCTGAGAGGCATATCGAGTCCATGGAATATTTTATATTTTGACACAAGTTGCGGGAAAAAGACAATTTTTTTTTTCTGCACAAAGTTGTCACTAAATTATATATTGATCAAACATGCCATGGGCATATGTGGAATTACACCCCAAAATACATTATGTTGCTTCTCCTGAGTACGGGGATATTACATGTGTGAGACTTTTTGGGGGCCTAGCCGCGTACGGGACCCCAAAAACCAAGCACCACCTTCAGGCTTTCTAAGGGTGTACATTTTTGATTTCACTCCTCACTGCCTATCACAGTTTCGGAGGCCATGGAATGCTCAGATGGCACAAACCCCCCCCCCCAAATTAGCCCATTTTGGAAAGTAGACACTCCAAACTATTTGCTGAGAGGTATGGTGAGTATTTTGCAGATCTTGCTTTTTGTCACAAAGTTTTGAAAATTGAAAAAAGAAAAAAAAATACATGTTTCTTTTCTTTCTTAATTTTCAAAAACAAATGAGAGCTGTAAAATACTCACCATGCCTCTCAGCAAATAGCTTGGGGTGTCTACTTTCCAAAATGGGGTAATTTGGGGGTGGGTTCCACAACCTATAATTACAGGCTTAACTTCCACAAGCCACAATAGACAATAGAATGTAATCACACACCATCACAACAAGTATTACATACACAGCCCACACACAGTATATACCCAATATGTGCCCTGTATATACCGTATTGGATATGGCTATCACAGATCATGGGGTTCTCCTTCACCCTGTGCCCCAAGTAGGGACACAGGGTGGTTTACACATAAGAGGCATTGGGGAAGCTGAAGCAAGGGTATCTCATACTTTCTAAGAGATTCTGTGTTCCCCGGGCCCTCCCGTAACATCTCTCCCCTTTCGGCAGGAGACTAAAACAGGAGGAGACCCCAGACGGGTTGACTCCGAAGGTAGTCCATAGTTCCATTCCCCTAATGCCGGTATCCACACAGTACTCCAAATAAATTTCTCCAAACAGAGCATTACTTACCCAGCCAACCTCTGTCTCTCTCAGAGAACATACCCGCCGCTGGGGAGAGGCCTGGACTGGCCCTTCTCCCTGGGGTCCTGTCAGCTTCTGGAGAGAAGACAGGGTGACTGGGCTCAGTCCGTCATGCTGTTGGGGATCTGGGCCGACTGCCCAGCATCCCTGGAGTATACAAGTGGAGACTGAAGTCCCATCCACTTGTGGTAGGTGAAAATCCCCCAGTGCTTGCAAAGCAAGGCTGACATCCTCCTGTCTCAGTGTCCCACCATTTACTGGGGTTGTGTCAGTGAGGACCGAAGTCCCATCCAGTACCACAGGAACTCCCTCATCTGTTAGTTGAGAGCAGAGGCCCGCGGAACTCTGCTCTGTTGCCAGCTCTTCCGCTGGCTTGCTGTGAGTGGAGACCGTAGTCCCATCCAGTCCCACAGGAACTCCTTCTTCTGTTAGTTGAGAGCAGAGGCCCGTGGCACTCTGCTCTGTTGCCAGCTCTTCCGCTGGGTTGCTGTGAGTGGAGACCGTAGTCCCATCCACCGACATCAGCTCAAGTTGCAGTTGTGTGCAGCGGCCAGTAGTATTCTGCCCTGCTGCCAGTGATTCAGCTGGGGGTAAAAGCTTTACCACCTCAGCTTGTTGCTGGAGAGAGGGGCCAACTGCCCCGGCTCCCTGAAACTCCACAGTTGTTTCCTGTGCTGGGCAGAGGTTGGTAGCACTCTGCCTGTTGCCAGCACTTCTGCTGGGAACTCCATACCATCTGCTCTGGCTAACTGTTGGGGAGGGAAAAGGGCTGCTTCTCCCCCCTGCATCTCTGAAATCCACTGGGAAAGAGGAACCATCACCTTCTCACCTCGGGCCTCCAAAACTGCCACGGGTGTAGAGCAGGGGTCTGCAGTACTCTGTCCTGCTGCCAGTACTTGAGCAGGCGATGCATAATCCATAACATCCTCTGAACAGTCACTTAAGTCCATACCTTCTGTAATCTGTGGCTGGGGAGATGAGCCAACTGCCCTAGCTCCCTGGAACTCTATATCATCCACTTCGGCTTTAGGGATAGAAATCTCCAGATTTTCCACTGCCGATTCTCTGGCATGCTGCGGGACAGGTACATTCCTCTATCCAAGATCATCCCAAGCAGAAACAGGATCATCAAGGTCAGTCAGCACTTCAGCTTTGGGGATGGCAATCTCCAGATTTTCCACTGCCGATTCTTCAGCCAGGATTTCATAGTTGTCAACTGGTATTTCCTGATAGTCCCAGGCAAAGGTAGCCCCACCCTGCTGCTGAGCAGATTCTAGCAGCTGTCTGTAGGCGATCTCCGATTGATGTATTTCCGCCATTCTCCGCTCATGTTGTCGCTCTAGTTCTCTCTTTTGTCGCTCTCGTTCTCTCTCTTGTCGCTCTAGTTTTTTCTCTTGTCGCTCTAGTTCTTTCTCTTGTCGCTCTAGTTCTCTCTTTTGTCGCTGTAGTTTTTTCTCTTGTCGCTCATCCTGCAGCTGGATGCCTCTAATGGCTTCCTGTATGGCGGTCTCTGATGGGTTAGCACCATATAATGCCAACCGCTCTCGAACTCGTTGCTGAAACAAATCTTCAATTGACCGGGGTCTTGCATCACCATCCTTCTGGTCCATCTCGGCTAGCTCCCTGATCAAGGTGGCCTTGTTCTTTGTCCCACTGGTCCCTCCACGGCTCTCAAGTAGGTCTTTCAGTGTGGCTTTCCTGCTGGCTGCATAGCTGGTCATTTACTGTGGTGGTTTTGAGTGTCCCAGGAACTGGAGGGAAAATCCCACCGCTGCCAACCAATGTAACGACACCCCAAATATGAAAGGGGTTTAACGCCGTTTAAAAGATATTCCCTCTCCTGGACACAAATTCACTGCCGATCCTCCACAGTCAGACGACCACTTCCCATAGGAATTAATCCTTCCAAAAGAACGAGACGCACTCTGTATCTTTCCAAAAATTAACTCCTTTATTATTGCAAAACATTACAACTTTTATATCCACAGAGAGAAGCTTCTGACCCTCCTCTCATCATACACCTCTGACCAGACCCAATTTACATGAGCCAATTAACTACAGTGAATGGCTCAGACACATGCCCTTTCTGTCTCCCAATCCGCATTATCAAAAGACTTCACACAATGAAAGGATCATAAGCATTACATAAGCAGACAGGTAACACCTCAGCATCTCTTCAATTAACCTGTCTGTCTGCTAGTTCCACAACCTATAATTACAAGCTTAACTCCCACAAGCCACAATAGACAATAGAATGTAATCACACACCATCACAACAAGTATTACATACACAGCCCACACACAGTATATACCCAATATGTGCCCTGTATATAGCGTATTGGATATGGCTATCACAGATCATGGTGGGGTTCTCCTTCACCCTGTACCCCAAGTAGGGACACAGGGTGGGTTACACATAAGAGGCATTGGGGAAGCTGAAGCAAGGGTATCTCATACTTTCTAAGAGATTCTGGGTTCCCCGGGCCCTCCTGTTACAAACTCGTTATTAAAGGTGGATATAAACCTAACTGTACCCTTCTCATCAGCCTCATTTTTAGGCACACTGCTGGTCGTCTGAGTATTAAGATGGGATTCGAATGCCTCATGAACCAAGGCGAGGGGATAATTCTTCTTCTCAAACTTCTTGGTCATGAGTGAACTCTGTTCCACATAATCCTCTCTTTTGGTGCAATTTCGTCTCAATCTGTTGAATTGGCCACTGGGTATATTTATTTTCCAAGTTGGATGGTGGCAACTGTCAAAATGCAGGTAAGAATTGCCACTAGTAGGTTTGACATGATTACGTGTAACTATCCTGCTTTCCTCATGGCTCAATACAAGGTCAAGAAACACCAGCTCTTGCGCATTGAGTACATGGGTAAAACTGAGACCAAAACTGTTTGTATTACATTGGGACACAAAGGCGTGGAATCGATCAGGACCCCCACTCCAAATAAGCACGATGTCATCAATGTACCGGCCAAAGTACACGATGAACTCGGCGAATGGGTTGTTGGTCCAGATACAATCCTCCTCCCAGTGGCCCATAGTAAGATTAGCGTATACCGGAGCAAAATTGGCCCCCATCGCCGTCCCTTTGCGCTGTAGATAAAATTGTTTGCAAAAAGTAAAATAGTTATGTTTCAAACAAAATTCAACAGATGCTATCAAAAACTGTGATTGTAATGAATGAGAATCGCCACTTCTGGTGAGAAAGTGTTGGATTGCCCTAAGACCAACGTCGTGAGGTATGGACGTATAAAGAGACGTCACGTCTAAAGATGCCCACATATAGCCCTCCTCCCATGTGTACTGTTGGAGGACATTGATAATGTCATTTGAATCCTTAATGTAGGACGGTAGCTGGTTCACAATGGGTTGGAGGCAAAAATCAATGTAAATTGACAACCCATTAGTGAAACTGTTGGTACACGCCACAATTGGTCTACCCGGAGGATCAATAAGGGATTTGTGGATTTTTGGGAGGTGGTAGAAATGGGGGGTACTACATTCTGCTGGTAGCATAAATTGTCGTTCTTTTTTGGTCAACACCCCATTCTCCCAAGCCTCATAAACCAAGGACTTTAAATCCTGCTGGTATAGAGGTAAGGGGTCATAGCGTAATTTCAAATAAGTGTCTGTGTCGGCCAATAGCCGACTAGCCTCCTTCATATAATCAACCTTATTTTGCACTACTACGCTCCCCCCTTTATCTGCCTGCCTAATCGTGATGTTAGTGTTGGCCATGAAATCCTTAAGTGACTGGTTCTCTTCTTTAGTCAGGTTGTGATGCCTATGTTTTTTGGAATTATCGCATAATGTGATCAGATCTTTATATACAGCCTGATAATACATCTCTATATAAGGCCCTTTGGAATTAGTGGGGAAAAAAGTTGACTTGGGCTTAAATTAAGTGTGTATTATGGGCGGTTCTAACTGTGAAGTGGGGACATATCCTTCTTGGTTGCCCTCTGACCACAAGCCTTCTAATATTTGTAATGCCTCCTCATCCAGTTCCGTGGTGAGGGAGGGATCTATACTGGGCCTAAGTGTAGTCTCCTTTCCCGCATGATTGTGAAAATGAATAAGGGGATTGGGAGCATAGTGACGTTTGAGAGTTAAGGATCGAATAAAACGATGAAGATCCTTAAACAAACCAAACTTATTAGGTCCCGTAGAGGGAGAAAAGCTCAGACCTTTCTGGAGTAGGAGAATATCAGCAGGTGTAAGGATTTGTGAGGACAGGTTGTAGATTTTTATGGTATTAATTGTTCTGTCCTCTCTTTTTTGTGAGTCCTTTCTACAGGTTCCTCCTCTTCGACCTTGTCTAGTTTTCTTTTTGTAATTCCTATTCCCTTTGGAGGTATTATCTGAAAACCCTGAATCTCAGAGGATAAATGAGAGATGTCAGGAACCTGAACTGCAGATGGGCAACTTTGGTTCTCTAAAATTTTGGGTCTGGCTCCCAGTTCAATATAACTTTCTAGGTCACAAGCTAGTGGGCTGAAGCTATTCTGAATAGGAACATTAAAGAAAGGAATAACCGGGGGGGGATAATTGGGAGGATATAGGGTCAGCTCCCCTAGTGAAGATGACAGGGATAAGGGGTTCTAATGGAGGAGGTAGGGAATGTGATGAGGAGGGAATAGAGTCCATGATGGTTTCTACATTGTGAGGGCTTCTCTGTGATGGTCTCAATGGAAGAGAAGAAGATCTAACAGTCGATCTTTGATGATCAGTGGCCCTATAGGCAGGTGGGTTCGATTGTTTATATTTATTGGATTTAGTCCTCCTAGGTAAATTATTCCTATTTTTAACTTTAGGCTTATTTGTGGGGTGAGATGGTGGTATTAAAGGCGGCGGGACAGTGTCAGAAGGCGCGGAACGTTTCCAAACAAACACTTGTCCGTTGCCATAATCAAACAGGTCTCTTTCTAATTTACCATTTTTTTCTGAATTAAGCTATCCTCATTTTTGCTGACCTTCATATTAAGAACCTCTGTCCATTTCTGGAACAGACACAATGTGCTGAATTCTTTAACTACATGTTCACATTCTGAGGCCTGTTGCTGTGCTGCAATTAATTTTCTTTCTCTTTGAACGACTAGAATTTTGATCCATTTCATGGTGCAAAACTCTGCCAAGCGTCTCCACTCCTTGGATAAGTCATCATCCAAGAAACTGCATTGCTTTTTTATGCGCAGACCACGTGGTGTGATACCCAGCTCCAGATATTTTTTCAAAAAAGCTAGATCCCACCACTGGGCCTGCTCGTATTCTCTAGCATCCTGTAACTGCAAGAAGGCTTTTCTCATTCTAATCTCAAAAATCTCAGTATGAGGCAAAGAATTAGCATTGTTACTCGCATTAGAATCAGAAGTTGTGGGTAAGCTAGTGGTGTTCCCAATGTTACTAAAGATCGCTTCAAGCTGAAGGGTCCTATCCATCATGAATTAAAAATGGTATTCGCTAACAAGGACAATACTCTGCAATAAAGGCTTGGAATAAAAATAATAAATGCGGAAAAACATAAACAAAACAAAAAACCAAACAGCGACCCTAAAACCACCAACAGGAGAGAAAAAAAAACGCATACAAAATATAAAAAAATAAAAAAAAAAACACAGATACACTAGTCAAACAGGATGCACAGTATGTGAATTAAAATCCAGATGAGGATCCGGTGGAAAAACCCTGGTGTAAAAGAAATTGATGATGTAAAACAACAGGAGTTCACTGCATATGTCACTGATGTGAAGAAGCAACCCCCTTCCACTTAATGTCTCCTTTCCCACGAAGGGGGGGGGGGAGGGAACGTATTGATCAACACTGTGGTAAGCCGCTAGATGAATGTCCAACACCAACCAGAGAATACAGATCAAAAAATCATCAGCGCTAAGAACCAATGACAGTGTTAGACAATGTAAAATGGATGGGAAAGGGGGGGGGGGGGGTGGGGTGGAAGTGTGGTGTGGCAAATAAAAAATGGTCAATAGTAGAGGTCGACCGATATGGGTTTTTCTCTGGCCGATGCCGATATTTAGAAATTGAGGCGGCCGATGGCCGATTTTTGTGGCCGATTTTTGTGGCCGATATTTTAGGCCGATTTAAAAAAAAAAAAAAAAAGAAAAAAAAACTCACCCACTCAACTCCTTGCTTACTCCTGTCACTCTAGCACACCCTTGATGTCCTCAGTACAGATGGCACTAGTTGGACCTGGCAGGTGGCACTGGTTTGGAACTGACAGATGGCACTGGCAGGTGGCACTGGTTTGGAACTGACAGATGGCACTGGCAGGTGGCACTGGTTTGGAACTGTCAGATGGCACTGGTTTGGAACTGACAGATGGCACTGGCAGGTGGCACTGGTTTGGAACTGTCAGATGGCACTGGTTTGGAACTGACAGATGGCACTGGTTGGCATTGGCAGGTGGCACTGGTTTGGAACTGACAGATGGCACTATTGGCACTGGCAGGTGGCACTGGTTTGGAACTGTCAGATGGCATTGGCACTAGCAGGTGGCACTGGTTTGGAACTGACAGATGGCACTAGTTTGGGACAGATGGCACTGGCAATTGGCACTGGCTGGCAGGGGCGGGTGGCACTGGCTGGCAGGGGCGGGTGGCAGTGGTGGGTGGCACTGAGAGATGGCACTGATTGGCGGTGACACTGGCAGGTTTCACACTAAGCCGAGTGTAACTGTAACCAGTGCTGGGACAAGGTCATCCAGTGCCCAGGGCAAAGTGCGCCCCCTCGGGTTTCACACTGGTGCGCTTTGGTTTGACCACAGTGCGATTGTATGTGTGATTTACTTGCAGTTGTAGGTGTGCTTCTGATGAATTCTAGTGGACTGTGTGTTTTCTGATTGCGCATCAAAGATGCAGCACGCAAGACTGTAATTTGCTTTCGTGAAAACAGACAGTCTAATAGAATTGGGGTTAAAGGGAATGGGAAGGGGATGAGCCTGTTTAGAGACAGGCAAAGGGGTTACTTTAGCAACAAAAATAGATCAAACAACAGAAATATTATGAATTAAATATTTATTCCTGTAGACCTTATAACATATAAAGATTAAATAAAGTGCAAGTGGGTACCCAACCTGTGGATGATTTATAAACCTTGATACAAGGAACATCACTGGACAGACAAGACTTAACAAAAACAAAAAACATGTAACAGTACACTAGTCCGGACGTGTGGTTCAGTCCTATGTATTAAGTGACCCAGTAAAAATCTTTTTAAATTGCCTTCCTCTAAAGGATGTAAGGTAATTAGATCCACCAACAGTGATGTGGATCCCTTTATTAAATCCGAATGGGTACTGTGTAACAAAGGGCTGAACTTGATGGGGCGGGGGGAGGGGGCGATGATGGGAGTAATGGACTGGGGCAGGGTGACCGCTGTTGGTGTGGAGGACCGGGAATCCCCTGGTGGTACCAATGTTCCAATGAATTCAAATTTGATAAGGAATGAGAAAGTAATGGATTTCCTCTGACAGTTGCTGGTATAATTTAAATTGAAAAGTTCATCAGTATGATTTGATTCAAGTGTCAATAATTCATTTGGTACATAGCATTGGTAAAGCAGCAATACAGGAGATTTTAGACATAGTGAAATCAGTCAATACTCATAGTATTTAACTCGTCCTATACATCAATAGGGTGCGTACGTTACCAATGGACGTCTTCGCTGTTAGAGTTGAGTTTGATCAGATCTGTGTCACTAGATCTCTGATTGCCGCATACCTTGCAGCTGATGTTAGGTTATTCTGGCCATTCCAATTAATTTCGTCGGCCGTTGGCGCTTACAGGTATCCAGGGGTGTCCTAGGGCTGTCAGGCGGTGCTCACGCCACTATGTGAAGAATCCAGTGTAGCGGCATTAGAAATGCCGACTGTCGCGGTCGTTTGCAGCTAGTTAGAACGCTGACTGCTGCCTGTGATCTCCTGTCATTCCACCCGCTCCATACAAAATCACGTCATGTGACTGTGTGGGGTATGACGTCAACGCGTTTCGCCGTGCTCTGTGGCGTAGCTTCGTCTGGACGTTTCACGTCACTGGTCGGGATACCTATTTATGTATCACTCAGACCGGTGACGCGCATCTGTAAAGGGTTGAGAAATTATAAAGACAACCGATAGTTAGGTCCCGTCTGAAGTTTTTCCAGGTTCCTGTTTATTCTTCACACAGTTGGGATTATTCTTTGTTACCGTATATATGACAGAGCGGATAAGGTCCATAGTGAATAAGGTCCTTCATAGTAAAGTACTCTCTCAGTTATATCTGTCTTAACGGGTTAAACAATATCCATCATTTATTTGCTGGGGGATGATATTCTAGGTATCAAAAAGAATGATATACTTTTATGTATATTTTTCTTGGGGGGATCGGGAGAAAGACATGTAGGTAAACTGACAAATCACAGCAAACACATATTTAGGAGATAAGATTATTAATCTATTTTTAATAAAATTAGTATAATGTTTATAACTTTCAAATCAAAATTAAATCAATAACTAAAGTTAATTGGAGGGTCTTAATGTATGTTGGGTTAGGATGGGGTGGGAGGACAGGGAAGTAAAGGAATTACCATTAATCGGTTGATATGGAGTGGTTTTAATAATCAAACAATCTGTCCGATAGAAGGAAGTATTAAGAGGCAAAGCGATCCATAGATACAGTAAGCTCGCAAAATTTGATATACATTAGGGAAATTATTTGGAGGGAGAGAATAATGGATTATTATATATATTTCTATGTAGGTAAAAACACCTGTAAATTTAACTCTGTGTTTAAGCCAGCCGGGACGAGGGATTTTAGGCGGTATACCCACCATTTTTCCTTCTGTAAGAGGATACGATCGTAATCACCTCTTCTTGTAGGTAGCTTTAACACATATATCCCTTTAACCGTCATACCATGGGAACTACGTCCATGATATTGGGCGAAATGTTTCGCCAGAGGTTTCTCAGGAATTTTTTCTTTATTGTTTATTTCTCTCAGGTGCTCGCTGACTCTTATCCTCAGCGATCTCTTGGTCTTGCCCACATAAATTTTTGGGCAAGGACAAGTGACCATATAGATGACACGAGTCGTCGAGCAATTGATGAGATCTCTAATCTGAAAAGATCCATTCCATCCCAAAGAGTCGGTAAAAGTCGAAGTTCGATGGACATAGGGACAGACCTGGCATCTATTACACGGGAACATTCCTGTTGTTCGTGGATATTCGTTGAGCCAAGTGGTTTCTGGTTCTTTAATGAATTCTGATTTGACCAGCATGTCACCAAGATTTCTAGCACGTCGCGCCACCATCATAGGGGAATCCCCGACGATTTGGGCCAAGTCGGGAGTGTTGGTTAAAATGCCCCAATGTTTTTCCAGTGTTTTGCGCACTGGTTCCCACTGTGAGCCAAACGATGTTATTATTCGTATTGGGTCATTCAATGACTCTTCATTAGTCGCCGATTTTTTTGGGGCTAGAAGGTCAAGGCGCTCCCTAGTTGCTGCCCGCTTCCTCGCCTGTTTAATCTGTCGGTGCGAGTACCCGCGTTCACGAAATCTGAGATATAGTTCCTGGCTTTCTCGTCTATAATCCTCAACGCTTGAACAGTTCCTTTTTATGCGTAGGAACTGGCCTACTGGGATCCCATTCTTTAGCCATTGCGGATGGTGACTTGTTGCGTACAGCAGCGTATTAGCCGCTGTGTCTTTACGATATGTGCAGGTTTTAAGTTTGCCTTGTTTGAATAGGATCGAGAGGTCGAGAAAAGGCAATTTCTCATGATCAAAAGTGTAGGTTAAGTGTATGTTCCGTTTGTTGGTATTGAGTTCTGACATAAATTGATGTAACTGTTCTGGCGTGCCTCGCCATAGCATCAACACGTCATCGATGTACCGCCACCAGGTCATCACATGGGGGCGGTACATCGGCGACGAATAGACATCCTGCTCTTCCCACTGACCCAGATGGATACAGGCATAGGCCGGGGCCCAGGCTGCCCCCATCGAGGTACCCCGTATCTGATGGTAAAATTTATTTAGAAATTGGAAAAAATTGTTGTGCAAAGCAAAATTCAATAGTTCGATTATAAACTCATTTTGGGGTCCTGACAAGGGGTAGTTTAGCTCTAAAGAGCTTTCAACAGCCTGAATGCCCACCTGGTGGGGTATTGATGTGTATAGGGATTCTACATCAATACCAACCAATAATACCCCATCTGGTTGTTCGCAGTGACCCAAGTCATCAATTTTGGCCAGGACATGACGTGTATCCTGTACGTAGGATTTTAAGCTAGTGACCATTTCTTTAAGGAGTAAATCCAAATATTTCCCAACTCGCTCTAAGGGTCCTTGACAAGCCGAAACTATCGGTCTCCCTGGTGGATTCTGTAAGTTTTTATGAACTTTGAGTATAATATAAAATGTTGGTATGTTATACTCATGAACGAGAAGGTAGTTGAAATCCTTTACTGTTAGTAAACCCTCATCTTTTGCATATTTTAGTTTTTGATTTAATTCTTCAACCACTAAAGGAAAAGGGTTGTGGTCAAATTGATGGTAAGTTGATTTGTCCATTAGTTGTCTTTTAACTTCTAGTTCATATTGCTGTTGGTTTAATAGGACCACATTGCCTCCTTTATCGCTATTTTTAATAACGATATCCTTCCTACTCTCTAAGTCCTTGAGTGCTTGTCTTTCACCTATTGATAGATTGTCCAGTGACTTTTTAGTCCAATCAATCCTTTCTAGGTCCATTTGGACCATGTCAAGAAAGGTATTGAGCCATCTGTTTTTTGATAACGGGGGCATCTTTTGTGATCTTATTTTCAAGTTTGCTCGTCTTATTGAGGGGACTGGTTGCTCATCCGGTATGTCGTTCTCATCCAGTAGTGAATTTAATATGTCCAAGGCCGACTGGTCTTCTGGATCTATCAATTGTGTTGTCTCTACTACAGTATCCTTGGTACTGTAGAGTAATCGAAAAAAGGCCTTTCTTAGGAATAATGTAATATCCTTGAAGACCGTGAACTCGTCCATATTAGCTACTGGTGAGAAGGTCATACCCTTTCGTAAAAGATTTAGATGGTCCAAGTTTAGGTCATAATCAGATAGATTGATTACCTTCATGTCAGTTGTCATTGATTGATTGGTCTGAACTTTTATTACTTTTTTTGACTCCTGGTATAAGTTCATTCCTGTGTTGATTTGGGTAATTTTTGGTTCCTGAGTTGTGTCCTGAATTTTGGCTGTGGGGGTGGTACCCGATCGAGTTTTGGATCCTCCCCCTCCTGGTCTAAAAAAGTAACGGTTTTCGATATTTCGTCGTCGGTATCACTAGTTGACTTATTCCGACGGCGTCGCGATTGTGATCTGGCTCCGCGTCCCTGTGATTTACTACGTCCACGACGAATAGTGAGGTCAAAGACCTCATCTTTATCGAAGTCCGCTAAATCGCGCCTAAATTTGCCCTGTTTTGTAACTTTAAGATTTAGTTGTACTTTCTCTATCTCTTTCTTTAATAGGTCATTTTGCCTGGCAAACTCCTCTTGGTCCTTTAATTCCTCCAACCCTCGTGCACTCTCCTGAATCTGTTGCTGTATGTTAATAAGTTGGATTTTTTCCTCCTCAACAATTAGTCCCATAACATTTAGCCCATGGTTAATGCAGAGCTCCTTCCATTTTGGCAAAAAAGTGTTAGTATGAAGGTGCTCGGCTGGGACTGTCTTATCTCTTAGGCCTCTTGGAACAATTCTGTGCGAGATGTAAGTTTCCAAGGATGACACGTCCCACTTACGGTTCAGGTGTCTAATTAGTAGCTTCTTGTGTTCTTTAAATTTATTTTTAATTTAGTCGTCCTGATCGAGGGTATGCGTCGTATCACTCTGGAAAGCTGTTCTAATCTCCTGGTCTATATCATCTCCCAACATAAAAGCCATCCCTCACACAATTTAGACGATGGTAGGGGATTTTGGGTATTTAATCACTGCACGTGAGAAAAAAAAAAAAAAAAAAAAATGTTTATGTGGACTTGCTAGAAGTGAACATAGGGATCACTATGGAACTATAAATGAATTGGGGTTTAGGGGAAAGGAATTCGCAAGTTTCCACTAGTAAGTAAGTGATCAAGTGTGTCGCTTACTATAGATCATTAACCTTGTAAGGTATTGTTGCTGTAACCATTTAAGCATATAGAGTTAAAGGGAATGGGAAGGGGATGAGCCTGTTTAGAGACAGGCAAAGGGGTTACTTTAGCAACAAAAATAGATCAAACAACAGAAATATTATGAATTAAATATTTATTCCTGTAGACCTTATAACATATAAAGATTAAATAAAGTGCAAGTGGGTACCCAACCTGTGGATGATTTATAAACCTTGATACAAGGAACATCACTGGACAGACAAGACTTAACAAAAACAAAAAACATGTAACAGTACACTAGTCCGGACGTGTGGTTCAGTCCTATGTATTAAGTGACCCAGTAAAAATCTTTTTAAATTGCCTTCCTCTAAAGGATGTAAGGTAATTAGATCCACCAACAGTGATGTGGATCCCTTTATTAAATCCGAATGGGTACTGTGTAACAAAGGGCTGAACCTGATGGGGCGGGGGGAGGGGGCGATGATGGGAGTAATGGACTGGGGCAGGGTGACCGCTGTTGGTGTGGAGGACCGGGAATCCCCTGGTGGTACCAATGTTCCAATGAATTCAAATTTGATAAGGAATGAGAAAGTAATGGATTTCCTCTGACAGTTGCTGGTATAATTTAAATTGAAAAGTTCATCAGTATGATTTGATTCAAGTGTCAATAATTCATTTGGTACATAGCATTGGTAAAGCAGCAATACAGGAGATTTTAGACATAGTGAAATCAGTCAATACTCATAGTATTTAACTCGTCCTATACATCAATAGGGTGCGTACGTTACCAATGGACGTCTTCGCTGTTAGAGTTGAGTTTGATCAGATCTGTGTCACTAGATCTCTGATTGCCGCATACCTTGCAGCTGATGTTAGGTTATTCTGGCCATTCCAATTAATTTCGTCGGCCGTTGGCGCTTACAGGTATCCAGGGGTGTCCTAGGGCTGTCAGGCGGTGCTCACGCCACTATGTGAAGAATCCAGTGTAGCGGCATTAGAAATGCCGACTGTCGCGGTCGTTTGCAGCTAGTTAGAACGCTGACTGCTGCCTGTGATCTCCTGTCATTCCACCCGCTCCATACAAAATCACGTCATGTGACTGTGTGGGGTATGACGTCAACGCGTTTCGCCGTGCTCTGTGGCGTAGCTTCGTCTGGACGTTTCACGTCACTGGTCGGGATACCTATTTATGTATCACTCAGACCGGTGACGCGCATCTGTAAAGGGTTGAGAAATTATAAAGACAACCGATAGTTAGGTCCCGTCTGAAGTTTTTCCAGGTTCCTGTTTATTCTTCACACAGTTGGGATTATTCTTTGTTACCGTATATATGACAGAGCGGATAAGGTCCATAGTGAATAAGGTCCTTCATAGTAAAGTACTCTCTCAGTTATATCTGTCTTAACGGGTTAAACAATATCCATCATTTATTTGCTGGGGGATGATATTCTAGGTATCAAAAAGAATGATATACTTTTATGTATATTTTTCTTGGGGGGATCGGGAGAAAGACATGTAGGTAAACTGACAAATCACAGCAAACACATATTTAGGAGATAAGATTATTTAATCTATTTTTAATAAAATTAGTATAATGTTTATAACTTTCAAATCAAAATTAAATCAATAACTAAAGTTAATTGGAGGGTCTTAATGTATGTTGGGTTAGGATGGGGTGGGAGGACAGGGAAGTAAAGGAATTACCATTAATCGGTTGATATGGAGTGGTTTTAATAATCAAACAATCTGTCCGATAGAAGGAAGTATTAAGAGGCAAAGCGATCCATAGATACAGTAAGCTCGCAAAAGGCGCTCCCTAGTTGCTGCCCGCTTCCTCGCCTGTTTAATCTGTCGGTGCGAGTACCCGCGTTCACGAAATCTGAGATATAGTTCCTGGCTTTCTCGTCTATAATCCTCAACGCTTGAACAGTTCCTTTTTATGCGTAGGAACTGGCCTACTGGGATCCCATTCTTTAGCCATTGCGGATGGTGACTTGTTGCGTACAGCAGCGTATTAGCCGCTGTGTCTTTACGATATGTGCAGGTTTTAAGTTTGCCTTGTTTGAATAGGATCGAGAGGTCGAGAAAAGGCAATTTCTCACGATCAAAAGTGTAGGTTAAGTGTATGTTCCGTTTGTTGGTATTGAGTTCTGACATAAATTGATGTAACTGTTCTGGCGTGCCTCGCCATAGCATCAACACGTCATCGATGTACCGCCACCAGGTCATCACATGGGGGCGGTACATCGGCGACGAATAGACATCCTGTCTTTCTCCCGATCCCCCCAAGAAAAATATACATAAAAGTATATCATTCTTTTTGATACCTAGAATATCATCCCCCAGCAAATAAATGATGGATATTGTTTAACCCGTTAAGACAGATATAACTGAGAGAGTACTTTACTATGAAGGACCTTATTCACTATGGACCTTATCCGCTCTGTCATATATACGGTAACAAAGAATAATCCCAACTGTGTGAAGAATAAACAGGAACCTGGAAAAACTTCAGACGGGACCTAACTATCGGTTGTCTTTATAATTTCTCAACCCTTTACAGATGCGCGTCACCGGTCTGAGTGATACATAAATAGGTATCCCGACCAGTGACGTGAAACGTCCAGACGAAGCTACGCCACAGAGCACGGCGAAACGCGTTGACGTCATACCCCACACAGTCACATGACGTGATTTTGTATGGAGCGGGTGGAATGACAGGAGATCACAGGCAGCAGTCAGCGTTCTAACTAGCTGCAAACGACCGCGACAGTCGGCATTTCTAATGCCGCTACACTGGATTCTTCACATAGTGGCGTGAGCACCGCCTGACAGCCCTAGGACACCCCTGGATACCTGTAAGCGCCAACGGCCGACGAAATTAATTGGAATGGCCAGAATAACCTAACATCAGCTGCAAGGTATGCGGCAATCAGAGATCTAGTGACACAGATCTGATCAAACTCAACTCTAACAGCGAAGACGTCCATTGGTAACGTACGCACCCTATTGATGTATAGGACGAGTTAAATACTATGAGTATTGACTGATTTCACTATGTCTAAAATCTCCTGTATTGCTGCTTTACCAATGCTATGTACCAAATGAATTATTGACACTTGAATCAAATCATACTGATGAACTTTTCAATTTAAATTATACCAGCAACTGTCAGAGGAAATCCATTACTTTCTCATTCCTTATCAAATTTGAATTCATTGGAACATTGGTACCACCAGGGGATTCCCGGTCCTCCACACCAACAGCGGTCACCCTGCCCCAGTCCATTACTCCCATCATCGCCCCCTCCCCCCGCCCCATCAGGTTCAGCCCTTTGTTACACAGTACCCATTCGGATTTAATAAAGGGATCCACATCACTGTTGGTGGATCTAATTACCTTACATCCTTTAGAGGAAGGCAATTTAAAAAGATTTTTACTGGGTCACTTAATACATAGGACTGAACCACACGTCCGGACTAGTGTACTGTTACATGTTTTTTGTTTTTGTTAAGTCTTGTCTGTCCAGTGATGTTCCTTGTATCAAGGTTTATAAATCATCCACAGGTTGGGTACCCACTTGCACTTTATTTAATCTTTATATGTTATAAGGTCTACAGGAATAAATATTTAATTCATAATATTTCTGTTGTTTGATCTATTTTTGTTGCTAAAGTAACCCCTTTGCCTGTCTCTAAACAGGCTCATCCCCTTCCCATTCCCTTTAACTCTATATGCTTAAATGGTTACAGCAACAATACCTTACAAGGTTAATGATCTATAGTAAGCGACACACTTGATCACTTACTTACTAGTGGAAACTTGCGAATTCCTTTCCCCTAAACCCCAATTCATTTATAGTCTAATAGAATTGAATGGGAGCGCACCTAAAACTCTGGGTAAACTGAATATACAAATCGCACTGTGGCCAGACCACAGCACACCAGTGTGAACCTACTATTAGCCCCCCGTTCTCATTGACTGTGGCTTTGAAATTGTGCGACTTAACCTGAAATCGCACAATTTCAGAGCTGCATCTCAGTGCGACTTTGGGTTGTGACTTTGAAGACATCTGTGTGGCTATTGAAGTCACACCCTAAATAGCAAAAGTAGTGCATGTACTACTTTTTCAAATTTATGCGGCAACTCAGTCAGTGTCGCATTGATTTGAACAGTGCCTTGCCGGCAATAGGATGTGACTTGTCAAATTGCTACAATGTGAAGGGGGAGGGGGGGAGGTTAAGATATTATAAAAGAGAGAATGGTGAGGAGGTTGGGGTGGTAAATGTATGTGCTAATGTCTTTATTAGTGACAAAATGCAGGGAATGTGCTAGGCTGCATGGTGGGGACAGGACAACTATGAGAGCTAAAAGCAAACTGGGATGGAAAGGGTGTAAGATCTGTGTGTGTGGAACTCTGAGCTGAGACAGGACAGGAGGCAGCATAAGTGTAGTGAAGATTTATGGAGAGGACAGCAGATAAGATACGGGAAAAATTAACTAGGCAGGGGAGCGGGGATTGGTGCTGACTTACTGTGTGATCATGCAGCAAGGCAGAGAGCGATAAGTGCAGACGGGAGGAGCTGCCTGGACTGACCAGAGTAAAAGTAACAAGGAAGTGAAGTGATCTGCTACACCGCCCCGCCCCCTCCCCCTACTCCCGACATCAAGCTGACAGCTTCTCTCTCCCTCTCTCTCCCTCCTCTCTGTTCACACACTCAGCGTGGCACTTGATGCTGCCAGAGCTGCTGAGTGTGGAGAAGAAAGGACAGGAGGGACGGCCAGTGTAAAATATCGGCCTAATTTTGATGATAATCGGCCCGATGCCGATTTATCAAAAATGGCCAAATATCGGCCGATATATCGGCCAGCCGATATATCGGTCGACCTCTAGTCAATAGTCAGACCGCCCAGTGCTGCATGGTAACTTATGGCTGGAACGCAAACATAAACATACAGAAAAAACACCTCAAAAACCAGCGCACAATAGGCTTCAATGCAATTATGAAAATGGCAGATGGTCCTTTATTATATAGAAATCAAGTTAGTCGAGCAGGGGACTTGGCAAGTTCCTGTGTAAATGTACAACATACAAAAAAGTCAAAAACTGAATGAATATAAAAACAGGAGATAATATGTAAAAAGAATGTATAAAATTGGGACCTGGCATCCACTGACGAGAGGAGCTGAATCCAGGCTGTAGAAGATCAGCATATGTGCCTGCAGCGTGCGGGGGCAGGGACATATGAGAACACAGCCACCTGGCTCACTGGAGCTCAAGTGAGCCTGTAAATGAAAGACCCACAGGAAAGCGGAAGGTACAGGGACTTGTAGTGCAACTGAGACGGCAGGTTGTCATCCGATGATATGGAAGCCGTGATGGAATCAAGCAGGGTGGCACAAGGTACATGAGAGCAGACAGGCTGAGGTCTGCAGTCCTCTGCGGGTGGACGATCCAGGAGAGCACTCTGTGCGGTGTGTGGTGAACACAATCAGGCAGCACTTCCACTGGTGAAAGCAGACCGGCTGCGTGGCCAGCGGGAGGAAGCAGGGGAGAGGGCTGGAAGCCGCAAATCCGTGACTCTGGAAGGGAGAAATCCACAAGGCAGGAAGACAAAGCACTGATGGTGAAAGGACAGTGTCACCCGGATGGTATCGTGTCCTGGGGGGATGGTGGCTGGAGGAGCTTCTGGATAGCTCTAATGTCACACTGCAAGCTGATGATGGCTGCCACAACAGCAGGAAAAATAAATAATAAAACAATGCTCCGCTGACAGTGGGGTCAGTTTGAAGGGGAAAAGGGATGGTCCTGGGTAACTCCGACTAGGTGTTTCGCGCTTCAAGCGCTTTGTCACAGTCGAAGGGAAGTAGCACCCAGGAAGTTTAAATGAAAACAAGGACCAATCAGGAAGGAGGGGGAATGGGAGGGGAGTGGTATAGGAAAAAAGGAGGAACCATGCAAGACCCGGATTCAGCTCCTTCTCCTCTGGCATATCAAAAAACATACACAATATTATGCATCACATAAAAGACATGTATGAACATATGTACACACAAACCCAAAAGTTGATAAAAAAAAAAAAATATATATATATATATATATATATATATATATATTGGTAATAAAATTGGATGCACGCGCATGCACATGGTGAAAAAAAAAATAATTGGTAATAAAATTGGATGCATGCGCGTGCACATGGTAAAGAAAAAAAAAAGGCATGTCGCCAATTTATAAGATAACATCAACCTTCAGATGAAACTATTAGTCTCCAGCTCCTCATTTAACCCCATTCGGGGCCAAAGAGTCGAACATATAAATCCAAAAAACTTCCCTTTTGCCCAGAAGGGAAAATCTTTCATTGTCGGTAAGTGTACCTTTGGGAATTGTTTCAATAACAAAAACCTCCAAATGTTTGATGTTGCTGTCATGAAATCTCTGAAAATGACGGGGTACACTATGCTCAACGCAGCGCTTATGGATGAGTCGCCTATGGTCCCCTATTCTCGCGCGTGAAATCTCAGAAAATGACGGGGTATGATCTGTATACCTCTCAGCAAATAGCTTGGGGTGTCTACTTTCCAAAATTGGGTCATTTGGGGGGGGGGGGTTTTGTGCTATTTTGGCATTTTATGGCCCTCGAAACTGTGATAGGTAGTGAGGAGTAGGGATGAGCCGAACACCCCTCAGTTCGGTTCGCACCAGAACTTGCAAACAGGCAATACATTTGTTCGAACATCCGAACACCGTTAAAGTCTATGGGACTCGAACATGAAAAATCTAAAGTGCTAATTTTAAAGGCTTATATGCAAGTTATTGTCATAAAAAGTGTTTGGGGACCCGGGTCCTGCCCCAGGGGACATGTATCAATGCAAAAAAATGTTTTAAAAACTGACGTTTTTTTGGGAGCAGTGATTTTAGTAATGCTTAAAGTGAAACAATAAAAGTGAAATATTCCTTAAAATTTCGTACCTAGGGGGTGTGTATAGTATGCCTGTAAAGCAGCACTTGTTTCCGTGCTTAAAACTGTCCCTGCACAAAGTGTCATTTCTGAAGGAAAAGAAGTAATTTAAAAGTACTCACAGCTATAATGAATTGTCGGCTCCCACTGATAAAAAAAAAAAAAAAAAAATGCCTGGGGGTCGAATTTGCCGCGGACACCCCAAATTGTGGCAATGTTTGAGTCGAACATGAGTTCGACTCAAACTCAAAGCTCATCCCTAGTGAGGAGTGAAATCAAAAATTTGCACCCTTAGAAATCCTGAAGGCAGTGATTGGTTTTTGGGGCCCCATACGCGGCTCGACTCCCAAAAAGTCCCACACATGTGGTATCCCTGTACTCAGGAGAAGCAGCAAAATTTATTTTGGGGTGCAATTCCACATATAACCATGGCATGTGTGAGCAATATATAATTTAGTGACACATTTTTGTAATTTTTTTTGTCATTATTCAATCACTTGGGACAAAAAAAAAAAAATTCAATGGGCTCAACATGCCTCTCAGCAATTTCCTTGGGGTGTCTACTTTACAAAATGGGGTCATTTGGGGGGGGGGTTTGTACTGCCCTGCCATTTTAGCACCTCAAGAAATGAGATAGGCAGTCATAAATTAAAAGCTGTGTAAATTCCAAAAATGTACCCTAGTTTATAGACGCTATAACTTTTGCGCAATCCGATAAATATATGCTTATTGACATTTTTTTTACTAAAGACATGTGGCTGAATACATTTTGGCCTAAATCTATGACTAAAATTGAGTTTATTAGATTTTTCTTATAACAAAAATTAGAAAATATATATATTTTTTTCAAAATATTCGGTATTTTTCCGTTTATATCGCAAAAAATAAAAATTGCAGAGGCAATCAAATACTATCAAAAGAAAGCTCTATTTGTGGGAAAAAAAGGATGCAAATTTCATTTGGGTACAACATTGCATGACCGCGCAATTACCAGTTAAAGCAGCGCAGTGCGAAATTGTAAAAAGACCTCTGGTCTTTAGGCTGACAAATGGTCCGGGGCTTAAGTGGTTAACTATTATTCTAACTATGAGTAGAACAAAATGAGCAAACATCTTTTCTCAGGGGGATGATTGTTGGTATGCGTGGTTTATTGATGTTCCAAGACCTCTAAACCAGTTAATCAGTAAAAAGAGAACAAAAAAAGCTAAGTACATAAACTCCTAATGTGTACGGTTTGAGTATTCAGTGCATTAGGGTCCTTAGCATAGCAAAAGGCACTTCAAATTTTAATGTACTAAAAAGTATCATGATGATGACGAACAATAAATAGATAATTAGGATAGACAGCCGAGCAAGAGGATATGAGCCACCGTGTTCTATCCTGCATAAACAGATTTAAAGAGGTAGTAAACCCTCCGAAAAAAAACAAAAAAACAAAAAACCCTGCAAGACAAAGGCATAATCAGCTAGTATGCATAGCATACTAGCTGATTATGTATTACTTTCCTTAAAACGAAGCCCCCGCAGCAGTCCACGTCTCCCCCTCTTGCCCCTGACATGTTGTCCCGGAGTGACTTCCGTGTATCACGGCTCCGGCGCTGTGATTGGCCGGAGCCGCGATGACGTCACTCCTGCACATGCACGCAGGAACGGCACAGTACGTCTGAAGCAACGGCACATAGTGGCAGAGAGATAGATTTGGGTGTCATCAGCATATAAATGGTAGTGGAAGCCATGGGAGCCATCAGCTGACCCAGGGAGGACGTGTAGATCGAGAATAGTAGAGGTCCAAGGACAGAACCTTGGGCGACCCCAACGGTAACAGGAGTTGGAGAGGAGGAAGTGGAGTTGTAAGTGACACTGAAGGTGCAATGAGATAGGTAAGATTCAAACCAACGGAGACCGCAGCCATGGAGACCAAGCAAACTGAGTTTTTTGAGTAGAAGGGGGTGGTCAACTGTATCAAAGGCAGCAGAAAGGTCCAAGAGCAAAAGCAAGGAATAATGACCGTTGGTTTTGGCTGTTAGTAAATCGTTTGGGAGTTTTAGGAGGACAATTTCTGTGGAGTGCTGTGGGCGAAATCCAGACTGAAGGGGATCAAGAAGGTTATTCTCAGTGAGGTGGTCGCTCAGTCGGTTGTAGACTAAACATTCAAGGAGTTTGGAGGCAAAAGGGAGTAAAGAGATGGGTCTTAGGTTGTTAAGATTGGTGGGGTCTAGAGAGGCCTTTTTTGGTATGGGAGTGACTAGCGCATGTTTTAGAGGGTTGGGGAAGATGACAGTAGAGAGTGAGAGGTTGAAGATATGAGTTAAAGAGTGTAAGATAGAGCCAGATGGTGACTGTAGTATTTGAGAAGGAACAGAGTCCAGAGGGCAGGAGGTTAGGTGGGCGTTAGAAAAAAGTTTAGTGGCTTCCTCTATAGTAGCTGGGTTAAAAGAGGAAAGTATTGATTGTGCAGGAGGACGAGAAATGTAAAGTGAGGGAGATATCTGTAGAGTGGAGATCCCGAGACGAATTGTCTCAATCTTATTTTTGAAGTGATTAGCAATCTCCTGGGCAGTGAGTATCATAATTTATCATAATTTTGAATAACTCTAATTATTCCAATGAAAAAGCTGTGTAGTATGCATTACAATGGTGGTCGTCTTCTCCATGAGAAGGAAAGGTTATTTTTCTAGGCATCCGGAATAAGCTTCGCATCTGTAAGACTGTAAAACTCTCATTAGGCTGCACAGTTTAGATCTGGCTGGAGTAGGTACAAGGCAAGTAAAAGCTTTTGGGCAGGTGCTGGACCTGGGGGTTTTTGATCTGGCTGGAGTGGGTACAAGGTAAGTATACGATTTTGGGTAGGTGCTGGAAGTGGGGGTCAGTTAAAGGATAACTGTAATAAAAGTACACATCATTTTATTAGGCTTCTTAGATTTAGTAAATAACTAGACCAAACACACACAAAAAAAAAAAAAAACAGCGCTGTCCACACAGACACTTTTTCAACAATGTCAGTCTATATGAAAATCTATATTAAAGTTCTCTTGTCCTAGGTGCTGCAGCTCTCTCACAGATCCACTGGGTGGCGAACATAAATCTTAAAGAATACAAAGGAAGAGAGAGCGCAAAGCTGCCCTAGTGTGATACTGTTTTTAATAATAACTAGTAAATAAAAATACGAGGGTTGCACTCACAGACATAGAATGTAAATTCACATGTACAGCTCTATTCAAGCCTCTTCTCCTAGTCTAGATCAATTGGCTCACAAGGACTAGCGGTGGAGTTATGGGATGTTGATTTTCATGCTAGGAAACTGCTTCCTCATCTCTTACGCTATTCAGCACTCACACGGACCAGCCGGCGCTGCGTGACGTCACTCGTGGCTGCAGAGAGGAGTCGAGGTGAGTGTGTGTTGCTATGGCAATTTCTATAGTGACTTAATAGTAATAATATAGAGTCTAGGTAGTAACAGGATATGTGTACAGAGCCCCTTCCCTCCTCCACCATTGATACTGGACGTTCTTTGCAGGAAACATGAAATGGGTGGGAGGGGCTTGGAAAGGGTTTTTGGAGACACATGTGTTGGAACAACAGATGGTGTTTTGGGAGAACAAAGAGAGACATGGATGTGAGAAGCTGGAGAGCTTTGGAGAACTTTTGAGTTGGAGTGAGCAAGGAACCATAGACATTACATCTTGACGTCTATTGGCGGCGATCGGGAGTGCGGGGTGTCAGTCTCACACCCCGCATCTCCGATCGTGATAAGAAGCCTCTGTCAGAGGCTTCTTACCACATGATCAGCTGTGACCAATCACGTGAACCAGGAAGTGTCGGTAAGCGGCATTTCTCGGTTCACGCTGACAGGGAGAGCCGATCAGCAGCTCTCCCTGTCAGAGGGGGGGTCTGTGCTGATAATCAGTACATTTATTATCAGCACAGCCCCCTCAGATGTAAAAATGACATGCCCAGCAGTGCCCCATATAAAATACTTTGCAAGTGCCAATCCCTGCTCACCACAGTGCCAATCCCTGCCCACCACAGTGCCAATCACTGCCCAGCAGAAACATCTGTCAGTGCCTCATCATCAGTGCTGCCCATCAGTGCCACCTGTCAGTGCCACCTGTCAGTGCCAATCAGTACCGTCTATTAGTGCCAATCAGTGCCGCCTTTCAGTGCCCATCACAGCCACCGGTCAGTGCCCATCACAGTCGCCTGTCAGTGCCCATCAGTGCCACCTATTAGTGCCCATCAGTGCCCATCAGTGCTGCATATCAGTGCTGCCTATTGGTGCCCATCAGTGCTGCATATCAGTGCCGCCTATCAGTGCCCATCAATTCTATATATCAGTGCCTCCTCATCAGTGCCCATCAGTGCCACTTTATCAGTGCCAACTCATTAGTGCCCATCAGTGCCACCTCATCAGTGCCCATCAGTGCCGCCTCATCAGTGCCCGTCAGTGAAGGGGAAACAACATTTTATGACAGAAACTAAAAAAAAACATTTTTTTCTACATTTTTGGTCTTTTTTAGCTTTTTTAGTAAAAAATAAAAACTGCAGAGGTGATCAAATACCACCAAAAGAAAGCTCTATTTGTGGGAAGAAAATTATAAAAATGTAGTTTTGGTCCAGTGTAGTATGACCGTGCAATTGTCATTCAAAGTGTGACAGCGCTGAAAGCTGAAAATTGTCCTGGGCAGGAAGGGGCATAAGTGCATGGTATTGAAGTGGTTAGTAAAGCATTGATACACTACAGAAGTTTAAGCTTCCTTGGTTTTACCACAAGAACCTAATAGATAGACGTAAAGCATTACAATGGGGGTTCGTGGCCGTGATTTGTGCTAAAATTTCAACAGAAGCTGACCTGTTTTCTGTGGTGTGTTTTGTTGCTTATGCTGGGGGAAAAATGCTGCGTACACTGTTTAGGAAGAGTAAGGCTGCAAAGGTTTCTGGTGTCCAGGAGGACTTAAAGGGGTGCACCCTTCCTATCTGGGCCAGAAATAGTCAGTGGATGTCTGTTGCAAAGGAGCTGGCTGGATATGCTTCTCCTTTGAACAGAGCTTGGGGGGATGGAGTCTCTGATCTTTCCTCCGATTTTAGTCTCAAAGGTTTAGTAAGGGAGAGATGCGGGAAGTTGCTGTGTTTGGTTTGCATTTCCTGCATGCTCTACATATTGAATCTGAAAGGAGGGAAAAGGCAGAATTAGAAATAGATTTACTGAAGGAGCAGCTTGCAGTAGTATCCAAGTGTTTGGAAGAAACTGCAAGCAAGGCAAAAGATTTAGAAAGGAGGGTAATTAAAGTTAAACCTGCAGTGGCTTCGAAGAGTGTTCAAACCGCTGTAGGCCGAGCTGAAGATTTAAATGAGCGGTGTGCAACCCTCATGAATAAATCTAATGATGGTCTAACAAAGGACAAAGGCCCAAAGCCTGTAAGCAGAAGTAGGACATGTGGTACTGTTACTTCTCATAACCGGGAAGCTGAGGATTTGATCAGCTCAAATTACAGAGTTTATTTAGATTAGGGTGACCAGACATCCCCGGTTTCCGGGGACAGTCCCCAGATTGTGGACACTGTCCCCGGACTAAGTCTGTCCCCAGTTTTGTCCCCGGATTGGATTTGAACAGGGGCTGGGGCAATTTTAAAGACAGTCAGTGCAGTATAAAAAAAAATCAGAATTGCCCCTGCCCCGCCGCTACTACTAGCTTAGGGCGGGTGTATTTTTTTCCATTATCTGTGCCCTTTTCTGATGATCATGTGCTGGTCGGAGCGGAGGGAATATTTCTTCAGTTTCGGGTGCATGCCCATTCAGCTCCACTCGCATGTTCTTCTGCCTTGGCTCAAGCTCCGGCCAGCCGCCTGCCTGCTTATCTCCTTGCCTTCCCTGAGAGTAAGACTTGACAGGCTGTGAGGCGGGCGGCGGCAGCAATGGGCAGAGAGTCGCTGATTGCCGCCATTACTAGTAAAAAAAAAAAATATGTCCCTGGATTTCATTTTAAAAATCTGGTCACCTTAATTCAGATACAAGGAAGGCAAGGCCTATGATCTCCAGGAGACATGTGGATTGATTTACTTAAGGTGGGGGTCCCTAGAGAGCAAATAGATGGGATTCCTACACCAGCATTGTTTAAGAAGTGGAAGCAAATGGTTGGGAATGGTAGATTCAGTCACTTTTAAGCCCTGTACACACGATCGGATTTCCTATGGATTCAAATCCGATGGATTTTTCCATCGGAATTCCGATGAAGCTGACTTCCATCAGTCTTGCCTACACACCATCAGTCAAAAATCCGACCGTCCCAAATGCCGTGACATAAAACACTCCGATAAGCCGAGAAAAATGAAGTTCAATGCTTCTGAGCATGTGTCGACTTGATTCTGAGCATGCGTGGGTTTTTTCTCCAATGGAGTTCCACACAGACGATCGGAATTTGCTATCGTTTTTTTTTTCCATTGGATAAATTTAAAACATGCTCTATTTTTTCTCACTGATGGAAAAAAGACCGATGGGGCCCATACACCATCGGTTTGTCCATCGGACTGTTTTCATCGGACAAACCGATCGTGTGTACAGGGCATAAGTGTTTCTGTTGCCACAAAATGGGGCATTTTGCAAAAATGTGCCATACTGTGAAGCAGCAGGCCTCTGTTTTTCCCATAGAAAGGGGGGGGGGGGATTCCGGCGCTCCTAGCGATGTGATGCCTTTAAAATGAATGTAATAGTGGCTCTAATGGCACTTCTAAGTCAATCTGTATATTAAAAAACAAGAGGAGGCAGCCATCCTCAGAGGGTGTCCATGTCCTCTGTCAGCAAGAAGTATAAGAAAAGAGGGGGGTGGAGGCGCCAACTAAAATAATCCTACTGTGATAAATAATGTAAGTATAGTATATATACTTACAGGTTCACTTACAAATGATGTCCATCGAGGATAGGGGTGTTCTGAGGTCTGTTGGTGCCGCTCTGCTGGCTCTAGCAATGTTCCCCTCGGCCGTGAGATGTAGGAGATGTCGATTTTAGTTTACACTGGCTTCTCTGCAGTGTCACATGACAGGAAGCTCCACGCTATCCAGTCTGGAACGCGGGAGCGGAAGTGATGTCATACAGCAAGACGGTCCTCCAAACATAGAGTGGGACGTTTCACAGACTACGCGCTCAGGGCTCACAGCTCCTTCTACTGGCCTTTTTGCTCTCTGGAGGAGAGCAGTTTAAATACATTGACAGGAAGTAGGAAGTCCATGGCTGTGGAACCATAACAGCCAGCGGACCCACACTATGAAAAACAGCCTTTTGTAATTAAAAACAATTGTTTTAATGGGAATATAAAGATTAAAAACATGGATCGATATCATTTGAAAATGAAATAACATTGCAATAAGAATAAAAATGACAATGAAATAGTAAAAAAATCGAATAAAAAAAATAAAAAAATGTTTTTGAAAAAAGGAAAAACGCACTGTACAAAAAAAGGAAGAAAATAAAAAAATTATAATAAGCAATGGGACACTATGTTTATGGATAAAATTTGAATCGGATCTACGTAACACAACAAAAATGGGGGGCTAAAGTGAGGGGGGAAAATCCCCAGATAGCAAGTGACCCGATGTCCATAGTTGATCAATATAAAATCCTTCGCTGCAAAAAACACCAAAAAGAGAAAACATGGGAATCATAAAGAAAGGAATATGTAAAGAGGGGGGACTACAATAAGGAATGTGTTTCTATCTCCTTGTTGAGTCCCCCCGGCAAGAGAGTGTTTAATGAATATATCCAGTAGGTCTCCTGCTGACATAAGCGTTTGAAGCGTTCTGCAGCAGGAAGATCTCTGTGAATGGCCTCAATGACCCAGACTCTGAGGCCCACAGTGGATTAGCGATGTGTTTTCAAAAAATGAAGAGGGACAATGTGTTTGTCACAGCCCTTCTCAATGAAGTGCCTGTGTTCGCCAAAGCGTTGGCACAGGGTGCATATGGTCCTGCCCACATAGAAGAGGCCGCAAGGACATGTCAGACAGTACACCACGTACTCACTTGAACAATTGTAAAATTCCTTTATGGTGTATGCTTTACCCTGGATAGTAAAAAAAAATTGCCCACGCTCAACAAATTTACAGGTGAGACATAATTTTTTCTTACATTGATACATTCCCACTGATGGGATTAAGGGAATGTATGGGACAGAGGTGGGTGAAACATTTCGGATTTTACTACGTGCTATTTTACTCTTTATTTTTTTGCTTTACGGTAGGAAACCTTGGTTTATTGGGAAAGGAAAGAGTCCAAAAAGGGATCTCTGAGCAGGATGGACCAATGTTTAGCTATGATGTTCTCCATTTTTTTATGACAGTCATGAAATTGGGTGGTGAATCGTGTAGGTTGTAGTTCATGTGTTGTTTTGTGTTTCAAAGGTGGGTTTGAGGCCTGTTGGAGGAAGGCTTCTTTAACCAAAGCAGGTGGGTATCCTTTGTCATGAAATTTTTCTAAAAGGAGTTTGCCTTGTGTATGGTAGTCTTCATCTTTGGTGCAATTATGTCGAATCCTATGGAATTGACTCCTGGGTATATTTTGGATCCACCTGGGATGATGACAGCTTTGGTAGTGGATATAGGAATTCCCGGCGGTGGGTTTGACAAAGTTGGTGGCATGTATTTGGGATTCACTATGGAAGAGTTTGAGGTCTAAAAAGGCTAGTTTGTCAGGGTCCTTGACATGTGTGAAAGAAAGCCCTAGGGAATTGTGGTTGCAATGTTTAACAAAGGACTCTACACTCTCTGTTGTGCCATCCCAGATGATAACAATATCATCAATATATCGTCCATAATAAATGATTTGGGCAGCAAAGGGGTTGTTGTGTGAGATATGCTGTAATTCCCAATAGCCCATAGTCAGGTTGGCGTAGCTTGGGGCAAAATTAGCTCCCATAGCAGTACCGCGGAATTGTAAATAAAAGGTGTGATCAAACTCAAAGTAATTGTGTTCTAAACAAAATTGTGTGGCCTCCAGAATGTAATGTGCCTGTCTAGGGTTAATGAGAGGGTCCTCAGAGAGGAAATGTTCTACTGCTCTGAGGCCTATTGCATGAGGAATGGAGGTGTATAGGGATGTAACATCCAGGGAGACCCACTGGTAGGTAGGTTCCCAAGTGTAAAATGAAAGCATGTCCAGTAAATGGGTACTATCTCTAATGTATGTGGGAAGGTTTTGTGCAAGGGGTTGGAGGAAACGGTCAATGTACATAGAGAAGCCGCTGGTGATGCTATCCATAGCGGCTACTATCGGGCGGCCTGGGGGGTTGGACTGGTCTTTGTGAATTTTGGGTAAGTGGTAAAAGTAAGGGGTTTTCCGGAAACCCTGGATAAGAAATGATAGTTCAGCTTTGGAGATGATATTCTCTTTTAGGGCTCTGTTGGCTAAACTAGTGGCTTTCATAGTGAATTCTGGTAATGGGTCATGGGTGAGTTTGGAGTACGTGTTGGCATCTGATAATAGTCTAAGGGATTCTGCCATGTAGTCAGAGCGATCCTGCACCACAATGCCACCTCCCTTATCTGCTGCCCTTTATAATAATGTTGTGATTCTTGGTTAGCTCATCAAGGGCTTTTTGCTCTGCTTTGGAGAGGTTGGATGTTTTCTTTGGGGCTGATTCACACATTTGAATTAGGTCAGTGTACATGACTTGGTGGAATGTTTGTAAGTAAGGGCCTATTTTGTGTACTGGATTAAAAATGGACTTGGGTTTAAATTTAGTATGTTGGATTGGAGGGGAGGTTAAACAATGTTGGGTGTACAATTCCATAAGAAAAAGGGAGTTTGGGACTTTGAATGAGGCTGCAGGCGTGGTGCAGGTAAGAAACACATTTATTGATCATAAAAATGCATAACACATCATATAGCCAGATTATATGTACAACAAGAAAAACATTGCAATAAATGTAATTTCATGCTCTCTGCCATACACATAAGTATGTGCGTGTACAGTTTAGGAAATGAGGAAACAACAGTGCATAACCAAGCGCCACATAATCATCTGGACTGTTAAATGAGATACAAAAAAATGAACATACATGTGTGCAAATATCCTGTTGACAGCAAAAGACTAATAAATATATATATTAGTATAAAACCAGTAGTACAAAAAATTTTTTTTTTGGAGTAGAGTAAGTCATATGAAGGCGTGTAGTGCATCCCTGGTGCCCGACGCGTTTCGTGTAGGTGGGACACTCTTCAGCGATCCTGCACCACAATGCCACCTCCCTTATCTGCTGCCTTTATAATAATGTTGTGATTCTTGGTTAGCTCATC
Source organism: Rana muscosa (assembly GCA_029206835.1). Classification (NCBI taxonomy): domain Eukaryota; kingdom Metazoa; phylum Chordata; class Amphibia; order Anura; family Ranidae; genus Rana; species Rana muscosa. The sequence continues at coordinate 775,116,520 of CM055116.1, read as the reverse complement.
AAGGGCTTTTTGCTCTGCTTTGGAGATATTGGATGTTTTTTTGGGCTGATTCACACATTTGAATTAGGTCAGTGTACATGACTTGGTGGAATGTTTGTAAGTAAGGGCCTTTTTTGTGTACTGGATTAAAAATGGACTTGGGTTTAAAGTTAGTATGTTGGATTGGAGGGGAGGTTAAACAATGTTGGGTGTACAATTCAATGTCTGCAAAGGGGTTTTCTGTATAGGATACATCTGGGTCAATGCTGGCGGAGGAATCAGTGTCTGCCCCAATGGCATCAGAGTTGATAATTTCAATGATTTCCTCCGGAGGTGGTGGGTTGAGAGAGGATTTAATGTTGTAGAACCTTTTGACTGTCAGGTCTCTGATAAATTTGTTCAAATCTTTAAACAGCATAAAGGGGTTTGGGCGGGTGGTGGGTGCAAAGGTCAAACCTTTACTCAAAAGTGAGGTCTCCTCGGTGGATAGTGTATGGGTGGATAGATTGAAAATCTTTATACTTTCCGTATTTTTCCCTTTGAGTTTTCCTTTGCCCCCCCTTCCTCCTCTCCTACGTGCTTTCTTTTGGTGGTACCGGGTGGGGGGGCTGTCCCTAAAAAATCATCCTGGGTAATAGCTGGATTCATGATCACTGGAGAGCTGTTTAGTAAAACAGCAGAGGATCTGGCCTGATTAGACAGAGTTTCTGACTCAACCCTTATAATAAGAGGAGTGTTGGGGCAGGATGTTATGGAGGTTGATTCCTCTGCGGGGTTAGATGTTGTGGGTGATTCTGGCACATGGTTAGTATCTACATGAGTACTGCCGGGTGGTAGAGGTGTTATTTTGGGCTTGTTGGTGGGCTGAGGGGCTTTGGGTGTTTTTATATTTTTATTGGTCACTCGCCTGGGTTTGGGAGGGGGGTGGGGAATGGTGGTGGATATGGGATTGTTATGAAGGTCATTTTCTTGCCTGATAGTGTTTCTTTTGAGAGTCCTAAGCCAGGTGTTGGGAAGCTGTGCGATACATTGAGAAATGTCATCGCACAGTTCCCTGATCCCGACCACTATGGTTTCATATTTCCTCTTCCTTTGTGTAATAATGATTTTAATCCATTTCTCTGTACAAAATTCAGATACAAAAGTCCATTCCTTGGACAAATCTGGGTCTAAAAATGAGCATTGCTTGAGAACTCTCAAGCCTCTGGGTGTAATTTTGTGTGAGAGATATTTTTCCAGAAAAAATCCATCCCACCAATGTTGGTTGGCGGAGGAGATTAAATCTTCTAATTTCAAAAACTTTTTACACAGAGATTTTCCGTGGTATCCTGGGTAAGGGGAAGTGGGGCTGAAAAAGTTTGTCGGGAACAAAGAATAAAATTCATCTAAAATTTTGAATTTAGCTTTTTCAATTTCTATGATAAGTTCCATTATTGTGTATCAGTGCAAAAAAAAAAAAAATACAAAAAAAGAAATAATAAAAAACACGTTTTTAGTTTTAATTTATTAATTTAAGATATGTTTAAAACATTTTTTTTTTTAGGTGATGACATCCAAAACAAGGTGCAGCTCGGAAAAGGGGACAACAGTTCAGTTCATAGAAAGGGGGCGGGGGATTCCAGCGCTCCTAATGGCACTTCTAAGTCAATCTGTGAGGTGTAGGAGATGTCGATTTTCGTTTACACTGGCTTCTCTAACGGTGTCACATGACAGGAAGCTCCACGCTATCCAGACTGGAACGCGGAAGCGGAAGTGATGTCATACAGCAGGGCGGTCCTCCAAACATAGAGTGGGACGTTTCACAGGCTACGCGCTCGGGGCTCACAGCTCCTTCTACTGGCCTGTTTGCTCTCTGGAGGAGAGCAGTTTACAGTAAATACATTGACAGGAAGTAGGAAGTCCGTGGCTGTGGAACCATAACAGCCAGTGGACCCACACTATGAAAACAGCCTTTTGTAATTAAAAACAATTGTTTTAATGGGAATATAAAGATTAAAAATGTGGATCAATATCATTTAAAAATGAAATAACATTGCAATAAGAATAAAAATGTCAATGATATAGTAAAAAAAATATAATAAAAAATAAATAAAAATGTTTTTGAAAAAAGGAAAAACGCACTGTACAAAAAAAGTAAGAAAAAAAAAAAAATTATAATAAGCAATGGGACACTATGTTAATGGATAAAATTTGAATCGGATCTACGTAACACAACAAAAATGAGGGGGGGGGGCTGAAGTGAGGGGGAAAAAAAAGGGGGTTTATATTATATGTATAAAGGAGCGGTGGATGAGGGCAAGGTTGGTAAACTATAAAATAGTTTTTAGAAGATGAATAATGAATAGAAAATACAACTAAAAAATAAAAGGAAATAAAAATATAATATAAGCAAAAGATTTTATGGAAAAAATTGAGAGGAAAAATTAATTATATTGGGTGGTGTTTGTATATTTTGGACAGGTAGTCACTTACTATACATGTGACAGAGTACCGTCCCCAGATAGCAAGTGACCTGGTGTCCATAGTTGATCAATATAAAATCCTTCGCTGCAAAAAACACCAAAAAGAGAAAACATGGGAATCATAAAGAAAGGAATAGGTAAAGAGGGGGGACTACAATAAGGAATGTGTCTCTATTTCCTCGTTGAGTCCCCCCCGGCGAGAGAGTGTTTAATGAATATATCCAGTAGGTCTCCTGCTAACATAAGCGTTTGAAGCGTTCAAACTAGCCTTTTTAGACCTCAAACTCTTCCATAGTGAATCCCAAATACAGTACATGCCACCAACTTTGTCAAACCCACCACCAGGAATTCCTATATCCACTACCAAAGCTGTCATCATCCCAGGTGGATCCAAAATATACCCAGGAGTCTATTCCATAGGATTCAACATAATTGCACCAAAGATGAAGACTACCATACACAAAGCAAACTCCTTTTAGAAAAATTTCATGACAAAGGATACCCACCTGCTTTGGTTCAAGAAGCCTTCATCCAACAGGCCTCAAAACCACCTTCGAAACCCAAAACAACACATGAACTACAACCTACACGATTCACCACCCAAGTTCATGACTGTCATAAAAAAATGGAGAACATCATAGCTAAACATTGGTCCATCCTGCTCAGAGATCCCTTTTTGGGCTCTTCCCTTACCCAACAACCCAAGGTTTCCTACCGTAAAGCAAAAAACATAAAGAGTAAAATAGCATGTAGTAAAATCCAAAATGTTTCACCCACCTCTGTCCCATACATTCCCTTAATCCTATTAGTGGGAATGTATCAATGTAAGAAAAAATTATGTCTCACCTGTAAATTTGTTGAGCATGGCCAAAAATCTTTACTATACAGGGTAAAGCATAAACTTTAAAGGAATTTTACAATTGTTCAAGTGAGTACGTGGTGTACTGTCTGACATGTCCTTGCGGCCTCTTCTATGTGGGCAGGACCATACGCACCCTGCGCCAACGCTTTGGCGAACACAGGCGCTTCATTGAGAAGGGCTGTGACAAACACAGTGTCCCTCTTCATTTTTTGAAAACACATTGCAAATCCATTGTGTGCCTCAGAGTCTGGGTCATTGAGGCCATTCTTAGAGATCTTCCTGCTGCAGAACGCTTCAAATGCTTATGTCAGCAGGAGACCTACTGGATATATTCATTAACCACTTAACAACCACCTGCCGACAAATAACGTCGACAAGGTGGTTGCTTAACTCTGGGAGGACGTTATATAACGTCCTCCCAGAATCGCGCTCCCGCGCGCCCCCTGGGGCGCGCACACGGGAAACTCCGTGACCGCCGGGTCCAGAGGACCCGGCGGATCACGAATCGCGGTAAATCGCCGCTGATAGCGGCCGTTTACCACGTGATCGCTCCGTCAAATGACGGAGCAATCACTTGTAAACAGACCGGCGTCATTTGATGACGCCGGTTCCTCCCTCCCCTCTCTGTACCGATCGGTACAGTGTGAGAGGGGAGGGGAGGGAGCGGATGGCAGCAGCAGCACTGTGGGCTGGATCTGTGACAATTGCAGTCACAGATCCAGCCATCCATCCATCCCTGCTCAGCCATCCCTGTGCAATACTCTGCAATACACCCTGCCAATACTCTGCAATACACCCTGCCAATACTCTGCAAAATACCCTGCCAATACTCTGCAAAATACCCTGCCAATACCCTGGTGCAATACTCTGCAATACCCTGGTGCAATACTCTGCAATACCCTGGTGCAATACTCTGCAATACCCTGCGCAATACTCTGCAATACCCTGCGCAATACTCTGCAATACCCTGCGAAATACTCTGCAATACCCTGCAAAATACTCTGCAATACCCTGCGCAATACTCTGCAATACCCTGCGCAATACTCTGCAATACCCTGCGCAATACTCTGCAATACCCTGCGTAATACTCTGCAATACTCTGCACAATACTCTGCAAAATACTCTGCAATACCCTGCACAATACTCTGCAATATCCTCCACAATACTCTGCAATACCCTCCACAATACTCTGCAATACCCTCCACAATACTCTGCAATACCCTCCACAATACTCTGCAATACCCTCCACAATACCCTGTGCAATACCCCGTGCAATACCCTGCCATACACCGCAATACCCTGCCATAGTCCGCAATACTCCGCAATGCCCTGCAATACTCCGCAATGCCCTGCAATACTCCGCAATGCCCGGCAATACTCCGCAATGCCCGGCAATACTCTGCAATAACCACTTCCCGCCCTCCGGCCGTCATATGACGTCCTTGACTTTGTGCGGGGATATCTGAATGATGGGAGCAGCTACAGGCATCATTCAGATATCAGCTTTTTCAGCCGGCGATTCCCTACACCATAACAACAATCATAGTGGCTGTTCCGCCGCTTGATCATTCTTACGGGAGGCGAGAGGGGATGTCCCCGCCGCCCTCCGGTGCTTCTACCGACTCACCGCTACGATCAAAGCCAGGATTGTTGTTTTTTTTTGTATTTTTTTCAGGCTTCCCAGCCTAGAGGTGAGATGTGGGGTCTTATTGACACCCCCCCCCCCATATCTCACTGTAAAGAGGACCTGTCATGCCATATTCCTATTACAAGGGATGTTTACGTTCCTTGTAATAGGTATAAAAGTGATCAAAAAAATGTTTGGTGCGGAAAAACATGTCAAACTAAAATAAATAAAGTAAAATGAAGAATAAAATTTTTTTTTTTTTTTTAAAGCGCCCCTGTCCCCGTGAGCTCGCATACAGAAGCGAACGCATACGTAAGTCCCGCCCACATATGAAAACGGTTTTCAAACCACACATGTGAGGTATCTCTGCGAACGTTAGAGCGAGAGCAATCATTTTGGCCCTAGACCTCCTCTGTAACTCAAAACATTTAACCAGTAAAAATATTTAAAGCGTCGCCTATGGGGATTTTTTAAGTAGCGAAGTTTGGCGCCATTCCACGAGTGTGTGCAATTTTTAAGGGTGACATGTTAGGTATCTATTTACTCGGCGTAACTTCATCTTTCACATTATGCAAAAACATTGGGCTAACTTTACTGTTTTTTTTTTTTAAGCACAAAACATTTTTTTTCCGTAAAAAACGCGTAAAAAAAATTTCTGCGCAAATATCGTGCGAGATAAAAAGTTGCAACAACCACCATTATATTCTCTAAGGTCTTTGCTAAAAAAACATATATAATGTTTTGGGGTTCTATGTAATTTTCTAGCAAACAAATGATGATTTTTACATGTAGGAGAGAAATGTCAGAATTGGCCTGGGTGCTCCAGAAGGCCTGAAGGTGCTCCTTGGATGTTGGGCCTCTGTATGTGGCCACGCTGTGTAAAAGTCTCACACATGTGGTATCGCCATACTCGGGAGGAATAGCAGAATGTGTTTTGGGGTGTAATTTGTGGTATGCATATGCTGTGTGTGAGAAATAACCTGCTAATATGACAATTTTGTGAAAAAAAAAAAAAGAGAAAAAAAAATCTTGATTTTGCAAAGAATTGTGGGAAAAAATGACAACTTCAAAAAACTCACAATGCCTCTTTCTGAATACCTTGGAATGTCTTCTTTCCAAAAAGGGGTCATTTGGGGGGTATTTGTACTTTTCTGGCATGCTAGGGTCTCAAGAATTGAGATAGGCCGTCAGTACTTCAGGTGTGATCAATTTTCAGATATTGGCACCATAGCTTGTGGACTCTATAACTTTCACAAAGACCAAATAATATGCGCCAATTTGTACTTATTTTTACCAAAGATATGTAGCAGTATAAATTTTGGCCAAAATTTATGACGAAAAATAGTAATTTGCAAAATTTTATAACAGAAACGAAAAAAAAAACATTTTTTTACAAAATTTTCAGTCTTTTTTCTCTTATAGCGCAAAAAATAAAAAACCCAACAGTGATTAAATACCACCAAAAGAAAGCTCTATTTGTGTGAAAAAAAGGACAAAAAATTCATATGGGTACAGTGTTGTATGACTGAGTAATTGTCATTCAAAATGTGAGAGCACCGAAAGCTGAAAATTGGTCTGGTTATTAAGGGGGTTTAAGTGCCCAGTTGTCAAGTGGTTAAACACTCTCTCGCCGGGGGAGACTCAACAAGGAAATAGAGACACATTCCTTATTGTTGTCCCCCCTCTTTACCTATTCCTTTCTTTATGATTATAGTACAAAATGCAGCGCTTAATAAAACAATGTGTATAAGATAGTCCAAGTGCAATAAATCAGCATATGATGAAGTGGATGTAGGAACTAATGAAAAAAAAACACCACCAAACTTCAGTGTGCAAAGACAAAAAAGCACACCACACCAATCGTGCTCACAATCTGCTTACCAGAAGGTAAAAAACACAAGCGATGTAATGATAATTGCAGAGGGTCAATGGTAGATACAGCTTTCCAAACTTGATGGGTCAATATCAGAAATGGTCAGCATCACCAGCATCAGAGTGACCTCCGGGACTTGGATTAGGATAGAGATACTATGCAGTCCTCAACAGGAAGTGTTTACCCAATATGAAGAAGAAAAATCAGCATAGTGAAGCCCGTAAGATAAAATAAAGGATTTTATTGTATTCTACTTACAGGTGAAAAAGATCATCATGACATAGATAAATCCGCGGCTCTCAGCGTGCGTGCATCGGCCAGCTGAGAGTCGCGGATTTATCTATGTCATGATGATCTTTTTCACCTGTAAGTAGAATACAATAAAATCCTTTATTTTATCTTGATCAACTATGGACATCGGGTCACTTGCTATCTGGGGATGGTACTCTGTCACATGTATAGTAAGTGACTACCTGTCCAAAATATACAAACACCACCCAATATATTAAATTTTTCCTCTCAACTTTTTCCATAAAATCTTTTGCTTATATTATATTTTTATTTCCTTTTATCTTTTGGTTGTATTTTCTATTCATTATTCATCTTCTAAAAACTATTTTATAGTTTACCAACTTTGCCCTCATCCACCGCTCCTTTATACATTATATAAAACCCCCCCCTCACCACCACCATTTTTGTTGTGTTACGTAGACCCGATTCAAATTTTATCCATAAACATAGTGTCCCATTGCTTATTATAATTTTTTCATTTTCTTACTTTTTTTGTACAGTGCGTTTTTCCTTTTTTCAAAAACAAATTTTTTTTTTATTATATTTTTTTACTATTTCATTGTAATTTTTATGTTCAATAATTCTTTTTGCGCGATAACAGAAGTATAAAAATGAAATGTCATAAGAGCGGATAAAACATTCTAAAATTTGAGTGTACAAATAGATATATCTAGTTACATAAACATAAGTTGTCTCAGTATTCTATCCTTTGTGCAGCATATGTAAAGATTCAACGGCACAACCTTATATGTCAGTCCTTATATCATGTGGTGTTACAAGACCCTGGGAGACCCCGTGACTCTCGACCTCCCGGATGCCCCAAAAGGGTTCACACTGCAACCCAGGGGTCAGAGTCCCAGAGCCCCCCTACCTGGTTTATAGAGTGGCAAAACCATACAAGAAGGTGAGGGATAATCAAAACAGTATTAATAACGTAAAACTTTAAAAATCAGAACCCATACTCAAAATTCTCAGTAGCTATAGCAGAACACTAAGACAGCAAGAAAGGCGTCAGGAAATTGGAGGAAAGAGAAACATGGGTGAAAGAAATAGGAGGAAGAAGATCAAGAAGTCTCAGTTAAGAGGAAATATATGCGGACAGGCTTCCAGGCTGTACTCCAGGTATGAGAGAAATATTGCAGAAGGTGGCCCAGGGTTCCCAAATGGTCCTAAATCTTTCAGTTTTGTCATTCATTTTAGCTACAATTTGTTCTTGCACCATGATCCAGGAAACTTTCCTCCTGAACCCTTGGAAGGAGATGGTGGGTTTCTTCCAGGCCTTGGCTATGGTCATTTTAGCTCCCAACAAAATGAAGAACGCCAATACCTGGGAGTATTTAGATAAATTGGGAATATTATGATTGAGCAGTGCCGTACTGGGATGAGGGTTCACTGTTACCTCCGTCACGGAGCCAATGGTACGGAACACTTTCCACCAGAAGAATCTAAGGTCCACCATGTGTGGAGCATCGTACCCTCCAGTTCACAGCCTCTAAAACATACAGGTGAAGTCCCAGGGTAAATCCTTGCCAGCCTGGAAGGAACGTAGTACCACCTTATCAGTACCTTTAGACTAGCTTCTACAAGAGATATATTGAGGATACCTTTATATGCTCGCTGTGAAGCGCGGAACCAAACCGCGGTGTCCCATGTGCTGTTCGTGTCTTCCTCCCAGGCCTGGGTGTAGGCCGGTGTATCCGGCTTAGACATCAGAGCTGTATAAATTTGCGAGATGCCTCCCCTCTGATCTGCTGCATTGGTGCACCATTGTTCATAGGGAGTAATAGTGGGGGGTATTGGTTTGTCTGTCCATATGGAGTGTAAAAAATTGGATATTTGGGTGAATCTAAAATGTTCTGAGTTAGGCATGTTTATTTGTTTCCTGCAGTGCGATAAAGAAACTGGACCAGCTGGGGATAGAAAGTGCCCGATTCAATATAGGCCTTTACCAGTCCACCATCTACTGTAAATGCCTCAATATTCATCCCCGGGGGAAAGTCAGTATTGTGAAATAAATGCGATAGGGGCCTTAGTGGGGAAATCAGGGTCTGTCGAGTAAAAAGCTTGGCGCAAAGTGCTACCGAATGCGAGAGAGTGGGTGACAGAATAGCTGGCCTGCATTTGGGTTCACATTCTAATAGATAATCAATGGTATTTAAGGGGACAGCCTGCCTTTCCATGGTTAGCCAATCCAGTTTTGACCCCGTAGAGCAGGGATATGCAATTAGCGGACCTCCAGCTGTTGCCAAACTACAAGTCCCATCATGCCTCTGCCTCTGGCTGTCATGCTTGATGCTGTCAGAGTCTTGCTATGCCTCATGGACTTGTAGTTTGGCAACAGCTGGAGGTCCGCTAATTGCATATCCCTGCCGTAGAGAAAGCCATTGATATTTGTGTTAATTGTGCTGCCTGGTAATAACCCCAAAGGCTAGGGAGGCCCAGCCCGCCCTGAGTCTTTAGACGTAAAAGTATTCCAGAGGGACATCTGTAACCCTTCCTGCCCCAAACAAAGCGTATTATATCTGACTGAATTTTACTGAGGAATTGCTTTGGTACCGGGATTGGGAGAGAACGAAACAGGTATAAAAGGCGTGGGAGAAAGGCAGAAGCATGAACTCTACCCAACCATGACAAACCACCCCTGGACCACCTTTCCATGTCATTTTTGCATTTAAGTACTATAGGGGGATAATTTGTTTTGAAAAGGTTATTTATATCAGAAGTAAGTTTAATACCTAAGTATGGAATAAGTGTGGGAGCCCAGGAAAATTTTTAATTACTGGAGAGTTGTTTGAGTAAATCCAGGGGGACAGTTATGTTCAAAGCCAGTGATTTGTTCATATTAACCCGTAGACCAGAAATCTCACTGAAAATCCGTAGCGTCTTGAGAATCAAAGGGGTGGAAGTCAGGGGGGAAGTGATAAATAGCAGGAGGTCATCAGCGTATAACGCACATTTATCTTCCCGGGGACCACAAGTCACCCCCTTAATGTCAGGCTCCGATCTCAGTGCTATGGCCAGAGTTTCGATGGCTACCGCAAAGAGGAGAGGGGAGAGTGGGCCTCCCTGTCTGGTTCCCCTGAAAATGGAGAAAGAGTCTGAGTATCTACCCAGCAGGCGAATCTGTGCTGAGGGGTCAGAGTAAAGTGAATTTGGACCAAATCCCCATCTCCCCAGTAGGGATGAGCTCGGTGTTCGAGTCGAACATACGTTCAACTCGAACATCGGCTGTTCGATCGTTCGGCGAAGATCGAACGATTTGGGCCGTTCGCGCCAAATTTGAGTGACGCGAACGGCCCACAATGCACTACGCCATCGCAGTGCAATCCAGGCGCTGTGATTGGCCAAGCATGCACTGCGACCCCGCATGCTTGGCCAATCACAGCGCCAGCAGCGAGGAGAGCCATAATTGGCCACAGGCAGGATGCCTGTGGCCAATTATAGCTCAGGGGGATTTAGTACACACCCCACACTATAAAAGGCCGCCAGCGCGGCGGCCTTGTGTAGTGTGTTCCGGTTCAGGGAGAGAGAAGGATAGGCAGGGACAGTGTCAGTGCTATTTGTTCATTTAACTTGTGTGCAGGGAGAGAGAAGGATAGGCAGGGACAGTGTCAGTGATATTCTTTGCTAAACCTTGTGTGCAGGGAGAGAGAAGGATAGGCAGGGACAGTGTCAGTGATATTCTTTGCTAAACCTTGTGTGCAGGGAGAGAGAAGGATAGGCAGGGGACAGTGTCAGTGTCATTTTTGCTAAGCCTCCTGCACAGTATACACCTGAAGCTAGCCCTTATTGCTGTGTTTTCCTGTTGTGTAACACAGGCAGGCATCTGCAGCACTTACAGCGGGCGTAGTGTGCTTCCTGCAAAATATACACCTGAAGCTAGCCCTTATTGCTGTGTTTTCCTGTTGTGTAACACAGGCAGGCATCTGCAGCACTTACAGCGGGCGTAGTGTGCCTCCTGCACATTATAGACCTGAAGCTAGCCCTTATTGCTCGTGTTTTCTTTTCTTTTGTGTTACACTAACAGGCATCTGCAGCACTTACAGCGGGCATAGTGTGCTTCCTGCAAAATATACACCTGAAGCTAGCCCTTATTGCTGTGTTTTCCTGTTGTGTAACACAGGCAGGCATCTGCAGCACTTACAGCAGGTGTAGTGTGCCTCCTGCACAGTATACACCTGAAGCTAGCCCTTATTGCTCATGGTTTTTTTCTTTTGTGTTACACTAACAGGCATCTGCAGCACTTACAGCGGGCATTGTGTGCTTCCTGCAAAATATACACCTGAAGCTAGCCCTTATTGCTGTGTTTTCCTGTTGTGTAACACAGGCAGGCATTTGCAGAACTTACAGTGGGCGTAGTGTGCCTCCTGCACATTATACACCTGAAGCTAGCCCTTATTGCTCGTGGTTTTTTTCTTTTGTGTTACACTAACAGGCATCTGCAGCACTTACAGCGGGCGTAGTGTGCTTCCTGCAAAATATACACCTGAAGCTAGCCCTTATTGCTGTGTTTTCCTGTTGTGTAACACAGGCAGGCATCTGCAGCACTTACAGCGGGCGTAGTGTGCCTCCTGCACATTATACACCTGAAGCTAGCCCTTATTGCTCGTGGTTTTTTCCTTTTGTGTTACACTAACAGGCATCTGCAGCACTTACAGCGGGCGTAGTGTGCTTCCTGCAAAATATACACCTGAAGCTAGCCCTTATTGCTGTGTTTTCCTGTTGTGTAACACAGGCAGGCATCTGCAGCACTTACAGGGGGCGTAGTGTGCCTCCTGCACAGTATACACCTGAAGTTAGCCCTTATTGCTCGTGTTTTTTTTTCTTTTGTGTTACACTAACAGGCATCTGCAGCACTTACAGCGGGCATAGTGTGCTTCCTGCAAAATATACACCTGAAGCTAGCCCTTATTGCTGTGTTTTCATGTTGTGTAACACAGGCAGGCATCTGCAGCACTTACAGCGGGCGTAGTGTGCCTCCTGCACAGTATACACCTGAAGCTAGCCCTTATTGCTCGTGGTTTTTTTCTTTTGTGTTACACTAACAGGCATCTGCAGCACTTACAGCGGGCATAGTGTGCTTCCTGCAAAATATACACCTGAAGCTAGCCCTTATTGCTGTGTTTTCCTGTTGTGTAACACAGGCAGGCATCTGCAGCACTTACAGAGGGCGTAGTGTGCCTCCTGCACAGTATACACCTGAAGCTAGCCCTTATTGCTTGTGGTTTTTTTCTTTTGTGTTACACTAACAGGCATCTGCAGCACTTACAGCGGGCATAGTGTGCTTCCTGCAAAATATACACCTGAAGCTAGCCCTTATTGCTGTGTTTTCCTGTTGTGTAACACAGGCAGGCATCTGCAGCACTTACAGCGGGCGTAGTGTGCCTCCTGCACATTATACACCTGAAGCTAGCCCTTATTGCTCGTGGTTTTTTCTTTTGTGTTACACTAACAGGCATCTGCAGCACTTACAGCGGGCGTAGTGTGCTTCCTGCAAAATATACACCTGAAGTTAGCCCTTATTGCTGTGTTTTCCTGTTGTGTAACACAGGCAGGCATCTGCAGCACTTACAGCGGGCGCAGTGTGCCTCCTGCACAGTATACACCTGAAGCTACCCCTTATTGCTGGTTTTCCCATCTCCCTGCAGGCCATTAGAATGTCTGGAAGGCAAACAAGGAGAGGCAGACAGTCAGGAGCCAATAAAAGAGGGCAAGCAGGCTCTGTGTCTAGAGACAACAGTGCTGGTCGTGGATGTGATGCATCGTCATCAGCACGTGGCCATGGGACACGCTTGTCCTTATTTTCGGCAGCTGGACGTGTTGAGCCGCATCATGCCGAAGACTTGGTAGAGTGGATGACCAAGCCCTCCTCATCCTCCTCATCCTCTCTCACCCAGGCTCAGGGTACTGGCAAAGCAGCTGCCAAAGCGTCCTCTTCCCTCGTATCAATGTCATCATCAGGGATGAGCCAAACACCCCCCTGTTCGGTTCGCACCAGAACCTGCGAACAGACAAAATGTTCGTGTGAACTTTAGAACCCTATTAAATACAATGGACTCGAACGTTCGAAATCTAAAGTGCTAATTATAAAGGCTTATATGCAATTTATTGTCCTAAAAAGTGTTTGGGGACCCGGGTCCTGCCCCAGGGGACATGTATCAATGCAAAAATAAGTTTTAAAAACGGCTGTTTTTTCGGGACCGGTGATTTTAATAATGCTTAAAGTGAAACAATAAAAGTGAAATATTCCTTTAAATTTAGTACCTAGGGGGTGTGTATGATATGCATGTAAAGTTGCGCATGTTTCCTGTGCTTAGAACTGTCCCTGCAAAAAATTTCATTTTTGAAGGAAAAAAAGTCATTTAAAACTCACTCGCGGCTATAATGAATTTTCGGCTCCCGGCAATACATACAAAAGTCATTGATAAAAAAATAAAAAAAAGCGTGTGGGTCCCCCAGAATTCAATTACCAGGCCCTTCAGATCTGGAATGGATATTAAGGGGAACCCCGCCGAAAATTAAAAAAAAAATGGTGTGGGGTTCCCCCAAATATCCATACCAGGCCCTTCAGATCTGGCATGGATTTTAAGGGGAACTCCACCCGAAAAAAAAAAAAATGGCGTGGAGTCCCCCCAAAAATCCATACCAGACCCTTATCCGAGCACGTAACCTGGCCGGCCGCAGGGGAAGAGGGGGGGACGAGAGAGCGCCCCCCCTCCCTCCTGAACCGTACCAGGCCACATGCCCTCAACATGGGGAGGATGTCCCCATGTTGATGGGGACAAGGGCCTTATCCCCACAACCCTTGCCCGGTGGTTGTGGGGGTCTGCGGGCGGGGGGCTTATCGGAATTTGGAAGACCCCTTTAACAAAGGGGACCCCCAGATCCCGGCCCCCCCCTATGTGAATTGGTATGGGGTACATTGTACCCCTACCATTTCACGAAGAAAGCGTAAAAATATGTAAAAAAAACCACACAAACACCTTGAAAAAGTCCTTTATTAAAAAAAAAAAAAAAACATTCCAGGGATGAAATCCAGTGTCCCGCGGCGATCCCGATGTCCAGCGCTGTCCGTCATTAGTTTTGCCTGAGCGGACCTGATGGGGAACTTTCTCCTCAGTGTTTTAAATGTATAGACCCGCCCCTTCTAAAGTTCCCCATCACGTCCGCTCAGCGGACCAGATGCGGAACATGAGAAGGGGCGGGTCTATACATGTATTACCAAAGTGAGAGAAGTTCCCCATCAGGTCCGCCCCCTCGGTATGTCGGACCCCGCCTACGTCATTGGCCTGAGCGGGGAACTTCCTTCACTGTGTAATTTAAATTTACACAGTGAAGGAAGTTCCCCGCTCAAGCCAATGACGTAGGCGGGTCCGACATACCGAGAGGGCGGACCTGATGGGGAACTTCTCTCACTTTGGTAATACATGTATAGACCCGCCCCTTCTCATGTTCCGCATCTGGTCCGCTGAGCGGACCTGATGGGGAACTTTAGAAGGGGCGGGTCTATACATTTAAAACACTGAGGAGGAAGTTCCCCATCAGGTCCGCTCAGGCAAAACCAATGACGGACGGCGCTGGACATCGGGATCGCCGGGGGACACTGGATTTCATCGCTGGAATGTTTTTTTTTTTTTTTTAATAAAGGACTTTTTCAAGGTGTTTGTGTGTTTTTTTTTACATTTTTTTACGCTTTCTTCGTGAAATGGTAGGGGTACAATGTACCCCTTACCAATTCACATAGGGGGGGCGGGATCTGGGGGTCCCCTTTGTTAAAGGGGTCTTCCAGATTCCGATAAGCCCCCCGCCCGCAGACCACCACAACCACTGGGCAAGGGTTGTGGGGATGAGGCCCTTGTCCCCATCAACATGGGGACATCCTCCCCATGTTGAGGGCATGTGGCCTGGTACGGTTCAGGAGGGAGGGGGGCCGCTCTCTCGTCCCCCCCTTTTCCCCTGTGGCCGGCCAGGTTGCGTGCTCAGATAAGGGTGTGGTATGGATTTTTGGGGGGACTCCACGCCTTTTTTTTTTTAATTTGGGGTGGAGTTCCCCTTAAAATCCATGCCAAATCTCAAGGGCCTGGTATGGATATTAAGGGGGAACCCCACGCCATTTTTTTTTAATTTGCAGCGGGGTTCCCCTTAATATCCATTCCAGACCTAAAGGGCCTGGTAATTGAATTTGGGGGAACCCCCACGCTTTTTTTTTTTTTTTATATCAATGACTTTTGTATGTATTGCCGGGAGCCGACAATTCATTAATAGCCGCGAGTGAGTTTTAAATGACTTTTATTCCTTCAAAAATGACACTTTGTGCAGGGACAGTTCTAAGCACGGGAAACATGCGCCACTTTACATGCATATCATACACACCCCCCAGGTACGAAATTTAAAGGAATATTTCACTTTTATTGTTTCACTTTAAGCATTATTAAATCACTGCTCCCGAAAAAACGGCCGTTTAAAAAAAAAATTGCATTGATACATGTCCCCTGGGGCAGGACCCGGGTCCCCAAACACTTTTTAGGACAATAACTTGCATATTAGGCTTTATAATTAGCACTTTAGATTTCTTCCATAGACTTTTCGAATTTGCCACGAACACCCCAATTTGTTCGCTGTTCGGCGAACAGGCGAACAGGCAATGTTCGAGTCGAACATGAGTTCGACTCGAACTCGAAGCTCATCCCTAGTCACCAACATCCGATCACACTGACTCTTACCCTAAGGTAATAATATATAAGCAGCAAGTATCATCTGATGGCAGTCTCAGCAATCTTCCACTCTAAGGATATCACCTCCCTTTGAGCAAGATTAGGAACGATACCAGATAATGGATGCTGGTTCAGAGATATATTCCATCAACAGCCCACACAAAATATCAATAGGAGCTTTTCACCAGGGCAATGGTATTCTCAAAACATAAATGGAACAAACCTCATTGCGCAGACATCCCGAATAATGTTTACTAAAAACAAAGAATAAAACTCACATATTCATAGTAGAATAAAGGCATAAAGAAATGACCAATGTTTCCAACCAACAAAATGGCCGCTGCGTCCCAGCATCTAATCGCGTCACATGTTCCAATTCCTCCCTATGCATTTTGTCCTCGGATGACGTTGTCAGGGGCGTGGCTAAGCGTACGATACAGCTATTTATATAAGGGACGACTTATTGTGAAAAGCGGATATTAGCTGCGTTCCAAAAAACCAGAAACACAACCAAAGGCCATTCTCATTCAAGGAGGGCACACCAATAAACATCATTATTAAAAATAATAATAATATCCATAACTTTTAAAAATATCACCCCCTACCAAGGAAGTAGATATTCCAAACTAAATGAACAATTGTTATTTAAAAACAACTTACTTCAATTGGAAGGGGAATATACTGGAAAACAGCGCCGTTTTTTGTGGTTGATAAATATATTACAACAACAATAAACCCACCACAACATATATTGCTAAAAAATTACAAAAAATAATCAAATTAGCACCATATTACAAAAGAAAAATTCATTAACAATACATCAATAACAGCATATCTCATAAGCCATTATTAATAAAGGAATTAATATCCCATTCGATATTCATATCAAATGGGGTGTACGTTTTTGGCTTGATATATCCACCTTGTTTCTAACCTGTAGATCTCTCTAACTACATTACAACCCCTCCCGTGGCTAGTAAACCTATCTATTCCTTAAAAGGTAGTACCCTCAGGATTGCAATTAAGTCCCAAAGCATAATGCTTGGACAGGCCATGCTTAGGAAATCCTTTCTTTATATTAGCTACATGCTCGCCCAATCTTGTCTGTAACATACGGACAGTATGACCTATGTACTGAAACCTGCATTAACAATGAATAATATAGACAACATTTTTGGACGAGCATGTAATAAAGGGCTTGATAGGAAATTGTTCATAGGTGGAAGTAGACTGAAACAAGTCAATTCTCCTACACCTCTGAGCATTAATTTAGCAAATTGGACATTTCCTACAAGGAAAAAAAAAACACCAATACTCTGAATGGGGGAACACCCCTGTAGACCACACAAGGGTTATCAGGGAGATGTGGTCCCAAAACTCTATAATTTTTCAGTACACTCCAATGTTTATGTCCTCTTTACCTCATAATGCTGATTAGAATATGTGGTAAAGAGGGCAAACTTGAAGCTATCATCCTGGCCCTTAAATTTTGGGATTAAAAGATCATTCCTACTTTTCTCAAAAGCCAATTTCAGGGCTCCCTTCAGTTTACCTGTCTCATAGCCCTTCTCTAAAAATCTCTGTTTGAGGACAGAATCTTCATGTAAAAAATCATCTTAGTTGGTACAATTCCTTCTCATCCTTAAAAATTGTCTCTTTGGGGCAGATCTCAACCAAGCACTGTAATGACAGCTATTAATATTAATGTATCTATTCCTATCTGTTTTTTTAAGTATGTTGATGTGATAATATCACCATCAACAAGCCTGAAATCTAGGAAATGGATCTCGGCCTTGCTTGCCTCATGTTGTAAACTGATGCCCCTGTCATTATCATTCAACATGGACATAAACTCACTCAACGATTCAAAGTCGCCATCTAGACATCCTCTTCCTATTTAGCCATGAAGAGGTTGGCCATGCTGGGTGCAAACTTGGCCCCCATGGCCACCCCTTTGTTCTGAAAATAATAGGAACCATCAAACCAAAAAAAAAATGTGCCCCATGGCATAATCCAAAAGGCTCAAATTAAAATCCCTCTGTATATCAGAAATAGTATCTGATCTCAGAAAATGCTCCACTGCCTCACGGACCATGTCGGTGTGATATAATAGTGTATAATGAGGATACATCCGCAGTGACGAGGATGTAACTCTCCTTCCAATCCACCTATTTAAGGGCAATAATAACCTGTGTGGAGTCTCTCAAAAAAGATGGAGTTTTTACCACCAAAGGCTGCAAAAATTGATCAATATATTTCCCCACCCTGGAAGTAATCAAATCAATTCCACTTATGATCCGTCTCCCAGGTGGGTGAACAGGATCCTTATGCACCTTTGGTAGGTAATAGATCACCCTTGGGGCTACAGGGATGAAAAAGGCTTTCTCCTTTTTGGAAATAACCTTTCATCTGTGACCCTCCTCTACCAAGGCTATAAGCTCTTTTTTGAATTTGAAATCAGGATTCCCTCTTAATGGAACATAAGTTTCCCAGTCTGATAATAACCTTAACATTTCTGAATTATAAGTGTAGCGCTACCCCCAGTTAAGAGAGCCGCTGGATTTTTGTTTTCGGGCCCTGAACACAGCAACGCCAACCAGGGGAGGGCTGGCAGCCTTAGGCCTGGGGGGAAAGTCCAGTCAAGTGGCCCATAGAACCAGTGGTGATAAAATGATTGATCGGGGAAAACAGTCTAAGGTTTTCCATGATCACAAACAAGTCCCTGTATGAATCCCTTAGAGCTGAGGACCCCCCCCCCCCCCGTAACTAGTGAAGGACTAAGTCCAAGCATTAACCCCTGAGATCCAAGAATGTGACCCCCTAACTAGTGATGGACTACAAGTCCCAGCATGAACCCCTGATATCTAAGGATGTGGCCCCTTAGATCTCACGGGTTTATGCTGTGACCTGTAGTCCTTCAATTGTTGGGGGGGACACATTCTCAGCTCTGAGTGGTTCATGCTGTGACCTGTAGTCCCTCACTAGTTGAAGGGCCAGGGGGACACAGCTCTGAGGGGTTTAAGCTGGGACAGTGGGACCTGTAGTCCTTCACTAGTTGAGGAGGGGGCGCAGGAGTGTGTCACACATCCTGAGCTCTGAGAGGTTCATGCTGGGACCTGTAGTCCTTCACTTTTGAGGTGTCACATCCCAAAAAGTAAAGGACTAAGAGTCCCAGCATTAACCCTGGCTGAGATTTAAGGATGTGATTTCCTCTGAGGCCAGCTCATGCTGCCATGACACACATGTCCACATTACACATATGTTCTAATTCATTCACTGCTTCTGACCTCACCTCAGGCAGCTTGACTCTGGGGAGGTGCTTCTGGCACAGTCAGTCAGTGACAGTTCCATTCCCTTAGGCAGGCTCCGAGGCGCATGCCCCTGCACACGGGACAACGGAGGGAGGAGGTGGGTGGATCAAAACAGTAAAAGGCGTGGATGAGGCAGAAGATCCTCCTCCTCTCTGAATGCGGTGGCCTCAGCCTTGCTTTCCTCTTCGGGACTGTGACATCACTGGTTGCTAGACGCCAGGCGATCCTAGCAACTAGTGCAGACGATTGAGGCCAGCAGTCCAACAAACGTGTCTCTGCCAGCCGGGTCAGAGAGAGAGAGAGAGAGAGAGAGAGAGAGAGACCGTTCCACATTTCCCTGCACAGAGAGAGACCCCGCTCCACATTTCCCTGCACAGAGGGAGAGAGACCCTGTTCCACATTTTCCTGCACAGAGAGAGAGAGAGAGACCCCGTTCCACATTTCCCTGCACACAGAGAGACCCCGTTCCACATTTCCCTGCACAGAGAGAGACCCCGTTCCACATTTCCCTGCACAGAGAGAGAGACCCCGCTCCACATTTCCCTGCACAGAGAGAGAGACCCCGCTCCACATTTCCCTGCACAGAGAGAGAGACCCCGCTCCACATTTCCCTGCACAGAGAGAGAGACAGAGACAGAGAGAGAGAGATGGACCGTTCCACATTTCCCTGCACAGAGAGAGACCCCGCTCCACATTTCCCTGCACAGAGGGAGAGAGAGAGACCCCGCTCCACATTTCCCTGCACAGAGAGAGAGACCCCGCTCCACATTTCCCTGCACAGAGAGAGAGACCCCGCTCCACATTTCCCTGCACAGAGAGAGAGACCCCGCTCCACATTTCCCTGCACAGAGAGAGAGACCCCGCTCCACATTTCCCTGCACAGAGAGAGAGACCCCTCTCCACATTTCCCTGCACAGAGAGAGAGACAGAGAGATGGACCGCTCCACATTTCCCTGCACAGAGAGAGACCGCACCTCAGGAAAAATCGTTTGATTCCCGTATCAACACAGTAAAGCCTTGTACACACCACTATTTTATTTTTTATTTATTTTCGCTCAACCTAGCGATTTGAACAAAAAAAAAAAACTGACAGGTCCGGTTAGAGCCGCTAAGTACTAGCAAAAGTGACCTGAGCATGGATCACTTTTTAGCAGAGTGACAGTGTCTGCTGCAATTGTGTACAAGCCTTTGCAGGGCTTGTGTGCACAGTTTTGCTTAGCCGCAGTCCCATAGGCTTAGGTTGTGTTTGTGCGTTTTTGCTGCATTCTTTTTAAAGGGCACCAAAGATGCAGCATGCAGACGTTTTTGTGCACTTTCAGAAAATGCATCAAAAATTTGCAAACTAATAGAAGTCTATGAGACTGACTGGGGTAACATGCAGAAAGACTGAAATCACCAACACTGCAGCCAGACTGTGACACACCAGTGGGATCCCACTTCATAGTAAATAGGACCAGGTAATGCACAAACTGCTGATGGAAATCTCTTTAGCTGCAGAGAGGGGGGGGGGGGAAGGGAGGAAGAGGCCTGTCAGAACTCACTCACTTACTTACTTGGAAGGGAGGACCCAGCAGGAGTATTACTGGCTCAGTCATCACATCAGCCTCCATCCAGAGCGTTTCATACAGGACACTGACTGCTCATTTTAAACGTTCCCGCCCACACATTCTATTCACAGACGCAGCACACGGGCTACAAAGAGTGTGGGCGGGCACAGTGAGAGAGGGGGCTGGAGGGAAGCAGTGCAGATCCACCCTCTTCCATTCGGCTGTGCTCTGAAATTAAAGGACACAGACTCAGGTGCAGACAACAGCACTGTGACAGGAAAGATGTCCGCTCACAGCACAAATGTTTCTGCACACTTCTAGGATGTTATCCAGCCCTGCCAGCCTCACTTGAGCAGTAACACTCACCACTCGGCCAACTACAGAACTGCACATGCGCAGTTCCTAGCTGGCAGCAGATCGGCCTTTTTATCGAGAATCAGATCGGCCTGGGGGGAAATTGCATGCCTGCCCCCCCTGCCAGCCCGCCCCTGACGCCAACCCCCGGCAATCTAGTCTACCCACCCTGGCACAGTTAGTCTAGGGATTGTTTCGTATCACAATCTATCTGTATTGTAAGAGTAACCTCTTTTTGCATAATGATAACACACCGATAGCAAGTGAGGAAGTATAACGGGTTCTTTTACTTTGGATTAAAAGGCACAAGGTTAATACATAGCACATCTATTTATATTTGCAGAGCCCTGCAGCAGAAATATAGTACACCCTGATAAGGCAGGCTATTTCCCTTCTAGTGCAGCTATCTCTATCTATGCGCCCTTATAGCACAGCAACAAAAAGTTCTAACTCCTGGTCAGGCCTGACTCAGATTTAGCTCAGTCTCTAGCAGGACGATTTCTTTGCATGCAACTTGACTGGTGGTGCACAACAGGAACAGTATTTGTAATCCAAAGGGGTAGACAATAAAGAACACTTCACTGGAGACTAACTCAACTCAGTTCCGCCACTAGTCTCCAGTGGAACAGTAAATAAAGGCCGGTGGGCCAAGGCAGTCTCTAGGCCTAACAACAGTACAGCCTATAGGGTTTGAGCAGGTGCTCGCTCAC
This sequence comes from Rana muscosa, assembly GCA_029206835.1. Lineage (NCBI taxonomy): Eukaryota > Metazoa > Chordata > Amphibia > Anura > Ranidae > Rana > Rana muscosa. The sequence goes on along the minus strand of CM055116.1, from coordinate 775,094,790 downwards.
CACACCGGACGTGATCCTAGTCCGGGACTTCCACCTGCTGTGTCTACACACACAGCGTCTGCACCGATCGGGTCTCCGATCCAACTGATGTAAGTAGTCAGCAAAGTCAGGTGTCACCCAGGTTCCGCAGTGGGGTGGAAGGCTCTCTGGAAGTTGTGCAAGACCCTGGCTTCAGGCCCTGCACTGCAGCAGATCCGCACAGGAAGACCTGTTGATTGCAGCGCAGTGTCAAAAGAGGCCGAGCTCAGCCTCGCCCTTCTCTTATATAGCCCCTCCCATCAGTCTCTGCCGTGGCTGAATGCACCCTGGGTGCCGAACAGGGGTCTGTGTAACGTAGTCCCAGGGCCTTAAAGGAGACCCCGCTACATAAGCCTCACTGTCAAGGATCACAATCCCCCCACCCTTGTCAGCAGGGCATACTATAATATCGTCACGTTCTTTCAAAAGGTCCAAACCCTTCTTAACCACTTCCATACCGGGTCATTGTAAAATGACGCCGGCAGGAACCCTCTCTCCCTCCGGGTGGACGTCATATGATGTCCTGGGTTTGAGGGGGGATATCTGAATGATGCCTGCAGCTAGAGGCATCATTCAGATATCCTTGTTTTCAGCCGGCGATTCTGCGCACCATAAGAATGATCATAGCGGCAGTTCTGCCGCTTTATTGTTCTTTTAGGCGGCGGGAGTGGACATCCCCCCCTCCCGCTGCCATCCGGTGCTTCTCCGGGCTCTCCCGTGCCATCGGGGACCCGGAGAGAATCGTCCGGCGCCGGTGGTGGGTCACGTGACGAGTAGGGATGAGCTTCGAGTTCGAGTCGAACTCATGTTCGACTCGAACATTCGCCGAACAGCGAACAAATTGGGGTGTTCGCGGCAAATTCGAAAAATCTATGGGAGAAATCTAAAGTGCTAATTATAAAGGCTTATATGCAAGTTTTTGTCCTAAAAAGTGTTTGGGGACCCGGGTCCTGCCCCAGGGGACATGTATCAATGCAAAAAGAAGTTTTAAAAACGGCCGTTTTTTCGGGAGCAGTGATTTTAATAATGCTTAAAATGAAAAAATAAAAGTGAAATATTCCTTTAAATTTCGTACCTGGGGGGTGTGTATGATATGCATGTAAAGTGGCGCATGTTTCCCGTGCTTAGAACTGTCCCTGCAAAAAATGTCATTTTTGAAAGAAAAAAATGCATTTAAAACTGACTCGCGGCTATTAATGAATTGTCGGCGACCGGCAAATTTAAAAAAAAATTGACGTGGGGTTCCCCCAAATATCCATTCCAGGCCCTTCAGATCTGGCATGGATTTTAAGGGGAACTCCACCCCAAATTAAAAAAAAATGGCGTGGAGTCCCCCTAAAAATCCATACCAGACCCCTTATCCGAGCACGCAACCTGGCCGGCCGCAGGGGAAAAGGGGGGGACGAGAGAGCGGCCCCCCCTCCCTCCTGAACCGTACCAAGCCACATGCCCTCAACATGGGGAGGATGTCCCCATGTTGATGGGGACAAGGGCCTCATCCCCACAACCCTTGCCCGGTGGTTGTGGGGGTCTGCGGGCGGGGGGCTTATCGGAATCTGGAAGACCCCTTTAACAAAGGGGACCCCCAGATCCCGGCCCCCCCCTATGTTAATTGGTAAGGGGTACATCGTACCCCTACCATTTCACGAAGAAAGCGTAAGAAAATGTTTAAAAAAAGGGATTTTTATAACAGCTTACCTGTAAAATCCTTTTCTTGGAGTACATCACGGGACACAGAGCGACTTAGTCATTACTAATGGGTTATATAGATTACCTTCAGGTGTTGGCACTGGCCAATTCCAAACCGGAAGTACCCTCCCCTATATAAGCCCCTCCCATCCGGGAGCACCTCAGTTTTGTAGCCAAGCAATAAGTGTCCCAAAAAGAGGGGTGGGAGCTCTGTGTCCCGTGATGTACTCCAAGAAAAGGATTTTACAGGTAAGCTGTTATAAAAATCCCTTTTTCTTTTTCGTACATCACGGGACACAGAGCGACTTAGTCATTACTAATGGGACGTCCCAAAGCAATGCCAAATGAGGGGAGGGATACATAAGCTGGGCGCCATCAGGCATGAGGATCTTTTGCGGCCTGCAACACACTGCGCCCAAAGGCGACATCCTCCTGACTTCTAACGTCTACCTGGTAGAATCTAGTAAACGTGTGTACCGAAGACCATGTTGCGGCCTTACATACTTGAGCCAGGGAGGCCTGGTGATGCACTGCCCATGAAGTTCCAACTGCTCTTGTGGAGTGCGCCCTAACTTTGAACGGAGGCGGTCTCTTTCTCAAGCCATAGGCTTGTATTATGACCTGTCGAATCCACTTGGCTAAAGTGGATTTTGATGCTGCCTGACCCTTTTTAGGGCCTTCCGGCAGAATAAACAAAGTATCCGTTCTGCGAATCTGAGCAGTGGCTTTTAGATAAGGTTTAACTGCTCTTACTACATCCAAGGAATGTAATAACTTTTCCTCTACCGAGCTAGGTTTGGGGAAAAAAGAAGGAAGAACCACATCTTGGTTCAAATGAAACCTCGATACCACCTTAGGAAGAAAGGCTGGATGAGGACGTAATACTACTCTGTCCTTATGGACAACCAGATATGGCTCCTTACAGGACAAGGCGGCTAATTCCGATACTCTTTTAGCCGAACAAACGGCTACTAAGAAAATCAATTTCCTGGTGAGAAGAACCAAGGAAATGTGTTGCAATGGTTCAAACGGTTGTTTCTGTAGAACTGACAGAACCAGGTTTAAGTCCCAAGGACATATGGGAATACTAACCGGAGGGCTAATACGCATCACTCCTTGTATGAAAGCTTTGACTAGTGAATGCGAAGCCAAGGGCCTTTGAAAAAAATATTGACAAGGCCGAAATCTGACCCTTGATAGTACTCAAGGCCAGCTTCCTATCTACAGCCCACTGTAGGAAGTCCAAAATCCTCCCTATCACGTACTTACGTGGATGCCATTTCTTGGCCTCACACCACGTAATGTACGCTTTCCAGATCCTATAATAGATCTGCCTGGATACCGGCTTCCTGGCATTGATCATGGTAGATACCACAGAATTAGAGAGCCCTCTCTTTTTCAGAATGTGGGCTTCAATAGCCAGGCCGTCAAACCTAGGGCTGGTAAGGAAGGGTGGTATATCGGTCCCTGCGACAGCAGGTCCGGACGATGTGGGAGGGTCCAAGGACTCCTCACTGACATTTTTACAATCTCCGCGTACCATGCCCTTCGGGGCCACGCTGGAGCCACCAGAATCACTGGTTTCTTTTCTACCCTGATTCTGCGGAGTAATCGCGGTAACAATTGTGGCGGTGGGAATGCATATATCAGCTTGAACTGATCCCAAGGGAACACTAGGGCATCCGAGCCGCAAGCTAGAGGATCCCTTGTGCGAGACACAAATCTGTCCACCTTTGCGTTGAATCTGGATGCTAGCAGATCTACATCCGGTGTTCCCCACCGCTGGCATATTGCCTGGAAAACCTCGGGGTGAAGAGACCATTCCCCCGGGCATAATTGTTGGCGACTTAAAAAGTCCGCTCTCCAATTTTCCACTCCTGGGATGAAAACCGCGGATATGGCTGGGACATATTTTTCTGCCCACTCCAGGATGCAATTTGCTTCCCTCTGGGCTGCACGACTCCTGGTGCCACCCTGGTGATTGATATATGCCACTGCTGTGGCATTGTCTGATTGAATTCTGACAGGGGACCCTTGGAGTTTGGATGTCCATGCTACTAGGGCATACCGGGCTGCTCGTATCTCTAAGAGATTGATGGGCAGGGCCTTTTCTGCTTCTGACCACTTGCCCTGGAGAGACCATTGCTCCAGTACTGCCCCCCAGCCTATGAGGCTGGCATCTGTAGTGACTACCTTCCAAGAAACCGGACTGAAGGGTTTCCCTTTTTCCAGATTCTGGGGCACCAACCACCAATGGAGGCTCTTGCGAACGGAAGGGGACAGGGACATTGGTAAGTCTAAAGCCTGAACTTTTTTGTTCCAGGCTGACAGTATGGCCCTTTGCAAATTCCTTGAATGGAATTGACCGTAGGGTACCGCTTCGAATGAAGCCACCATTTTTCCCAGCAGCCTCATGCAGAGGCGTATGGATGGTTTTCTTTTTGTACCCACTAAGTGGGTCAAATCTTTTAAAGACGACACCTTCTCTGGAGGTAAGAAAATCTTTCTCTGATTTGAATCCAGCCTTAGCCCTAAGTATTCCAGACTTTTGACTGGTCTTAGAGCTGACTTGTCCCGGTTGATAATCCAACCGTGATATTCCAGATACTTGATTGTCTTGTGAATAGCTACTTCCAGCTTTTCCACTGAGTGGTCTATTAGTAGCAGGTCGTCTAGATATGCCATTATCGCTACACCCTGTGTTCTTAGATTGGCCAATAATGGGGCCAGAATTTTTGTGAACACTCATGGTGCTGTGGCCAGACCGAAAGGTAAGGCTCTGAACTGAAAATGGCGCCCTTCTACTGCAAAGCGTAGAAATTTCTGGTGGGCCGGAAAGATGGGAATATGCAGATAAGCATCCTTTATGTCGATCGAGGCTAACCATTCCTGCCCTTGTAGGGCGGTGGCCACCGATCGGATCGACTCCATCCGAAAAGTCCTGATATTTAGGAACTTGTTTAGCCCTTTTAGATTTAATATGGGCCTCACGTCCCCATTTGGTTTGGGGACTGTGAAAAGGTTCGAGTAAAACCCGAATCCGCTTTCTTCCAGGGGAACCTTCATGATTACACCTTGGAGCAATAGTTGTTCTAGTGCCAGAAGGAGGGATCCTCTCTTCTGGGGATCTCTTGGCACGTTTGACCTCATAAATTGGGCAGGAGGAGTGCCTTTTAACTCCAGCTTGTATCCCAGACTTACTGCGGAGAGCACCCATCTGTCTCTGATGGTGTCCCGCCAGGTCTCTGTGAACAACTGAAGTCTTCCCCCCACCCGATTGAGTGGGGGCAACGCTTCATGCCTTGGGGGGAGGTTTTGTACCTCTCTTGATCCAGGGCTTCTTGTTACCCTGTGATTGTCCCTGATTTCTGCCCCCTGAATTTGACCGCGGAGGCCGTCGGAACTGCTTCACAGCCGATGTGCCCGGGACTGGAGAAGTAGGCCTCTTAAAAGAAGGACTTCTACCCTTGTTCTTAACCGGTAAGAGTGAACTTTTACCGGCAGAAATTTTCTGGATATATTTGTCCAGATCTTCTCCAAATAAGCGTTCTCCATGAAATGGGAAGCTAACCAGCAGTTTTTTACAGGGAGCTTCAGCAGACCAGTTTTTGAGCCACAGAAGCCTACGCATATGTACTATAGACAGCGTAAAGCGGGAGGCCTGTTGGATTGTATCCTTTATGGCGTCCACCGCAAAACACAAGGCTCTAGGCAGGTCAGCTAGGGCAAGAGCCTGCTGATCTGGTAAGTCCCTTAAGACTTGTTTCAACTGATCTTTCACTGCTTGGCAGACTCCAATCGCTGCTACCGCAGGTTGTGTCACCATGCTTGCTGTAGAGAAAGCAGATTTTAGTAAAGACTCCAATTTTTTATCTATTGGGTCTTTGAACATTGGAACATTATCTACTGGACATGTCAGTGATTTGTTAACAGAAGAGATGGCTGCGTCCACTGTAGGGACCCTCCATTTTTTTATGAACTTATCCTCCATGGGATAGATCACCGGAAATCTCTTGGGGGGAGCAAATATTTTATCAGGATGCTCCCAATCCTGGTAAATAAGCCCTTCTAATAAAGGGTGGATTGGGAAGGAACAGACAGCCTGGGGAGCTTTTAGCGACCCCAGCGAGGAAACCGTAGTGGATGGTGGTTCCGCCAGAGGCATTTTAAATGCTGATCGGACCATGTTAGTCAGAGACTGAACCCATAATCTTTCAGCCTGAGATGCTGAGAAAGGTTCTTCCACTGTTGATTCCTCCATAACTGAATCAACCTCATCCTGATCCCCTTCAGGTAGGTCGATCTCTGTGTGGGGCTGTTCCTCCACTAACAGGCACTCTGAAGGAGGAGACGGAGATCGGACGCGCTTTTCCTGTGACAGGGAAGCAGCGATCAATGCTGTTAATCTCTCTTCCAATCCTCCCAGAGTTGAGGATAAAACCTCCTCTGTTATATATACAGGAGCAGGTGGACTGGGGACAGCCGCAGCACCAGGCATTCCTGCGGGGTTTCTACGGCTACTGACCTCTGAATTCTCAGGGGAGATTGGTGCAGTACAAGCATGCCCAATATCCTCAGAGCCCGATGGAGACCCCTTTGGCTTCCTGGAAGACCTATTTCCGGAGCGTCTGGACGACATATCCTTTAAGCACAAAGCTGAGGTATTCCCGTCGTCATACACCAATTTTTGCTGGTAATAGTCTAACACAGTTGCTGCTATATACCAGCTGGTGTCCACTAAAGTGCCTTTCTATGGGGATGCCTGCATCAACCGCCTCTGTGTGCCACTGTTTGTTGCTAGCTCTGTTTGCATCCAGCTGACACTTGTACTGTGTCTTTTAACCATGCTGGGACGCCTGCACATGCGCAGAAGCGCTGCGGCGCGCATCGAGCGTCATCCACCCGCCCCGCCCCTTTTTTTCATAGGAGGCGCGTGCACGCGCCCGCGCGCAGCGCGCCATTGGCGCCCTTTTCGAAATCAAACAGGGACTAGGAGCCAGGGCCCTTTTTGCCGGAGGGCCTGTGCGGTGGATGAGCGCAGCAACAGGGCAGAGGAAGTGGATTCCCACAGAGAAACTTACCAACTGCCTGGATCTTTTGACTTGAGAAAACCAAAGATCCACATGACAAGAAAAATGGACTACAGCGGCCTCTAGTGGTTTAACACAGGTACCGCGGTCCCTTTTTTTTTTTTTTTTTTCTTGACTACTATTAAAATTTTACATTTTCAGTAGTTACAGGCAAACACAGATATTTAGCGGGAATACCGTTAGGTAACAGACAGAAAGACAAATTAGGCTTGGGGTCCCCCAATAGAACCAAGTTCCTGGGGGCCCCCACTTACCTGATCCCCGCCGCAGGACTTTGTTTGGTCCACAGAAGTCCAAACTTCACCTATCACGGCAGGCATTGTAATTAAACCTTCAGGGACCGGGTTCCCAAGGATTCCACTCCCCTGGACCTGTATAGCACCCTGCACAGACAACATCTTGGTCGTGGGTATGACCAGAGCTCTGGATCCCAGGGTCCAGCCCTCCTAAGAGAGGCATTACAGGCAAAACCTTGCTCTTCTGCTGCAAGGCCCGGGTACCGACCGTTTAGCTATGAAGCTTTTTTGGTGGGATCCGGAACAGCTTACTAAGGCCCAAAAGAACCTGTACGCAAGCCCAGTGAAAACACATGTTACTCTTTGGCCAACACCGTAGACACTGGCAAAAAACTGAGGTGCTCCCGGATGGGAGGGGCTTATATAGGGGAGGGTACTTCCGGTTTGGAATTGGCCAGTGCCAACACCTGAAGGTAATCTATATAACCCATTAGTAATGACTAAGTCGCTCTGTGTCCCGTGATGTACGAAAAAGAAAAACACACAAACACCTTGAAAAAGTCCTTTATTTAAAAAAAAAAAACATTCCAGCGGTGAAATCCAGTGTCCCGCGGCGATCCCGATGTCCAGCGCTGTCCTTCATTGGTTGTGCCTGAGCGGACCTGATGGGGAACTCCCTCTCAGTATTTTAAATGTATAGACCCGCCCCTTCTAAAGTTCCCCATCAGGTCCGCTCAGCGGACCAGATGCGGAACATGAGAAGGGGCGGGTCTATACATGTATTACCAAAGTGAGAGCAGTTCCCCATCAGGTCCGCCCCCTCGGTATGTCGGACCCGCCTACGTCATTGGCTTGAGCGGGGAACTTCCTTCACTGTGTAATTTAAATTTACATAGTGAAGGAAGTTCCCCGCTCAAGCCAATGACGTAGGCGGGTCCGACATACTGAGGGGGCGGACCTGATGGGGACCTGCTCTCACTTTGGTAATACATGTATAGACCCGCCCCTTCTCATGTTCTGCATCTGGTCCGCTGAGCGGACCTGATAGGGAACTTTAGAAGGGGCGGGTCTATACATTTAAAATACTGAGAGGGAGTTCCCCATCAGGTCCGCTCAGGCACAACCAATGAAGGACAGCGCTGGACATCGGGATCGCCGCGGGACACTGGATTTCACCGCTGGAATGTTTTTTTTTTTTTTTTTAAATAAAGGACTTTTTCAAGGTGTTTGTGTGTTTTTTTAAACATTTTTTTACGCTTTCTTCGTGAAATGGTAGGGGTACAATGTACCCCTTACCAATTCACATAGGGGGGGGCGGGATCTGGGGGTCCCCTTTGTTAAAGGGGTCTTCCAGATTCCGATAAGCCCCCCGCCCGCAGACCCCCACAACCACCGGGCAAGGGTTGTGGGGATGAGGCCCTTGTCCCCATCAACATGGGGACATCCTCCCCATGTTGAGGGCATGTGGCTTGGTACGGTTCAGGAGGGAGGGGGGCCGCTCTCTCGTCCCCCCTTTTCCCCTGCGGCTGGCCAGGTTGCGTGCTCGGATAAGGGGTCTGGTATGGATTTTTAGGGGGACTCCACGCCATTTTTTAAAAAAAATTGGGGTGGAGTTCCCCTTAAAATCCATGCCAGATCTGAAGGGCCTGGAATGGATATTTGGGGGAACCCCACGTCAATTTTTTTTAAAATTTGCGGCGGGGTTCCCCTTAATATCCATTCCAGACCTGAAGGGCCTGGTAATTGAATTCTGGGGAACCCCCACGCTTTTTTTTTTTTTTTTTATCAATGACTTTTGTATGTATTGCCGGGAGCCGACAATTCATTAATAGCCGCGAGTCAGTTTTAAATGCATTTTTTTCTTTCAAAAATGACATTTTTTGCAGGGACAGTTCTAAGCACGGGAAACATGCGCCACTTTACATGCATATCATACACACCCCCCAGGTACGAAATTTAAAGGAATATTTCACTTTTATTTTTTCATTTTAAGCATTATTAAAATCACTGCTCCCGAAAAAACGGCCGTTTTTAAAACTTCTTTTTGCATTGATACATGTCCCCTGGGGCAGGAACCCGGTCCCCAAACACTTTTTAGGACAATAACTTGCATATTAGCCTTTATAATTAACACTTTAGATTTCGAACGTTCGAGTCCATTGTATTTAATAGGGTTCTAAAGTTTACACGAACATTTTGTCTGTTCGCAGGTTCTGGTGCGAACCGAACAGGGGGGTGTTCGGCTCATCCCTGGTGACGAGCATAGAGATGACTGGTGACCAGATGGTCACCAGTCATCTCTATGACCATCGGAGGCCCGGGCGCGATGTGATGACGTCACGCCCGGGTCCTCAGATGTAAACAAAGCCGCCGTTGCGGCTAGTAAGTATGAGATCGGTGAATTTTTTTTCAGCCTGACCCCGCATCTCTTCATAAAGAGGACCTGTCACACACATTCCTATTACAAGGGATGTTTACATTCCTTGTAATAGGAATAAAAGTGATCAAAAAAAAAAAAGTGTTAAAAAAAAGTAAAAAAAAAAAAAAAAAAATTTATTTTTTTAAACGCCCCTGTCCCCAATAGCTCGCGCTCAGAAGCGAACGCACACATAAGTCCCGCCCACATATGTAAACGCCGTTCAAACCACATATGTGAGGTATCGCCGCGTGCGTTAGAGCGCGTGCAACAATTCTAGCACTAGACCTCCTCTGTAACTCTAACCTGGTAACCTGTAAAAATTTTCAAAGCGTCGCCTATGGAGATTTTTAAGTACCGAAGTTTGGCACCATTCCATGAGCGTGCGCAATTTTAAAGCGTGACATGTTAGGTATGTTTTTACTCAGCGTAACATAAGCTTTCATATTTTACAAAAAAATTGGACTAACTTTACTGTTTGGTTATTTTTCAATTCATGAAACCATTTTTTTTTTTAAAAAAGGCGTTTGAAAAATTATTGCGCAAATACCGTGCAAGATAAAAAGTTGCAACAACCGTCATTTTATTCCCTAGGGTGTCTGCTAAAAAAACATATATAATGTTTGGGGGTTCCGAGTAATTTTCTAGCAAAAGAATGATGATTTGTACATGTAGGATAGAAGTGGCAGAATAGGCCCGGTATGGAAGTGGTATAAAAAGCCCTGTATGGAAAGGGTTAAACATAAATTCTTTCCTATTGATTTTGATCTGTAATTGCTCCAGATCTTTAGTGACCTAATGTCCTAGGGGATTAATTAGCGAAGCATTAGATAAGAAGGAATTCCTAACATCTGCAGGCGCTATTTTATTTGACTGGAGGGGATTTGAAATCATGTACCGCTTAATAATAATTTTCCAAATGTATTTCTGGATATTAATTAAAGTTTCGAAATTTAATGACTGAGGGAGCGAATTTCAAACCGTGGTTCAGCGCATGTTTTTCGTCTATCGTTAAAGTATCAGAACTTAAATTAAAAAGGCCAGAGTCTTTCAGAGCGGATCCGCCCCCCGCCTCGGGCGCCCCTTTTAGCTCTTACCTAATCCCTATACCTTAACCACTTGCCCCCCACCCACCATCAAATGACGGCTCTCGTTCTTGGAGGACATTATATAACGGCGCCCCAGAACGGGTTGCTAGGACACGGCGCAACCCTGATTTCTGTAAAGAGCTGCGCCCGCGGCTTTTTAATCATGTGATCGGCTGTGTCCAATCACAGCCGGTCACATGTAAATTAACTCTTCTCGCCTCACACTGACAGAGTGTGTGGCGAGGAGTGCCGATCAGCAGCATCTCCTCGCAGAGGAGACCTGGGCAGGTAATCAGGCTGATCCTCAGTGCCCTGATTACAGGAAAGCCCCAGCAGTACCACCAATCAGTGCCCATAAGTGATGCCAGTCAGTGCCTCCCATTAGTGCACAGCAGTGCAGCCCAGCAGTACCTCCCATCAGTGCTGCCTATTTGTGCCACCTATCAGTGCCCACCACTGCCGCCTATCAGTGCCCACCAGGGCCCCCTATCAGTCCCAGCTATCAGTGCCACCTATCAGTGCGACATATTAGTGCCTCCTCAACAGTGCCACCTAATCAGTCCCCATAAGTGCTACCTCATCAGTGCCCATCAGTGCAGCCTCATCAGCGCACACGGGTGAAGGAGAAAAATTACTTATTTACAAAATCTACTGACAGAAAATAGGAAAAACATTTTGTCTAATTATTTTTTTTTGCAAAAAAAAAAAAAAAAAACGGTGATTTATTGCCACCGAAAGGAAAGCTGTATTTGTGTAAATAAAAAAATAAATAAAATAAATTTGGGTACAGTGTTGGATGACCACGCAATTGTCATTGAAAGTGTGACAGCGCTGAAAGTGCCCAGTATTGAGGTGGTTAAAAACAATGTGTGGTCTGACTGGGCAGAGTTCCCCATAGAAACAGAGCAAAGCAGCAGACTGAAATGAAAAACAGCATGATACAGTGATCCCGGACAAGCATGAGAAAGGGATAGGAAGAACCAAGGTGAATGCCATAAAGAGCGCAGTGATCCCAGAGTAACATTGAGAAGGAGATAGGAAAAGCCCAGGTGAATACCAAAAAAGGGGAAACATACCTGCAAACAATGACCACATAAGCATCCAGCATGCATGAGTAGGGAACTCCATGTGTTGCCCAAAAATGCCATAACACCATTTAAAACTATCATTATTTGCCATTAGTGAGGATGTCAGTGTCTGAGCATGCTCAGATCACCATCTTGGAAAAGGGCTAGCCAGGAAACTGACTGGCCACAGAGGCCCTATCACTTCCTGCCTTTCATGCTCAGAGTGTACATGCACTGCTGCAGCCATCTTGGAAATGGCAAATGCCCACAAAACTGAGAAAAGACATGAAAAGCAAGGGGAAAACACTAGGATTGCCTCCTGTTTGGGATTCACCCGGACAGTACGGTTTTTGCGTCATGTGTCCGGTTTTCAACCAGCCTGAAACGCGGACACATTCAGACAGGATTGTGGCTCCCTCTATACATGCTTTCGGGAGAGTTTTTTTATACCAGCCGGCGCAAAACCCGCCCCTGTCACCACCCCGTTCTCACAATCTCTCTCTGCCGCTGTATGAATTTCTGGGATTGTGGGGATGCTGCTGAGCATGTAATGCCCACGGATATGGGTATGTGTTCGCCCCTGGTGAAGTGTCCTTTTCATATCTGAGCATTATACAACAATGCGACTGTCAGAGGATAAGTTCCTGCAGAGTGCAGACAGCGGTGTAGCGGGCGAAGGGGCGCAGGTTTAGGCCAGGTGACATTGTACAGGCTCTTGCAGGTACAAGCGCCTCATACACCACAGTTAAGAAAGAGGTGGAGTGCAGTGAACAGGAGGTGGGGGAGGTTAAGGTCTTTAGCAGCAGAGAGGCGGTGGAGGAAGCAGCCATCGTGCAACAGTGGCACCGAGCAGGTCTGTGCAAGTTAAAACACACACAGTAACAGGTGGATAAAAGAGTTGAGGGCATGGACACTTACTGTGTGCTCTATTGGCAATGAGTGAGCTCTGCAGGACTTCCACACACCAACCCCCTCCCCCCCACCTCATCAACTGTCAAAGAGGGATCCACATCCACATCTCCATCCACATCTATGCCATCCTGGACATTTTACTACAGGGCAGCTCTCCTCTTCTACAGCCAGAATCCATGCAGGAGAGGACACACAATGCACAGACAATACACACACAGTTCACACAATATACATGTTACACACACACAATACACATGATACACACAAACACAATATACACACACTACACACACACACACTGTACACACGAGGCACATTCCACATTGCAATCCCCCCTTCCCCAAAGACAATAATTCATTGGGCGCAATATACCTGTAGGTGTAAATACATACAGTGCATATATATATGTAGCAGACCCCCAAAATTGGGGTCGCTATGCTTTAAATTTAAGAGTAGCCTGAGCAATAGTTTAGCTCAGGTTCTCCAATTCCGTTTGGTTGGACTCTGCTCTGCTGTAATGTTGCCTGGAGTATAGTTCCCCTTGACCTGTGGGTGGCGCTGTTGCCCAGGTCTTGAGGAAAACCACAGGTGGCGTTATGGTGTGATTGGGTGTCCTCTCTCGGCTGCCGGGAGAGGGTACATAAAGGGCAGATCTGGTGTGGTGTGCCGGGGGGATTCCAAGGAGGACCCCTGGTGGTGAAGTCGTGCCCTTTGGGCCTGCTGGCCGGGGGGGTGCGTGAACTGGTCGAGGAGTCTTGGGCACCTTTAGCCCGAGGCTACAGAGTTCCAGGTAGGCCCAGTACCTTCAACTGGGTCTACAAAACCAACCACTGGAGTCCCAGGGAACCCGAGGGAGGGTGGCCCGCTCTGAAACAGAGGAAACCGGGGGAGGACCTGTCCGATGGATCGGCGAAGGAAGTCACGGTCTCGGGGAGGCCTGGTTGTCTATCAGAAGGAAGGATTCGTGAGTTGCAAGATAGCTCCTGTAGCGTGCCCCTTTGGCACCTATGGTCTCTATAATCTACAGGCATTAGGAAGTTCTAAATTCAGGAACTAAAGGATTCTTTGGCAGAGGATCTCCTGAACTTGTCCGTGAAGGGGACTAAAACTAAAGTGTCATATTCGTGCTTCACTCCAGCTGCTAGAACTGTGAGAGGGATCTATCCGGGTGAGCAACACCCACTCAGGCTTGAGTGGAGAATAGGGTGACTGGGTGCCGTGTGCCTGAACCTATTTCCCTACCAAATCCCATTGTTATTTTCAACCTTTTTCCCAAATCTGTTTCAAGCAAAGAAAATAAACGAATTTGTTGGAGTTTAAATATTGTCTGGACATTGGCCTTCTTTCGGGGAAGAATAGACTCTTCCCTATATTCTAGGTACGAGAACCAAGCCGGAGGGAGGTAACTCGCTGCAGGACCCAAAATTGCAAGAACACCGCTCAACCTCTTATACCAGGAGGATACGGGCATGTGGCATGGTGTGCCTTTACCCCTGCAAGTGAAGGTAGGCAGGAAAAAAGGGTCTGTGTGCCACACATATATATATATATATATATATATATATATATATATATTTGTGTATGATTAGCATTTTATTTAATAATGCAAAAATGGAGAAAGAAAAAGAGAGAAAGATGTAGGAACAAAGAAAAATGGAAAGAAAGAATAAAAGATGGAGAGAACAAGAAAGACGGTGTGTGTATACTAAAAAAATGCTGTGTGTCGCTAAAGTGTTTGGGTTTGACTTGGAGAAAAGGTGGCAACCCTAGAAAACGCTGTCACTTGCGGCAAAGTTTGTTTAAAGCTTTCTTTGACGAGCCTGCACCACCAGTACGGAGCTCCAGCCATATAGCTCATGTAGAGGCTGTACAGGAAGGACTTCCAAACAAGAGAGGCTGAACTATGCCCCCCAGACCACCAGAATGGGGCTCCAACCATATAGCTCATTTTGAGACTGTACAGGAAGGACTTCCGCCCAGGAGAGGCTGAACCTGGCTGGGGCGACAAACGGTAAGGGATACCTCGTGACTCCAGTGCTGAACAGGTGAGTACAAAAAGGAGAACGCTGCGAGCCGGGTCTGTTTTATATTTATAGTTGGGGGCGGAGCCACAACCCATTGTATGCTGCCATGAAGATGCGCCAGGAAAGTGTAGTGTTTCTATCAACTTCCCTTCTGCCCTGATAGCTTTGCAACAGTTTTTAACAGTAAATCAAATGGCCGCTGTGTCATCCTCAAATAATTCCTAAAGTCTTCTATGATTGTTTTCATCCAGGTTGGTCAATAGGTTCACATGTGATAATTTCTCTCATTGAACGAGCTAGTCATGCGCAGTGCGAACAGAATAATCTTGTCATTCGTGTGCCACTATTTAAATACACAATGGGAGTGTACAGATGGAGTGTACAGTAGGGGAGTGTCTGTAAGGTCAATATACACTATATTGTCAAAAGTATTGGGACACCCGCCTTTACATGAACTTTAATGGCATCCCAGTCTTAGTCGATAGGGTTCAATATTGAGTTGGCCCATCCTTTGCAGCTATAACAGCTTCAACTCTTCTGGGAAGGCTGTCCACAAAGTTTAGGAGTGTGTCTATGGGAATGTTTGACTATTCTTCCAGAAGTGCATTTGTAAGGTCAGGCATTGATGTTGGACGAGAAGGCCTGGCTTGCAGTCACCGCTCTAATTCATTCCAAAGGTGTTCTATCAGGTTGAGGTCAGGACTCTGTGCAGGCCAGTCAAGTTTCTACACCCCAAACTTGCTCATCCATGTTCTTATGGATCTTACTTTGTGCACTGGTGAGCAGTCATGTTGGAACAGGAAGGGACCATCCCCAAACTGTTCCCACAAAGTTGGGAGCATGAAAGTGTCCAAAATGTCTTGGTATGCTGATGCCTTAAGAGTTCCCTTCACTGGAACTAAGGGGCCAAATCCAACCCCTGAAAAACGACCCCACGCCATAACCCCCCCTCCACCGAATGATTTGTAACAGTGCACAAAACAAGGTCCATAAAGACATGGATGAGTGAGTTTGGGGTGGAGGAACTTGACTGGTTTGCAGTCCCGACTTCAACCCGATAGAACACCTTTGGGATGAATTGGAGTGGAGACTGCGAGACTGCGAGCCAGGACTTCTCGTCAAACATCAGTGTCTGACCTCACAAATGTGCTTCTGGAAGAATGGTTAAACATTCCCATAGACACACTCCTAAACCTTGTGGACAGCCTTCCCAGAAGAGTTGAAGCTGTTATAGCTGCAAAGGGTGGGCCAACTCAATACGGAACCCTACAGACTAAGACTGGGATGCCATTAAAGTTCATGTGCGTGTAAAGGCAGGTGTCCCAATACTTTTAGCAATATAGTGTACTGTACATTAAATTGTTATTGTCAAAAGAAGGTTGTTTTCACAGTATGTTTTCGGTAGCAATAATGGCACAATCACATGAAAAATTGAACAACAATTTAAATTTTTCTTTGAATGATTGTGCATTTTTCTACTCACGTGTTGCCTGCTTTAGGTAGTCTCCAACAGTCCAACCTATAGAGGAGCAAGGGAGACAATTCTGAAGAGCAGAATTGTCACTTTTAGGGGAGGGTAGTGTCAAGGCCGGTGCTATCAATAGGAAAACTAGGCAGCCGCCTAGGACGCACTACCACCTAGGGCACAGCCATGGCCTCTGTCCCGTTGCGATGAAGCTCCAGACGTGTGTAAGCTCAGCTTTCCTCTCCTGATCGTTCGCCCTCGTTTAGTGCCGGCTGTCCCAGGAACACATCCGCTGCAGGTGCCATGCCGCCAATCCCACAATGTGTTCTGCTGTGCCCAGAGGCGGCTCTCTAATTAGGCGATCGCCTTAGGCCCCGCGCGATCAGAGAGGCCTCGCGGTCGCCTAGTTTACCTTATAACAGAGTCACCTCTTCTAGTAGCAGACATCCCCGCCACCAGCGCAGCGCCGAGTGTCCTAGTGACACAGAGAAAACCGGCTGCGAGCTTGACAGATCAGCACAGGGATTGGAGCTCACTGAGAGCTCCGTCCAGATAGAGAGATGAGCTGGGCGTATTAAAGCCAGCTCGGACATTTCTCCCCTCCCCCTGCTGTCCGCACAGCCAATGAGAGGAGAGGAGCTGCTTCTACTCCTCCCCTCCCCCCGTCCTCTCTTCCTGTGTCTGCCCCGCCCACTCTCCCCAACAGACACTGTTCTGCTGCCTAATAGGGATGTGGGCGGGAAGATTGAAGCTAAAGCCCAGCAAACAGAAAGGAAAAATGGAGTCTGTCTGATCCATCTATCCATCAATACATCCATCCAGTCCCTCCTGCCTCCAAGTGAATACACACTGTACACTGATGTAGGGGTGCCCTTCCTTCCTCTCTCTCTTTCTTTCTTCACCCTTCTTTCTATCTATCTTTCTTTATTTCTCCCTTTATCTATCTATCTATCTATCTATCTATCTATCTATCTATCTATCTATCTATCTTTCTTTCTTTCTCCCTCTATCTATGTAGCGGTTATTTGAATTTAGGGGAAGCGTCTGGGTGGTAGTGTAACCCAGATGCACTGATTGCTAGGGAATCTGAGACCCTTTTATGGCTCTTGGAGGACTCTGGTGGTGTGAGGTTCCCTGAAGCCTAAAGGTGGCGTTGTTGCCCGGGCCGGGGTCAAACTTACACCCCAAGACTGTGCCTTTTTGTCCTCCCCTGGCACTGGTACAGCGGGGCGGGGAACCCGCTGTGACGCAAAGGGAGAGGGGATAAAAGGGGCGGACGCCCTTAAAACGGGGTTCAGAGTCTGGAGGACGCGGCCGCACCCAGGCACCTTCAGCTTGGGTGCTGGCGTTCCGGTGTTTCAGGCCCAGGTGCCCTCGACCTGGCCGGAGCAGGAGATGGAGTCCATCTCAGGCACCTTTAGCCTGGTGTGAGGTACTATGGCGGATGCCTGGGGCTCGGTACCTTCGACCGAGTTCCGTGAGGGTGGAGGAATCCGAGGGGGCCCTAATTCCTTGGGTGCCCGTGTCTGAGTTCGTGAGGACTGGTGAGCAGAACTTCTCTGGAGAGTCCGGCACAGCATTGCTGGTGACAGAGAGGCCTCCGGTATCTCCCTTGGACGGATATCCTTCCCCTGACAGGGGCTGTGCTAGCGATTCATGTTCTATTTCACATAGTCAGTGGCAGTGACTATTCGCCACTGGTGACACCACAGTGGTTAGCTATATCGGGAAGGATTGTGCCTCGACCCACTCCCATTCTGTTGCAAAGGTCCCAACTTGACTGTGCTGTATATTTATTCGCTGAGAAGAATAAAACTGTGTTGGACCTATTCAGTGTGTAGAACTCTGGTTACTAGGAGCAAAGCTGGAGTCAAGGACGAAGGACATGACTTGACTCTATCACACCTACACAAAGCCCGATCTTTCTGACCTTCACCTCGTCACTATGGAGGACATGGGCCGTGGTGTATCTCATCCCTCCCCCCGGTACTAACACCCCTAGACAAAGACAAACAAGCCGAGAACGAGAAGGGGTGAGAGGGGTGAGGCCGCTACATCTATCTATCTATCTTTATTTCTCCCTTTATCTATCTATCTATCTATCTATCTATCTATCTATCTATCTATCTTTCTCTCTCCCTTTTATCTATCTATCTATCTATCATAGGCGTGCGCACAGGGTGTGCCGGGTGTGCCTGGGCACACCCTAATCCCCCCATGTGCATTAGCATTATCCAGGAGCAGCACCAGGTGGGTGGGTTGGGGTGTCAGTGGCAAGTGAAAATGCCCCCATTATATTAAAGTCTAGGTTCAACTTTAGGAACACGTTACACCCGTATTTAGGGTGTACGGTAACATGCTCCTAATCAACTGTCTCCCACCACCAGAGCCCCCTTTCTGTGACAGCAGGTGGCATTCATGTGTGTTTGAACCTTGGGGTGCACACCCTAATGCAATAGGCTGCGCACACCTATGCTATCTATCTATCTATCTTTCTTTCTTTGTTTCTCTCTCCCTTTTATCTATCTATCTATCTATCTATCTATCTATTAGACATGGGAGCCGTCAAAAAATGTGTTTTGAACTTAATTTTGCCCCCTTAGCAAGACAAATCAAACTAGATCTACAGAAGTGGGATAAGGAGGTCTTTACGTGGTTCGGCAGAATTAATATCATAAAAATGAACGTAATGCCAAGATTGTTATATTTGCTACAGACCCTACCCATTAAGATACCCCCAGGATTTCTGAGGGATCTGAGAACTAGGTTTGCGACGTTTATATGGGCAGGGAAACCAGCAAGAGTCCGAAGAGACATCTTGACTCTACCTAAAGAGAAAGGAGGGGTGGGATTCCCAGATCCGGTTGGGTACCAAGAAGCCCTACACCTAACAAGGGTTATGGACTGGTGTGTATTTCAAAAAGACAAGCCATGGATACATTTGGAACAGGCAATGTCCGAGCTACCCTTGGAGGGTTTAGTATGGCTCCAGGACCCATTGATACCGCATACAGTAAAACGCCATCCGACGTGGGCGCCACACTTTTGTATGTGAAAAAGGTATTAAAAAAAACAAAATGACGATGTATCCGAGCCTAATGACCCAAATTGTGGGTAATCCGGCCTTTGAACCAGGCTTAAAAGATCGAGGTTTTAGGAATTTAAATCGACAGGGTAAAGGTAGACTCGTACACTTCATGAAGGACAACCGAGTGATGTCCAGGGAGGAGATTGAGCATGAGTTTTCTGGGGAATTGGACTCATTTAGGAGAATGCAGCTGAATGCTTTTCTCCGATCAATATCAAAGCGAATGACAGAAGGAACAACACTCTCTAAGTTTGAGGAGCTATGTCTAAAAGGGGA